>CM053793.1:127229712-127362212 GCA_028749045.1 Cupressus sempervirens | reverse complement strand
TGGGGAAAAGAGTGATCAGGGTTATTATGAGAAATTTTGGCCTTTGTGTGAAGCTACTGGTATCCTTAATTGGCAGTTTCAAGCCTTGCTTTGGTTCCATAACTGATAGCACTCTTGTCAAGAGAAGTGGGCTATAGTGTGGAAAGAAGCCATTTATTTGTTAAAAAGGAAACAACCCATGGCAATGTGTTATATAGATGGGATGCTCAAATTCTTTATTCTGTGTTTGGCTTGGTAGAAATAGAACTTCTTTTCATTTTATTGCTTCTCTTTGCAGTGAAGTTCAGAGTTGCTTAAAACCTTGACATCTCAAGGTTACATAGGTTATAGTGCTATTTTAGAATAATGATGGAGTGCATGAAACAACTTGCTTTGAATTGTTCGACTGGGCTTGACTTTTTTAGTCTTTGTTTATTGTGTTTCTTTGGTCTACATCAATTTGGTTTGTTTGATATGAGCAAGTATGCTTTCTTGGTCTTTGTTGTATGCCCAATATAAATATTTTTTATGGGAAGTGTTTATCTATTATATGTTACTGATTCTCTTTTATTTGTGATGCTTTGTTCTCTTACTAGCCTTTTCAAAAATTTTGTTATATAATTAAATCATGATAACATGATAAAAATTCATATAAACTTTTTATGTTGCTTGAACTATGTTGTTGTGGGTTTTTGTGAATGTGATTTTTTATTTTGGGGTTTATTCAATTTTTTTTACATTTGATAAAATTTGGGTTTCTATTCTCAATTCAATAACTTTGATTGGAGGAATTTTATTTGGTATTGTTCAATGTGGTGTGTTACTACCCTAGATGTACTTAGTTTTTAATGCAACAGAAGTTCTGGATAAGGATTATGGTTTTTGCTCTTGCTGAGTTGTCCATCATTTTTTTAAATTTTTTTTTAAACTAATTTCAGTTTGTGAGTTTTGATTGGATTCTTACTTAGTAGATCATGTTTTTCATTGTCATTCTTTCGATGATTTTTTCCAAACTTGAACTAACCAGTCTTGGGATCCATTTTTGACTAAACCTATATCCAACCCTAGAGCATTATTACCTCCATTGTTGAGTATAGTAACAGAGTGCGTTGGAGTTCTAAAACTACTAGACAAAAAAATGCCCAATATCGTAGTGGAAAAATCCTATAACCTAAGGATTAGCTAAGTCCTAGTCATAGCTATATGAATTCACAACTTTGAACCAACTTCAACGAAACCAAAGATGGTTTCCTACTCTTTAGGTCCTGCTAAACCAAGGTGGGTATACCTGAGGATACCTGATCAGGATACTACTATATGAAACTTATCTTAGTTTCATTATGATTCTCATCTTCCATTCCTATTGTACATGCAACTTTATCCATTAATTGATATTTCATATTTAATACATATCCTCTTTTAAGAAGATTTTGGTCACAATTCTCCTTGGATCTATAGTAATTCTTGGCAATAGCAGGGCATATGCACCGAGTTGTGGTGCCAAAAAGGTGACAAGGAATTTTTTTTTTCCTATTTAAAAAACCATGTACGCGCTATAGCGCATACGCGCTATAGCGCATACGCGCTTTTAAAAAAAAAAAAAGTATATATGATGGGTTGCAAACTCGCAACCCATCATTTTCATCAACATTTTCTTCTACTCCTACAACAAGCAGCGCGTACACAAGTTGAAGACTCAACATTTGCACCACCATTTGCCAAAAATGCCTCCTCGTCGACGAAATCCAAGACCACAAGCACACCCACGACGATGCCCTAAGTGATATAAACCTAACTTTTCATTGTTTGATATATTTTTCATATTGTTTTGTAAGTTTTTTATATTCTTTTGTAGGGTTTTTACAAATTTCATTTTGATTTGTTTATTTATTTGAATTTCAATTGATTTTTTATTAGGAAATGTTCATAATCAACCAAAAAATCCACAAGAACATCAAAACCCTCAAGAACCCCAAAACCAAAACCCTCCTCAAGAAGAAGAACAAATTCCACAACCTGAACCAATTGCAAGACCTCCACCACGCACACAAGAAAATATAAGAAATCAAATAGAGAGAGGCAAAACTGAATTAGAAGGAATCATTGCTCGGTTGAAAGAATCCGGTCAAACCAATCAAATGAGGGCTCAATTGGCATCATCCCTCGATCCCATTAACACTCAGATAGCCCCAATTAGTGGTCAGTTAGATATTTGGCGGGCTAAGAGGGATGAACAAAAAAGATTTTATGCAAATAAATTGTCATATGAAGATGTTAGAAAAAAGGAAATACCAAAAGGTAGTATATGTGCATTATTTAGAAAACCCGATGAGAAAAATATTGTTAGAGAGGGTACTAAACGATTCCCCATCCATTGGTGCATACATGATGCTATTAGAAATAATTTTTGGGATAGATGGTGGATGGTTTTTGATGCCCCTCCTTGCAACAATCACGAGGTCCCCATGTATTTTTTGAAGAAATTATATTGTGAGTTTGTCCTTGGGGAGATCCCCAATTATTTTGATATGTTAGACTCCTAGGGTAGAGGTGGGGGGTCATCATTTGAGAGGCCAGGAGCATGTCGTGACCCTAATGTAGTTAGGGCAGCAATGGTCCATCCATAGCACGAGCATGTGATTATTCCTTCAGTTGTGAAGGAACATGTAGAGGCCAGCACTCTAGGGACCATTAATGCTTTGACGCAGACCCTCATCCATTCCACGAGCCTATTAGTTGAGGGGGAGCCTTCTATACATCATGGTCACATGTGCACTTCATGCAGATCCCTATGCAGATTTGGCAATGTCGAAGATGGTGTAGATGATGGGCTTGTCACCGATCAGTTCCTGAATGAGACATTTGGCATTGACATACAGGTAAATTACTAATTTGATCACATTTCATACGTATAGTGAATTATTAATTAATTAGGATTTATTGACATTGTTCAAAATTTAGGGTCAAAGTGTTCCTGGGCCTAGCAGCAATCCTCCAGACCCATTTTTTGTCCCTTTGACGAGTCCTGAGGTATGTATCAATTTAATCATTTTAATTAATACATATATTTATTACGTAATTATATTAAGGATCGACCAAAAAAAATATGCATGTGCATCAGTTCTCCATAGGACCCTCAACCTTTACCACAGACACAGAGAAGAGACATCATACGAGCTTCACACAGGTACAGTTGTTTCATGTTAATTTAATTCATTTGATTATATTTATTCCATGTTTCATGTTAGATATAATGTGTATTGTATGACATGCAGCTCATGATGTCGGACACACCTCCTCATCTGCAATAGTCTATTGATAGTGGAGTGGCCGCAGCTGTGGCTAGCTCACAGCCACTGATGGAGGTATGAAAGAATTTTCTTCGTTTTAGTTGTTGTTTATAATAGTTAATCTCAAAATTTCTAATGTTATTTATAATTGATTATATTTATTGAATTTTTGTAGGGTCTTGTCACGCCTAATCATCCATGAGCATTTGAGGTGGACTTACAGAGTGACTATTTGTTGGCGGTAAGAAAATAATTGATTTTGTGAGTACATATATTTGATTTCAACATATAATAAATATAGATTCATATCTACTTTCTTTGTATCAGTTGGACGTGGAGAAGAGCCTCAATAAGAGGTCAAGTGAGCGTGTCAGGAGGGCCCTATCATCTCAACTGTTTCCCTCCACACGACAACAGAGGATGTCGAGAGACTTGTTTCCTTCCCCTCATGGGAAGGAAAAGATGTAGTTGAGATATTTGATACATATATATATAGAAACTTGTTTCCTTCCCCATGTATATATATAGGCATCTGAGAGACATATTCGATACACATTTGATGTACATATGACATTCTATATTTGATGTATGACATTCTATATTCTATATTCTGTACTCTCTCTCTCTCCCATCCCCTACTCTTACTCTCTCTCTCTCTCCAATCCCCAACTCTCTCTCACACTCTCTCCCATCCCCTACTCTCTCTAACACTCTCTTTGATCCTTTCACTCTGTCTCTCTCATCTCGTACTCTCTCTCTCTCTGCCACCTCCTACTCTCTCTCACACTCTTTCCCATCCTTTCACTCTATCTCTCCCATCTAGTACTCTCTCTTTGCCACCCCCTACTCTCTCTCACACTCTCACACTGTCTCCTATCCCCTACTCTCTCTTTTACACACACACACACACACACACACACACTCACACGCCCATGCCCCCTCTCTCTTCTCTCCCATCCCCTACTCTCTATATTTTTCACACGCACTCCCATCCCTCTCTCTCCTCCTCTCCCACTCCCTCTCCCAGGTCACCTACTATCTCTCTCTCAAGTTCTCTCTCTCCCTCTCTACTCTCTCTCTCCCATCCCCTACTCTTACTCTCTCTCTCTCTCTCTCCCATTCCCAACTCTCTCTCACACTCTCTCCCATCCCCTACTCTCTCTCACACTCTCTCCCATCCTGTACTCTCTCTCTTTGTCACCCCCTACTCTCTCTCTCACTCTCTCCCATCCTTTCACTCTATCTCTCCCATCCTTTCACTCTGTCTCTCTCATCCCGTACTCTCTCTTTGCCACCCCCTACTCTCTCTCACACTCTCACACTCTCTCTCATCCCCTACTCTCTCTGTCTTTCACAGACACACACACTCTTATACCCCCACTCTCTTCTCTCCAATCCCGTACTCTCTACATCTGTCACGCACACTCCCATCCCCCTATCTCTCTCCCTCTCCCTCTCCTACCACCTACTAGATCTCTCTCTTTCAAGTTCTCTCTCTCCCTCTCTACTCTCTCTCTCTCTCCCATCCAATTCCTTACTCTCTCTCTCTCTCTCTCTCTCCCATCCACTACTCTCTCTCACACTCCCATTCCCTAATCTCACTCTCTCTCTTCCATCCCATACAAGCTCTCTCTGCCACCACCTACTCTCTCTCACACTCTCACACTCTCTCCCATCCCCTACTCTATCTCTCTTACACACATTCCCATTCCCCCTCTCTCTCTCTCCCTCTCCCACTCCCTCTCCCACTGCCTACTTTCTCTCCCCCATCTCCTACTCTCTCTCTCCCCTCTCCCATCCCCTACTCTCTCTCTTTCATAGACACACACTCCCATCCCCCCCCCTCTCTCTCCTCTCCCATCCCCTACTCTCTAGATTTTTCACACACACTCTCATCCCCCCTCTCTCTCCCTCTCCCACTCCCTCTTGCACCACCTACTATATCTCTCTCTCAAGTACTCTCTTTCCCTCTTTACTTTCTCTCTCCCATCCCCTACTCTCACTCTCTCTCTCCCATCCCCTACTCTCACTCTCTCTCTTCCATCCCCTACTCTCTCTCACACTCTCTCCCATCCCCTACTCTCTCTCACACTCTCTCCCATCCCCTACTCTCTCTCTCTCTCTCTCTCTCTCTCTCTCTCTCTATCTCTCTCTCTCTCTCTCTCTCTCTCTCTCTCTCTCTCTCTCTCTCTCTCTCTCTCTCTCTCTCTCTCTCTCTCTCTCTCACCCCCATCCTGTACAAGCTCTCTCTACCACCCCCTACTCTCTCTCAAACTCTCTCCCATCCCCTACTCTATCTCTCTTATACACATTCCCACTCCCCCCCCCTCTCTCTCTCACTCCCTCTCCTATTGCCTACTCTCTCCCATCCCCAACTCTATCTCTCTTACACACTTCCATTCCCCCTCTCTCTCTCCCTCCCACTCCCTCTCCCATCGCCTACTATCTCTCTCTCTCACTCTCTCCCTCTCTGTCCCATCCCCTACTCTCACTCTCTCTCTTTGCCACCCCTACTCTCTCTCACACTCTCACACTCTCTCCCATCCCCTACTTTCTCTCTTACACACACTTCCATCCCCCCTCTCTCTCCCTCTCCCACTCCCTCTGCCATTGCCTAATCTCTTTCTTTTCCATCCACCCTCTCTCTCCCTCTCCCACTCCCTCTGCCATTGCCTACTCTCTTTCTATCCTATCCCCTACTCTCTCTATCTCTCTCTCCCCTCTCTCATTCCCTACTCTCTCTCTTTCACACACACCCATCCCCCCTCTCTCCTCTCCCATCCTCTACTTTTTCTCTCACTCGATCTCCCTCTCCCATTTCCTACTCTCACTCTCTCTCACTCTCACTCTCTCTCTCTCACTCACTCTCTCTCTCTCTCTCTACTCTCTCGCTGCTACCCCTACTCTCTCTCACATTTTCACACTCTCTCTCTTTCTCTCTTACACACATTTCCATCCCCCCTCTCTCTCTCCCTCTCCCACTCCCTCTCCCATCGCCTACTCTCTCTTCCATCCCCTACTCTCTCTCAAGCTACTCTATCTTCCTCCTCTCCCATTCTATACTCTCTCTCTTTCACACACATGCACTCCCATCCTCCTCTCTCTTGCTCTTCCTCTCCCACTCCATCTCCCACCACCTACTCGCTCTCTCCCCCCATCCTGTACTCTTAATCTGTCTCTCCCAACTTGTACTCTCTCTCACACTTCCTCTCTCTCCCATCACCTGCTTTCAATCTCTCTCCCCCATCCCGTACTCTCTCTTTTCCACCTCTACTCTCTCTCTCACACTTCCTCTTTCTTGCATCTTGTACTCTCTTTGCCACCCCTACTCTTTGACATTTCCTCTATCTCCCATCCTATACTCTCTCTTCCACCCCTACTATTTCTCACTTCCTCTCTCCCCTCTCCCATCCCCTACTTTTTCTCTATCTCTCTCACACACAAAAATAGCCATTCCCTCGCCCCACCCCCCTAGCTCTCTCTTGGTTTTGGTTTGCAATTTAGGTCTCAATAGTGCGTGCGCACTATAGGGCACACACACTATTCAAAGCTTTGCATTAAAACCAAGCCTAAGGCTTGGTTTTGCCTTGGAGATCCAACCAAAAGGTTTGGAGTTTATAAATAGGTCTAAGACATGTTTTCCAGGAAACATACAAAAAATGATTCATTTTTCTTGTGTGCTCCCCTTCAAGATTCCTCGTGGTTGAGTATCGATAAGATCAGGTCACATTACATTATAGGTCTCTGTGTTAGCTATCTAACCATATAATTTATTTTTAATTTGAACTATTTTAAGTCTTTCATCTATAATTTCTTTTGAATTTATGTTCATTTTTTGTCAAAAACCACCATGTACTAATTGGGCTATAGATTTTAGCTCATTCATCGAATTTTGTAACAACTTAGTTTTTTAGAAACTAGACTCCATTATACACACTTTGAAAAAAAGAAGTTTTGATTTTAGATTAGTTTTCAATCATTTCTAGGGGGAACACATAGATATTTCATGTTTTTGGGATGGGTCTAATTAAAAAATTCATTAAAAAAAAAATACACATTATAAAATTACCCGAAAAATCTGGGATAAACTACATAGTGTTAGGTAACTTTTGACTAGAGCGATTAAAGAATTTTAAAAAAAAAGTTAAAATTTTAGGGGGGCCACACTTTGTACTATGTTATGTTTTTTTGGAATAAACAGTACCACTTTCTGTGGCCCCCTTTTTTGAGGACCTAAAACTAAACCATTTTGAAAAAAAAATAGTAGTTTAGAAACTAGATTCAAAGGACTATGACTTTTTTTTTTTTTTCATATCTTCAAATTTTGAGCGTAACTATCTTCAAATTCTTGTTGAAGTCCAGAATTTGCTGATTTCAGGAAAAAGGTGTCCACTTATACCCCCCTTTTGGCACCACAACTTTGTGCACTTACCTAGCAGCTACTTATAACTCAGAAAGAAAATGTAGATGAGTGATTGACCAGCAATGTAATCTTCAATGAAAATCACTTTCATTTTTGAAATAATTTGGCATTTAGAGTTTACAATCTACGTCTTCAAAGAACTTCTGACTTCTAAAACCAGTGGCTTATCCATTGGGAAAAAATTCAAACTATTCGCATGAGATCTAATACAAACCACTTGTGAATGTATTTATCAATAATAATCACTTCTCTCCCTTCTTATAAGATCCCTTTCATGAACTTATGAATTTTATTGATAAGTTGAAGCATTTACATAATTCATTGAATTAAAAGAAACAATATATTCAATACACTATCCATCCAGATTGCATTCACCCACTCAAAACTTGTTCAAATGACTTCAAAACAAATAAACTCATAAACTGGAGATAGAAAGTAGTGACACAGAATATTTTGCAAATACCCTTTTGTATTATCCTTCCAAAATGACTAATACAAGGACCAATAGACTTCAAAGAAAACTCAAAATATGTAACTGATTCTTTTAATTCTATACATCAAAAAACCATTGAAGGATGTAAACCAAAAATAGCTACATGAACACAAGACCATCTGTATTATTTCTTGACACTCCAAAAAATAGCAGAATTTGGACCATCATAATGCCTTGAAAACTCATTTATATAACATGAGTTGAAACAAGGAAAGGGCAACTGTGACTGACAGGTGTCCTTTGCCTAAAAGAAAACAACCTATCACAAAAAGCCAAAACTATTTGAATAACAGAAAAGACCTTGACATGGAGAAGCTCATTTTGGTGGGTCCCCTTCTATTTTTAAGACAAGAGCATGTACATGATTCTTCATTTACTCCAAATCATCAAAGTAAGTGGCCTTCAAATTTTTTAGAGACCAATCATCTTTAGTTGCCTACATGCTTACTCGAAGTTGTGGATCTTCCTTATCTTTTTCATCAACCGTGAGGGTGACAGTTACCCGATACTATCTTCTTTTTTGTCACCTCCTATAGGTTTCTCCAAATGCATGATTTTATCTTTTCACTCACCAAAAATAGTATCATCTGGCCAATAAAAATTCAAAACTTCCCTATGCACGGCTATCAAGAAATTTTCCATTGCCTCCAAATCAACAAGATCTTTTCTGATATCATTGTAGAAGATTTGTATCTTTGCCAGCTCTTCATTTGTTATTGCCAACAAAAAATACCCTTTTAATTTAATAATTATGTTTAACCTCCCACATAAAATGTCATCCAATTCCTTTTTCCATTCCTCCTTTTCCTTTATTTTATGAATACTTTTTAGAGCACATGGGAATAAATCAAATTTTCCAGTCAAATACTTAGAGAAACAAATTGTTAACCTTCTAAGAAAGGAGTCTTGTTTGTCGTCAAAATCTTGTAATTTATTTTACAAATCAAAAACCTTTTCTACCTGATGACAAGTCAAGCTTATAATAGACATATACATTAAATTGATGTCATTTCTCGTTTCCCTCCATTTTTGTACCAAGGGTTTTAAAACAACCTTTTTTCTTTTCATCTCATCCCTGGCAGTTGCTATCCTTGCTAACAAATCAGAAAAGGATGACCATTCCACCCTATCCACCACCTACATGACACCATGTCTCAACTTTTCTTCGTATTCGTTATTTAAATCTAGATGTATTGCATATAGTTTACTCTTTTCTTCTTCAAAATCATCTATATTGTAAAACTGAGGTCTTTAAGGGGTGTCTGGTATATCAACAATTGGGGTTGACTTAAAAGGTTCTACGGATGGCCTTGGGGGATATGCAATTCTAGGCTTGGAGGTTCCTTTTAACATTTTGTTTTCCAATTCTTTCCTTCTTTTAACCTCTTGATTGTATGCTTCTACAACCCTCTCATACTTACTCTGTAATTCAATCATTTTATGTTCCCCTTTTTCTGCAGTTTCCAAAGTAAATTGAGAATGATCCACACCCATACGTGCTACCTGTACATGTGAGGTATCATCAACTCTTCTTAAAATTATGCTTCCTTGTAATTTAGATTCATCTGGCTGTGTCATGGCTCTAGACCCTCTCCTTAAAGACCAATTGACTAATGCAGCCTGATCCTGAATAAAGGCAGTGCCCTGGAAGTTTTCTTTGTCTTGGTCCTGGAGATTTAATCTATTGGAAACATAATTAAAGACTAAAGCATCGACAATATCTCAATTTGGCAACAACAAGATATTTGATGCTTTCACCATCTCCCTTCCCTCTTCAGGGCTCATATTCTAGAATTCTTTTGTCATTTCTTCTTTTACATGGCCTTGGATAGAAGCTCCATCAATCTCTGGATGCTCTGCTTTCAAATTTGTGCATCTTTCCTCAAAAAATTTCATGTTCACTATCTACAAAAACTGATGGAAAGCTCTAGATTTTACAAAATTATCATCAGAAAGAAATTGATGACTTACCTACTCTAGTACAAGGTCCAATTCCTTGCCTCTATAGTCAAATTCAAACTGGGTGGGGAAGGCTCTTGAAGGGTACCCTCATCAATTTCTACTTGGGAAATAAAAATAACTCCTTCTGACCCTATCTGCTCCACCTGTTCACCGGTGAGCTATTCTTCTCTAATCCTCAAAGGGGATTGGGCAGGTAAATACTCTTGGTCATCTAACCCCTCTTCTCTTATGTATTTTCTTCTCTTTAGGGATGGCTCAAGAGGTCTTTCTTCCAGGATTTCACTAGTGGATTCCACTATCTGCTTCTGCTTATCTACAAGAACCTTTTTATTTTGAATTACAGTGTATCCCGGTCTCTTTTGAACAATTATTTCACCAACTCCTACTTTTGGAGTAAAAGCTAGCTTTCTCATAATCTCTTTGGCCTTGTCTAGGAATGAATCAATAAAAAAATTCTTGTTTTCATTCATGGCTTCCATTATTTCAAGGAAAGTATTCATGAGATTATTTATCTTATTAGCCTCTGTACCAGCATTATCTAGACGATTATATTTCTAATCAAAACAATGAATAAATTCTAAAACTTGGGAGTAGACTCTCCATTTCTCCCTTTTGGTCTCTTGCCCCTACAAGGAGAATTCATTCTTTATAATGTCCTCTGGATAGTATGAGTCATGTTTGATACTTCCCAATTTAATCTTGTATCTTAAGGCTTGATTGTAAAAACCTTCAGTATCACAAAAATTGTAATGGGAGATAGCCATTTTGCACTGATTGAAAAACTTGTATAGAAAGAGCCATCCCCCTTTTGTAATCACAAACTGATGAGAAACTATGCATGTAGGAAATATTGACCCCAGTGATCTCTTCAATAAGTAAGACTCCTTCAAACCTCCTAGCTGCCACAAAATCACAGCCACTCCAACTTTTATCGGTACTTGATAGGGAAACACATAAGGTGTACCCTTGTAACCATAAATTTGAAATACAGTGGAAACAAGGTAAGGAATGATATCTCCCCAATTATGTGATACTTCTAAATTATGAGGATTATCCATAGGCCTGATGAGATTCATCAATGCGCTCAGGATCCTGGGATTGTCAATTGAAATGGATCACCTTAATGTAGATGCAAAATATCTATCAAACCTGACATAACTAGCATTTTCGACATCCCAAGTCATATCTGCACTCCATAATTGGATTGGTAACACTTCCCCATTCTCTTCTCTATTCAATTTCATCTCTGTACCAAAATTGGTCACCCCTTTGAACAAGAACATATGCATCAATAAAGAGTAATGCCCAAAGGTTTTATCCACCTTCCCTTTTGCAATTCCCACCATACTATCATGAATTTCTTAAGCCAAAAAGGAAGCAAAATAAAAAATAACATCTACACCAAAAGAAGAAATTTGAATCATCACATACATGAGGCTAATGGGCATGAAATCCTACTCATCTTCACCAAGAACATGACACAGAGTCATGTATATTTCTACAGCCCAGGATGTGAAAAGATTCCTCTTAAAAGGTTCCCTAGAAGCTGTAGTGATTACTAGAAAAGCTCCAATTGTGCCAATATGTGCCCTCAATGCACCCTTCCTAATTTCATCCTTCTTTGCTTTGTACTCATTTTCCAATTCCAGTAAATTAATGGGCACATGGTAGTCTGACAAGGGTTCTAATTTGAAAACCTCCCTAATATCCTCTAAACTAATTGAGATTATAAGCATTCCATCAGTTCTTCTTACTACCTGAATAGCCTGGTCATAATTCTTAGCAATGGCTTCAAGAAAATCATAATCCATGAAAAAAATTGGAACTACCAGTTTCCCCAAATAAAAATTCTAAACATTAGCATGCAGGGCAAACAAATTCCTCTTTGAAAACCATTTTTTAAACAAAACAAGACTAGTTTGTGTAGTAGTTGCATCCCTAATGCAATTTCCTTTATCATAGAGGCCATCTAAAATCCTTAACCTAGGCTCAATATTGGATTGTGGTAGTAACTCTAGCAAGTCATCATGAACATTCCTATCCATATAATTAACTTGCCTAGAAAATGCTTTCTTAGGAGGCATTTGGACTATAATGAAAGAACTAGAATGCTACAGAGGTTGCAATATGAGTACTCACTTGATGGCCAAACTCATTCTTCTCTGAATCTCTGTAACTGCTCTTCAAACAACTGAGGAATTGCTTCATCTCTTTATCAGACTCAATACAATCAACAGGATGTTGTGCTCTAAGGATGTGAAAAAATTTGTTTGATGAGACTAGCAATGATAAAATCTCCTAGATCATACTCTATTTTCTCTCACATGTGAAGCCTTCATTCATCATAAATGCGCCAAATTGCACAACAAAGAAGCACCATACTTTCTTTTAAATTTGTGCCGTTGATTTCCAAAAAATCCTACGAGCACAAAAAGAGAACTGGGCTAACTCACATTTGTTTTTAACACACTGGCAGTCAACCCAATAAAATAATTCCACCTATACCTTTCCTCTAATATTGCCCATTGATAACTGGGGACGTGTGTCATCACCTTGCTACCTCGCTATACATATCCTTCGAGCACCTTTTGATAGTGAGTTAGCGATAACCATTGATACTGCTCTAATCTTGCAGTAAACATTTGATATAGCATGTTAGAAAACAATGGTGGGTCCTTCACTTGCTACCTTGCTATGCAAAACCTTCAAACATTTTTCCATAGCGAGTTAGCGATAACCCTTGATTCGAGTTGATTTGATGGCTCATAATCATTGACCTATTTTATCCATGGGGAGTGGGTCCAAAGTATCACTGTCACTGAGCTGTCTTACATGTTGGCATATATAGTTAATATCAAATGTCATCACCTCTCCTAGACCCTGCTATTTTTGTCATTTTCAGGTGAATCGCTACCTCGCTATCGGGAAAATATTGACTTCTCGGCTAGCGAGATAGCGAGCTCTAGTGGAATCAAGAACTTTTAGCTTACGCATGCTGAATAGGATACCACCGTGGCATTAACCTACACAACTTCCTTATGAAAAATCACTTTCTTAGGGCCCACCTTAGTTAAAGCTTCCAACCTATCACAACTTTTTGACTAGTCACTACCTTGCTACTAGGAGAAACAACTAGTTCTTGACTAGCGAGATAGCGACATTCTGGGCAAGTCAAAATTGGGTGCTAGAGAATAGGACACATTTATTGCTAATTAGAACTGGCATCAGAGAGGATGGTCACGTGTAGTCGGCACCATCTTTTGATATATAAGCGATGATTATTTAGTTGATATATAATGTGAATAGAACTATTATTGTACTTGAATAGAATATATTTGCACCAGGCTAGACTGTCCATTGATGCCATGATGTGACTGCTCTGTGGATAACTGATAGTACTTTTGATGTCTAATCAAATACGTATCAATTTTGTATTTATAAGAATATATATTAGCATTAAGTTGCATAATTGTATAATGTTTATTGTTTTAAATTAATCTAAATAATTATTTTTTAATTTTACTGTTGAGTAATTTTAAATTTATTTTTTGGAAATAAAAAATAAATTATCATTTTATTTTATTTATTTATATCTCTTTTAAACACACACACACACACACACACACACACACACACACAGATATATATATATATATACATATATATATGTATATATATATGTATATATGTATATGTATATATATATGTATATATATATATGTATATATATATATGTATATATATATGTATATATATATATATGTATATATATATGTATATATATATATATGTATATATATATGTATATATATACATATGTATAGATATATATATGTATATATATACATATGTATAGATATATACATGTATGTATATATATACATATGTATAGATATATACATGTATATATATATATACATATGTATATATATACATATATATATATATGTATGTATATACATACATATATATATATATATATATATATACATACATATATACATATATATATATATGTATGTATATACATACATATATATATATGTATATATGTATGTATATATATACATATATATATATATATACATACATATATACATATATATATGTATGTATATACATACATATATATATATATATATGTATATATATATATGTATATATATATATATATATGTATATATATATATATATATATATATATAGATTGATTTCAAAAAAAGTTACACTAGAGTAAGTACCAAGTGCATATGCATAAATACCTAATTACACTTCTTAATTCTATTTCAAAATAATTAATTACACTTTATATATATATGTAACTTATCAAAAAATTTATAATATTTATTTCTAATAAATAATTTTAAAAATTTAACTATAAACTTAAACATTAATTTTGTTGGACTTTTTAAATATATTTTAATTATTTTATGAGACAATTTTAAAGATTGAAATTTCAAACTTTAATATAGATATCTAGAAAAATTTAAAGATGAAGATTTAACAAGATAAAAAATTAAACTTCAAAAATTAAATTAATTTTTTTTTATGTTATCTAAAGAAATAATTGTAAAGTTCAAAATTTTATTAAATCAATAATAAAAAATAAATTCACTATTTTATTTTATTTTTACACTTTATTTGAAATATATATATATATATATATATATATATATATATATATATATATATATATATATATAATTATTATTAATTCAATATCAAAATATTGAAAATTATATCATAAATTTTAAAAATTCAAATTTCCTTCAAAAAAGTAGTTTTAAACTATTTTGATGAAAATATACCATTATCTGTATATGTTTATATTTGACCTTTTGTAGCATTTATTTATTTTGATATATTTTTAAAATTAAGACTCCAATAAAATTGTGTGTGTGTGTGTGTGTGTGTGTGTGTGTGTGTGTGTGTGTGTGTGTGTGTGTGTGTGTGTGTGTAATTTTTTAATAGGTAACTTTAGTTAGGGTAAGGCTTAGAATTAGAGTTAGAGTTAATGTTAGGATTAGGGTTACAAATATAGTTAAGGTTAGAATTAGAGTTAGGGTTAGGGTTAAGGTAAGCACAAGGTTAAGAACAAGGGTTTAGGTTACAAATATAGTCAGGTTTAGGATTAGAATTATAGTTAGGGTTTGAGTTAGAGGTAGAGTTAGAATTGGAGCTCAAATTAGGCCTAGAGTTAGTGTTCAAATTAGGGTTACGATTAGGGTTAGAGAAAGGGGTAGAAAAAGGGTTAGTTTTAGGGTGATGGTTAAGGTTAGGTTTATATTTAGATTTAGGGTTGTATATAGAGTTACATTAGTGTTAAGGTTAGGGTAAGGGTTTGAGTCAAAGTTAAGGTTAGGGTTAGGGCCAAGGTTAGAGCTATGGTTAGACTTATCTCTCCTCTCTCCACTTCCATTTCTCCCCCACCCATCATCTCTCTCCACTTCTATTTTTCTCCTATCCACCATCTCTCTCTCCCTCCCTCCCACCCTCCCTGTCTACCCTCTAACCCCCATATTCTCTCTCTCTCTCTCTCTCTCTCTCTCTCTCTCTCCTCTCTCTCTCTCTCTCTCTCTCTCTCCTTTCTCACCCCCCATCCCTCTACTCTATCTCTCTCTCTGAACCCTCCTACACCCTATTTCTTTACTTATGTCTCCTCTCTCTCCACTTCTATTGCGCCCCCCCCCCCCGCTCCTTAACATTGTATAAAATATATAACCATTTTCAATTTGATGAATGTAGTAGTAGGTGGATGGATTCTCATAATGCATGTTTTGTACCTTTAAATTGTAAGCAGTAATATATTACACTAATAGAAGAATATTGTTTTTTAGATTACATGTCAATGGCGGAAGTTATTGTCGCTGTCAACAGCGATAGTCTATTGCTGCCCGCCGCGTGGAGGGTAAACCCCCGCGGTTGCCTTTAAATTATATACTGTATTTTTTTTTTTATTTTGCTTTATTTTTCTAAATTTTTTATATTGTTTTTTGTATTTTATTTTTTTTTATTTTTTAATTTTAATTTTTATTCTTTTCTTTCTTTTTTAAATTTATTTATTTATAAAAGTTTAAATGAAGTAATTTTCAGGTGAGTCGCTACCTCGCTACTGAGAAAATATTGACTTCTCGGCTAGCGAGATAGCGAGCTCTAGTGGAATCAAGAACTTTTAGCTTACACATGGTGAATAGGATGCCACCATGGCATTAACCTGCACAACTTCCTTATGAAAAATCACTTTCTTAGGGCCCACTTTAGTTAAAGCTTCCAACCTATCACGGCTTTTTGACTAGTCGCTACCTCGCTACTGGGAGAAACAACTACTTCTCCGCTAGCTAGATAGTGACATTCTGCGCAAGTCAAAATTTGGCACTTGAGAATAGGACACATTTATTGCTAATTAAAACTGGCATCAGACGAGATGGTCACACGTACTCGGCACCATGTTTTGATATATAAGTGATCATTATTTAGTTGATATATAATGTGAATAGAACTATTATTGTACTTGAATAGAACATATTTGCACCAGGCTAGACTGTCCATCCATGCCATGATGTAACTGCTCTGCAGATAACTGATAGTACTTTTGATGTCTAATCAACTGTGTATCAATTTTGTATTTGTAAGAATATATATTAGCATTAAGTTGCATAATTGTATAATGTTTATTGTTTTAAATTAATCTAAATGATTATTTTTTAATTTTTATGTTAAGTAATTTTAAAGTTATTTTTTTAAAATAAAAAATAAATTATCATTTTATTTTATTTATTGATATCTCTTTTAAACTATATATATATATATAGATTGATTTGAAAAAAAGTTACATTAGAGTAAGTACCGAGTGCATATGCATAAATACTGAGAAAGGAAGAGACTAGTGCAAAATATCATAATGGATATCATCTCATGTAGTCCAACCCAGAGGGCCTTCCATCCAGACGATGTTCTTTCGTTCATGAGGATCTCATCCTCAATAGAGTTAAGGTTCTATTTGATTTCTTCATTCAGTCCTCCTCCATTGGTAACCATGTTTCAACTCATAAACAAAAAAAGGTGATAATATTTATATATGAATACATTATTATTTTTTAATTCTATTTCAAAATAATTAATTACACTTTATATATATATATGTAACTTATTAAAATATTTTATAATATTTATTTTATCTCATCTAAAAAATAATTTTAAAAATTTAACTGTAAACTTAAACATTAATTTAGTTGGTCTTTTTTAATATATTTTAATTATTTTATGAGATAATTTTAAAGATTGAAATTTCAAACTTTAATATAGATATCTAGAAAAATTTAAAAGATGAAGATTTAACATTATAAAAAAATTAAACTTCAAAAATTAAATTAATTTGTTTTATGTTATCTGCAGAAATAATTTTAAAGTTCAAAATTTTATTAAGTCAATAATAAAAAATAAATTCACTATTTTATTTTATATTTACACTTTATTTGAAATATATATATATTTATTTTTAATAATTATTATTTCAATATCAAAATATTGAGAATGATATCATAAATTTTAAAAATTAAAATTTCCTTTAAAAAAAGTAGTTTTAAACTATTTTGATGAAAATATATCATTATCTGTATATGTTTATATTGGACCTTTTTTAGCATTTATATATTTTGATATATTTTTAAAATTAAGACTACAATAAAATTATATATATATATATCTGTGTGTGTGTGTGTGTAAATTTTATAATAGGTAATTTTAGTTAGGGTAAGGCTTAGAGTTAAAGTTAGAGTTAATGTTAGGATTAGGGTTAGAATTAGGGTTACAAATATAGTTAAGGTTTGAAATAGAGTTAGGGTTAGGGTTAAGGTAAGCGCAAGGTTCAGAACAAGGGTTTAGGTTACAAATATAGTTAGGGTTAGGATTAGAATTATAGTTAGGGTTTGAGTTACAGGTAGAGTTAGAATTGGAGCTTGAATAAGGGCTAGAGTTAGTGTTCAAATTAGGGTTATGATTAGGGTTAGAGAAAGCGATAGAAAAAGGGTTAGTTTTAGGGTGATGGTTAAGGTTAGGTTTATATTTAGAGTTAGGGTTGTATATAGAGTTACATTGGTGTTAAGGTTAGGGTTAGGGCTATGTTTAGAGCTATGGTTAGACTTATCTCTCCTCTCTCCACTTCCATTTCTCCTCCACTCATAATCTCTCTCCACTTCAATTTTTCTCTTATCCACCATCTCTCTCTCCCTCCCTCCCACCCTCCCTCTCTACCCTCCAACCCACATATTCTCTCTCTCTCTCTCTCTCTCTCTCTCTCTCTCTCTCTCTCTCTCTCTCTCTCTCTCTCTCTCTCTCTCTCTCTCTCTCCCTCCTTTCCCACGCCCCATCCCTCTACCTCTGCCTCTCTCTCTGAACCCTCATACATCCTATTTCTTTACTTATGTCTCCTCTCTCTCCACTTCTATTGCCGCCCACGCCCCTCCTTAACATTGTATAAAATATATAATCATTTTCAATTTGATGAATGTAGCAGTAGTTGGATGGATTCCCATAATGCATGTTTTGTACCTTTAAATTTTAAGCAGTAATATATTACACTAATAGAAGAATTTTTTTTTTAAAGATAATATGTCAATGGCGGAAGTTATTGTCGCTGTCAGCAGCAATAGTTTATCGCTACCTGCCGCATGGAGGGTAAACCCCCGTAGTTGCCTTTAAATTATATACTGTATTTTATTTTTTATTTTGCTTTATTTTTCTAAATTTTTTATATTGTTTTTTTTTTAATTTTAATTTTTATTATATATTTTTTTTAAATTTATTTATTTATAAAAATTCAAATGAATTAATAGTCTTCAATATAGGTTAAACTTTAAATTAATTAATTTATAAAAGTTTTATTCCCATTCAATCTTTTATATAAAAAAAATATCCAGCTAAAATTCTATATTACATATTTTTATGAATAATATTATAATACTATCATTGAAGTATATATATTATTTTATAACAATTAAGAACATATTTTTTTAAATCTATTTCTAACTTAGATTTATTATTTTTAATTTTTTCAAAAATTTTGGGGTCTTATTATTTCAACTTTTTCATATTGGTATAGTCATTTGCCACCCTAATATTTCGGGGCCTATTATTTCGGGACAACCATATGCCACCCTATTATTTTGGGGCCTATTATTTTAGGATGGCTATGTGTCACCCTATTATTTTGGGAATATATTTTTTCAAACCCTATTATTTCGGGTTCTATTTGGTTTCTTTTTTTTTCTACTAGCTATTATTTTGGGAATGCTTTTTATTGTCTTTTATGTTGGCCACCTATTATTTCGGGAATGTTTTTTATTTAAAAAAAAGTTTTGTAACTACTCCATTTTCTTTTTCATTGAAAAGGAATCTTGGCATATTCTTGTACTGGGCATTTGTGCTATGATTGTATAGAACGCCTCTTGGCATAATGATTGTGTTAGATAGAAATAAATATTCAATTATTTAAAAAATATAAATAACTATTGATATCATATTTCTTTATTAATAAATTATAAATAAATATTTGTTTGATAGAGTTATAAATGTATTCATATGTACATATAAATACATGAATGATGTAGCAATTAAAATGACAATGAAATGTGTTAGATGAGAAACTCAATTAGAATATTTTGAAAATTATATGATTATGGAAAACTAAATTAAACTATGTTGAAAATTGTAAATAAGCATACATCCAAATAGTTATAATCAAATATATTGATTTTTAAGTTTATAATTAATTATTTCAAAATAGAATTAAAAATTAATAATGTATTCATATATAAATATTAATATTTATAAATGTTTAAAAGAGATATCAATGAATAAAATAATAAACATATTATATTTATCCAAATTAAAGTTAATATGTATTGTTACAAGTTCAAAATTGTACAGGGTTAATTAAACATCAAAAGTACTATTAGTTATTTATCCTGTAGAGCAATCATGTCTAGCCCAGTGCAAATATGTTGCACTATAGTCGGTGCTTGCGTACTCATGAACTGATAACAGAGCTTCTATGATCAATAATTACAAATTTCTTTGAAATCTAAGCACTCACTATGTCGCTACCAGTGGATCGCATGGATTTTTTGATAGCAACTTAGCAAGTCACCGAAGAAAATTTCAATTCATGTGACATCATTCACAAAATCCTCCTTGTGCATCCTTTTCAACACTAACATTTCTGGGATAAAAACATATGACCGCAAAACGCCCTTTTTCGGCACCCGACCTAGTTTTGATCACCACAATGAGATTCTTTGATAGTCGCCAAGTTGCTATGGGAAAAAACCATGCAGCTTTCTATAGTGAGTACGTGACAATTGTAGATTTTAACAAGATCCAACATCGAAACAAGAAAATTTGAAAGATTTAATCAACACTTCAAAACATGTGAGAAGAGAATAGCTTTTCTACGCCAAGGCAAGACTTAAAAACAAGACCTAGGTTTTTACATGGATTTGAAAAGTATTAAGGAAAAATGACCAAGACTCAAAACCCTAGGATCTTACCAAAGAACTCACAACTGATTTTTTTTCTTTAAGATGATCGAAGGAGAATTTATACATAAAAAATCAAACTAATAGAGTGCAGATGGGATAGATTTTTTCAATTATGTTTAATCAAACTACTAGAGATGTTCAAAATACTAGAAGTTTACTGATAAAGGTGTGAGAACTGAAAGATTATGTTGATCTCTAATTATTTTGTTTGATGTGTGTAACACTATTACATTCAAATTATCTTTGTTCCCTTCTTATTTTCTCCTTTCCTATTTGTATTTAGCATACATATCTTTTGTGTTAACATTAGGATCCAAAGGACTCAACAAGGAACCAAGGCTTTGCCTTCATCGAATATTATTATAAAGCATGTGCTGAAAAGGTAATGAAGAGCATGTTGTCTTCAAAATTTAATCTGGATGATAAAGTTATAATAGTTAAATGGGGATCCCATCAAAGGACTTCTTCAACTGAAGAGGTAAATGACTCGTATTTGTGTTGTCTAGTCAAGGTTTAGCATGTGTTTAAATTATCATAAGCTTGTAGTAGATCTACACTATTGCTTATGTTCACATGACTATCCTGCACCATGTTGCAAGAATATTTTCTCTTGCCATAGTGTGTAGCCTTCAAAAAAATGCCACATTCCTTTTTTTTATTAATTCTACTTGATGCCTTAATACCTCCAGCACATAGAGTAGCCTTGGAAGGAATACATCTAAATTGGCTTCGTCCAAATTAGGGTGTACTTCCTACATGTTTTAGGATTCTCTCATTTAGTAGATCAATGCCATACTCCGACTAGTGTCATTGCCTAGAATATTCAGCTTGAAAATGTTTGTTTTAGTTGGAGCATTATTCCACTTCTTTTTGGTGTTGTTAATATTCAGTTGTATTGTTTTATCTAACAGGGATACCTAGACAAGGGATGTTCTCAAAATATTTGTAACAAATGCAGAGTTTTGTAGCAAAGACATTGCTTTAACAAGGAAATTTCCTTCTAAAGATGAGATTAATATAAAGGATGCTAAATTTTCTCTGAAGGAAAAGAAAGAGGGTGCCTTGAGCATTTTTCAGCACTCCAAAAATGTTGTTTTGGAGGTTGTTGATGCTGTTAGGCATGCTATAGGATGATCTCAAATTGAAGACAATATGAAAAGAACAAAAGTTTTAGTAGCATTGAGCAATCAAATGATTTGGACTGGATATGTAAATGGATTGCTTGTGCAGTGGGATTGCCAGGGTAATCGTATTCAGGAATTCATGCATTCATCTGTTGCTATTCAATCTTTGTGTGCTTTAGGAAAAAGGATTTAGATCGGATATGTTGATGTGAGGGTGCATGTCATGGAACAAGATGGATGTCATGGAATGAGGAGCTTCTTGGTTAGGGTCTTTTATTGAATGATGAATTGGATCGTGTGCTAGGGAAACATGACTCCATTACTACAGGGTCTACTGTTATGTGAAAAAGAACATCAACTCATGCCGCTCCTCTTGTCAGTGTCAACCATGAGGTTAGCATACATTTTTTTCTTTTTAAATCCTAGTTGTATTAGAATGTCATGATAAAATAGATTAGAGGATATTAATACATCAAATCATTTGCTATCCTTTATTCTATAAATTAGTATGAAGTGACCTCTTAATATGAATTGATCCATAGTTATACTTGAGAGAATGTTCATTGCAAATAAGAGTTTTTAAACTTGATATTTTTAACATATACTTGATGTATGGATGCACCATTAAATTCTCCATTATACATGCTTTAGAAAAACTTCAAATGCACCTACTCTGCCTCTGCCTACAATTTCGTACTCTAGATTCTAAATCCTCAAAAACCACAATGTTCTTTTTAAACAACCCAGCAAAAATCTCGAATCAGCAATACTTTATACTTCCTCTGAACTATATGAAGTATGTGCACCTCAGATTTTCCAGATTAGTAGCCACTAAATGAGGATAGAGTATAGGAAATGACATGGTAATAATTCTAGGGGAGACCTCAAGTAGGTGAAAGAAGGAGACTAACCTTATTTTGTCCTAAACCTATAGCTTCTAGGTGTGAGCATGTTTAAAGCTTATTTGAGAGTATTCACACAAAGAACACCTTTATCACCTTGCCTTTAACCAATATAACCTTTGTCCCCATTCGTAAAGGCAAGGAGTCCTCCTCATTATACCATCAATTTGGATGGCATCCACCCATTTGCCAAGTCAACTATCACAGGAACCCATAATGATATCATCTTCACTTGTGGTGATATGAAAACATTTAGTGTCCATACAGAGATATTTTTTGATTAGTACAATTATAATTTTCTCTATCTTCTTTGTTCCTCTGTACAGTTCCATGAGACAACTTCCCCACTGAAAAAAGCCAACTCTCTTTATTTTCTCATGCAACGGCCTTGACATGACAAAAAAAAAACTAATTTCATGGACATATATAATCTTAACATTATACTAAAATGATGAATGAAAGCTATGCTAGAAGAGGAAGTGCTCACTTTGACTACTTTTGGAAGAAAAAGAAAGTAGAAGGGGAGACCTGTTCCAGGCCTCAATGGTTATTAAAAAGCAATAGTTAATTCCAATTGTAATGTGTTCACTTCGAAAATATAATGTCCCATTTCTACTACTCACAATATGATTTTGTCCTTAACCTATTTCCGCATGGTACTATAGACTAACCATGACACAGTTAATAAAAAATAAACTAAATGATCATTATACACCATTATTCCTAGATCTTGGCAGAGCCAAACAAGCAAAGCAACTAAAATTTCATCTAAATTCATGATTTTCCTCAAGGACAAAATTTACAAAGTTTTTGTTCTTGGTTGTTTACATAATTTAGAGTATCTGTTCCTTTTGTGCTATATTTTATTGCTTATCAATTTAGAACTTTCTCCGCATTGTGGTCTTGTGATTGTTATTAATAGATTTATCTTTTTTCCATCTCCAAAGTATTTTTTGGGGTTAGTAGAGAGTATGAAATAATTAATTTGCTTAAAACTATTGTTTGGATGTACTTGTAGACCAAATGGTGTCCAGCTCATGGCTGTGAGTATGATGTTGACTTCGTAATTGGAAGTGGGTACTATGATATCACTTGCAAATTTTCACACAACTTTTACTATAATGTAAGTTATGTTATATTGTGCTTAGTAATAGTTCTTGTGGTGAGTGCTTTTGTTTTCCAACAGATTGTTCTTGATTTTAATATATTGTATTGAAACTTAAATAGTTTAAAATTTTGACTAAAACCTCTTCAGTGCTTCGAGGAAGCTCATCATCCAGTTGATTGTCAGATAGTACATTAACTAAGATCACATGTCAATTAAGCCTCTATAGTTTCTTTTCATCTAGAGACAATTCTAATACTTTGTGAACATTATGTTATGGTAGAAGAAAATAGAAAGGACACTCTTGGCATAATCTGCAAGGAGCCATGGGGACAATTCAAAGCAATATGCTTCTCCAAGTAAAAATAAAGAAGCTAGTAAAATAGATGAAGCTTCCTTCCAAGGGGCCAAAACACCTTCCAATCCATGTGAATCACACAACTTCTCAACATCAAGGTATTCCACATACCAATCAAATGAAATTGATGTCTCTAACCTTGTTGATATGGACTATGGTAAAGTGTATGATGGAATAGAGCAAATCTAGAGCACGACTATAACTTATAATATAGAGAGATGGTGATAGAAGTTAGTTGGAGGTCAGTTTCGACATTCCATCCATCCCTATTTGGGTACATGATGATATTTTTATTTGGTGGTTGTTCAGCAACATAATAGTTCTATTCACATTATATATCAAGTAAATAAATGGCTTGACATTACTTAAACTTTTCATGCTATCCATTTCTTTATATAATCAAAAGGTTTGAAATGTGGCAAAACGTTCACCATTAAATGGGGACAATCCCTATGGAAATTAACTGAACTTAGTTGAATTATGAAATTTAATAAGTCATTTTATATGTGTACCCCATATGTTTTATCTTTTGGTGGGCCCTGTCAGCCATGGACTATCTTCATACAATGTACATGATTTGTCTCAATCATATAAATAATTATACATTCTTCATATTAGTTATTGTTAGTGTTTTTTAGGAATTCTATAAAATAGTTCACATGCCTTGCCTATGATATGACATTTTGATGCATCCTGCACTCTCCCTCATTTGGCTGATGATGGATTATGTAGAGTGATCTGAAACCATAATGCTAAAAAACACACAATCAAATCCAAAATGAACTTGCACTACAAATGGATTGTGGAAATCTGATATTAGATTTCATGCATAATGCACAATATTAGATTGCCACAATCTATTTGTAGTGCAAGTTCATTTTGGATTTGATTGTGTGTGTTTTCTAGAATCATGGTTTCAAATCACTCTACGTAATCCATCATCAGCTGGATGAGAGAGTGTAGAATACATGCAAAATGTCATATCATAGACAAGGCATGTGAACTGTTTTATAGAATGCTTGAAAAAAATTTACACCTAGCTGTTGGTGGAAATTTTTGCCTTGATTGGTTGAAATTTGCACCAACCCCTGGGTTTTTTCTACCTTGATTGGTTGAAATTTACACCAATGCCTAAATTTCTTCCCACCTTCATTGGTCAAAATTTCCACCAACACCTATATCTTTTTCTACCTTTGTTGGTCAAAATTTCCACCAAAGTCTAAATCTTTTCTACCTTTGTTGGTTGAAATTTCCACCAATGCCTGATTATTTTTCTACCTTTGTTAGTTGAAATTTCCACCTTCATTGGTTGAAATTTTCACCAATGCTTAAATTTTTTCTACCCTTGTTGGTCAAAATTTTGACCAATTCTTGGTTGAACTCACAGAAATGCTCTAAAATGTTTTCAACCAATAGATTGGTCAAAATTTTGACCAAAAAAATAAAGACCAATGGGTTGGTCAAGTTTGGTAAAAATTTGGTAAAAATTTTGACCAATAAAGGTGAAAAAAAGATCCCAAATGTACTAGTGTCCCTAGCTAAGAGGAAGTGTTAATGATTGTGGGTTCCATTGGATTATTCTCAGTCAACGAAATCAAATATTTGAATGTCCTATCAACCTTAAACATTTGATATCTATCCTAAACTATTATTATCATGGAACATTTGTATAATTATTAACTCTGTGTGTGTGTGTGTGTGTGTGTGTGTGTGTGTAGAAGGATGCCTTATCATTCTATTGCACAAAATTAAAATAAAGATTCTATGATAATGTAAATGTAATCTGCAATTTAAAACCAATTTTGCAAATGTACTATATTTTTCTAAAAATAGAATTGTTTATTCAACTTTCAAACCCTAGAAAAATCAATTGGTACATTATTTTCATGATAAGGAAATGAGAAAAATGTTGATTTTTAATGTAGAAGACCCAAAACATAAAATATCAATACTTTTATAACTGAAATTCTTTAATAAACAAAATTTATGTTTGAGGAGTCATCCTTGCCTATTGTAGAAATCATAAATAAACTAGCAAGTTTGCACTGGGAAAAGGTGCAAGGGGTATGTTGATAGGTCATAGAAGTGAAAGTAGAATTTACCAAAATATTATATTTTGTAAGAGTTGCTTGTTCCATTTCAATTAATTCCAACACATTAGAAATGGTGTATATTTAAACTCATATATAAGAGGCACAAAAGGAAGAAAGTAGGAAGCAAAAGTTAATTTTTGACCAACAACGAATGGAAATTAACTTGAATCTTGCATAAAGAAAGAATGGTATTTTCCATTTTCATTTTGTTTGAATAGTTACAAACTAAATGCATTTTAGTTTTACACATTCCACCATTAGTATCCACGAAGAATAGAAGTGAGATATAGAACATAAAAGAGATGAAATGAATCAAATTGTGGGAGCAAGGAACGTACATCTTATATAGCCCAACTTAACATTCTAAAACAACAAACAACACAAAAATAATTAAGTCTATAAATCAACAAAGATGAAAAACCTTAATATTCCTCTTTCGAATGACATATTGCATATATCCAACTCAATTCTTGAAGCAGAGGAAATATAGCTGCAAACAAAGAATATTTTGGTGATGAAATGTGAAATGCATTTGTAGTCTAAAAAATTTGTCCTAATTGAAAACAAAACCTACTTATGTTGAATTTAATGTACATGTTAATTTGAAGGTTTGTAAAATTGAATGAAGTTATTAAAGTGTCATTATACACTAAACTTTTACTACAAAAAGTAGTGTTTTAGAGAACATTATCTAATCATGATGAATTTAAATTACAGTGCTATAATAAAATGTTAAGCTAGTAGATTAATCAATAAAAATGTAGCAATGAAATGTTTGAAACACAATAATTCATTTGCTTTCTTCATCTTGATCACTGGATTGAACCTATAGAAAGTGTAAGATTAAAAAGTGTTAGAAGTTGAAATATGCTAAAGGTAAATGAAGTAATGATATGAACCATAAAACTATCAAAGTGGTTGTGTGGTAGACATAAAATACATGAGTACCATGTGAGAGCAACTATTGGAGAGGCTCTTCTTTCTTTCTAATAATGTTATACAAATTCTTTTTCATTTTGACATAGTGTTCGAGAGAGAAGGCATGGTTAATGTGAAGGCATTGTAGGGACTTGACTATGGAGACCATTATAAAGGTAAGGCCCCACCTTTCAATTTTACCTATATCAATGTTTCCCAAAAATGCTTCATCAATGTTGTACAAAATAAAATACACAATCTTATAAATTTTGTATCTAAATACACTCCAAAAAATTTGAAATATAAATGAAATGTATAAACAAAAATACACAATCTTATAAGTTTAATATCTAAATACACTCTAGTCTCCTTAAATTTTGAAACATAAATGAAATGATTCAACAAAGTTAGATGTTAAAATTATCAAACATTCTTCCAACTTTTTTCAAAATATTTTTGTTATAATGTACAATAATGGAGTGCATTTCATGAAAAATAAATTAAATTGATTTATTTATAATTATCAATATAAATTACATTAAAAAGATGGTGCAATGTGGAAATTTATTTGGATTTTTTATTTAAAAAAGGAGAATCTAACTAACTATTGTGCAAAGTGAATTTAATGTTAAAATATTTGAGAGTGCATTATAGCAGTGCAATTATTTCATAACAAGAGCTTTGTGTGAGCTTGAGTCCCTGCCTTGTGCAAGGGTACCTGTAAGATTAAAAACAATGTAAAAGATAATATTATTTTTCAGATATCAAAAGTATAAAATTCTATATGAATTTGTAAATATAATTCTATTTTTAGTTTGATTGTTCTATTGTGAATCATGTCCCAAATTTTAGTTTGATAAGAATGGTGGTACTTGACGTTGTTGGATATAGATTGATATATAAGTAATTTAAATTTCTTAGGTTAGCCTAGTTGTCATCGACTCTTAGAAAACTTTATACTTCATTTGATTAAACTTAGTCTACTCATATGTTATATTTGTAAATTAAAAAAATTAAAAAATCAATTAAAAGTACCAAAATATAAAGTGGTTGCTCTCTCTAATCTATAGCTACTAGAGGTGAACATAAGTTTAAGATAATTTTTATAAAACCTTCAAAATATTTTAACATAATTTATGAGTCCTTATCAATATGTCTATTTATATATAAAATTCTAAATAATATATTTATAAAATTAATTTTAAGGTATTAAAATGGCTTGTTAAAGTTTACTCTAGAAATTTTTAAATAAGCAAATAAATTATATAATTAATATAGTATTAGGAAAAATATAGAAAAAAACAAAAAAACAAAAAAATCCCTTTCACACTAAGAATATTTATGCGAGTATTCTTTTATTAATTTAATGTTTTTGTTTGGAATTCGGGGTAGTTATTTATAATTAGAGCTTCATCTTACATTTTATAAATCAATGTGTTATTTTTTGCACTTATTTGTTTACTTAAGTGAATAGAAAAATAATAAAGAAAATACAAATATAATTGTATTAGTATTAAAAATTTATATTGCCCTCTATTTAATATTTCATGTACTTTTTTATGTTTGATTTTGAATTTTAAAGAGTAACATTGTAATATTAGAATTTTTAAAATGTGATTTGTAATACAATTTGAACAATGAATAATTAACAAAATACATATTTTAAAAAATTAGAAAATAATATCGATACAAATATAAAATAATTACAAATTCTAAAAATTGTTTTACAAAATATAATATAATATAAATTAATAATATTTAAATATTATTTTATCAGTTAACAATTATTTGTGCGTGACATTTTCCACTGACCTGAGATTAACAACTATAGAACCCAACCTATTTTTTTTTTCTTTTTGTTAAGAAAAAATGTACAAATTTGACCCTGGGGTAGTCTCGAACCATGGACCTCAATTTCTCCATGCAACTCACACAAGGAACTTTTGGGGGTTTCCATGGTAGGATTGTGAAGAAGCTCTTGGAGGTGGCATGAGCAGCGAGAATCCTAAGCAATGTAGTCAGGAAATATTTCATTTGATTTGTCCTTGAATAAAAGGGGGAAAATAATACTAAACAAGAGCTCTGGAAGAGCTAGAATCTCTGCATATTGAATAAATAGCTCATCTCTAGTTTAAGTGTACTAAGTACAGTTCTCCATTTTATAACTTCTATTATAATTTCAGAAAATTCTAATGATCTTTTGATAGTGGAGAGTGGTCCAGTATAGATTGATTGAGGAGCCATTCAATAGTTGGTGTCTGGAAGGATGGGAAATAGGCACTGCTAGCAGGTGCAAATATATGATGATTTAGCGAGTGCCATAGTCTTGACTTATTTTAAGAGGCATACTTTTTTGGATATAGTACTGAATGAATAGAAATCCATGTGGACATCTATTAAGTTCCCATTTGGTAAGATATGAATTTTTATTTGATGTATAAATATTTCCTCAACTTTTTAATACTTCAATTCAAAATAGGATGAAAAATGGTTTCATTTTTAAATTTTTTTTTCTAATTTATATTTAGCTTCATCCACTGATATATATTAATATCTCATTCCAAAGATCTCATTCTATCGTAGCAGGGTAATGACAAATGTTAAAAAATTGGCACTATTTGTGCCATTACATTTTCTTAAAAATTTGGAGAGCTTTCCATAAAACAACATGTCTATGCTTCGAAGCTTTCACATTGAGTTCATTACTTTTGCAGAAGTTGCGACATCTGATTGAGGCATTCCGTCAAAAAATTCACAACGTCATCATCTATGGTTCCACAGTTTTGTATTGTTTGAAATTTGGATTAACCAAAATGACCCCATTGCGAATTTTGGATTGACTGCTATCAATTTTATTTCTCTGGAGGTGGTAAACTATTTCAATAAAATTGTAATGAGGATATTTTTTATTCATGGTATCTCCCAATGCTACATCTTTATAGGCATTATGTCAAAAAATTGGAGTGTGTCGTGTATTCTAAAGCCTTCCATTAAACAATTTTGATTTGTTCTTTAGGATTTCACATGTGTAATCATATCAATCAATCCATTTTCTAAAGGCTTCTACAAATTTGGTTCAACAATACATTTTCGGAAAATCTTGTTGTCAATGTATTTCATGAGATCATATCCCTTTGATTTGTTCAGCCATATCTTTCATAAGTTTCTAAAACACATGTAGTTGAAAGTTTCTAAAGTCTTTTTAAGAATTCAATGTGCAAATCCAGCAATCATTAGTCTATGGAGTCACATTTGTTAATGATATTTTTTCAAACAATTCATATGCCAAGTTGACACCCCATCATCTGATTACAAATTAGCCAAGGTATTATCTAGCTGATGTTAACTCTCTAGAACTGACTACCTGAACATTTCGGTGATGTGGAAAAATCAATAAAGAATTCTACTAGTGATTATTCTTAAATGCAAGAGTAGCTCCCAATGGAAAATGGGGAATAAAAAATAAACTTGGATAAGAAATTTTTATACATTAGGTGAGACAACAATAGTTATCAAGAAGGTAGGTGTCTATAGCATATGTGTGTGGAATATCACATTAGGCTTTATTAATTTTGTCTCTATATGATATAAGTGCTCAAATTTTATTGTAATCGTGATTTTTTTCAATTATTATATATAGTTAATTTTATTTAACATATCCTCTAATGTGAAAAAAGAAAAAGATGAACATCTAAATATATATTAAAAAAGGAATTGAAAAATATGATTTGGACAAGTAAAATGAATAATTACATTTTTGAAATTTTATAACTATGTTTAAGAGCTAACTATTATTATAAGTGAAAAAAATTCACTCTAAGAATGTTAAATTTTATTTCATTAATTCTATAATAATTAAAATAATGAGACATATAAGAAAATTAATATTCCTTCATTTAAAAAGATAACTTTTAGATAAATATTTTTTATAAATTATTCTTCTTTCGCAAGTCTAGAAGAAAAAATATTGAATAAATAAATATAACAATTAATAATTGACTTTTGAACTAATTTAGATTAAATATTTAATAAATAAGTATAATCATTAATCATTGAATTTTGAACTAATTTTTTTTAATAGATATATCTATATAAACAAGGAAATTTAATTTATATAAATACAAATCATTTTACAAATTAATATTCTAAAATTAATTATATTTTTGAAAGAATGATTTTTGTTGTTTGTCATTTCTTAGCTCCAATCGGTCCTAAAATTAATTTGTCAAGTGTGAGTGTATTGATAATTCACTGGTGGCCATACAATCCAATCTTTTACCTGGAGGCTCCTCTTTATAAAGAGGAAGGAAGTCATTTTGATTCCCACATATACAACATTTAGTTTAGAACTCCAAAGAATTGCACTCCTAAAACTTGTTGGGGAGTCAACAAGTTATATCATACAACAACATTGTACAATCAAATTTGTGACACTTAATTTTGTTGCATACAATGCTCTTTCTAATATTATACATGCTTGTAAAATAAGAATTAAGAAAACTATTTATCATCTACTATTGTGCCGAGTAAACAAAGATTTGTCTTCATTTGTGTTGAAACTAAATTTCTTATCCTACCTTTATCTATTTAAAATTTCAATTATATACATACGACCACATCCCTTGCACCTTTTATTGGTGGAAGTGCTAATCACTAGTCCACAAAAAAAAAAAAAAATTTGGAAACAAATAATGCATTCTCCCAAAAAGATGAATGATAGTGTTGAATATCACATAAAGATAAATGACGACTTCCTGTAATGTGTGCAAAAATATTTGAATTAAAAAGAAAGTGACAAGAAACCAAACATAGAGTTTTCATTATTAAATTTTTGAAAGGGGATGATACTAGAGAGTAATAGATGCTTCCAATCCCCTTACAGGTGGTCAATTATCGACGATGTTTGTCCAATGGTTCGGTTCATAATAAGTGGGGACTTTAGAGATGGCCAGGCCAAGGACTGGAGACGAGAAAGGCTCCACACCCACCACTCGGCCACATGTATTTTCAGTTAGTAAAATGACTTTGGAGGGAGGTCCAACAAACTGAGCATGAAATTAATGGCCCAAAAATAATAACATAGAAGATCAAGCAACTAGATCTATTGATAAATGAACAACTAGAAATCCTTTCTATACAATCATAGACAAAGTCATTCGATGAGAAAGACAACACATCTGGGATAAGGGAAATGAGGAGGAAGAAGCAAGAAATCTAGTGCCTTATTGTAATGGACTATCAGGGAGCATGAAATGTCTAAAACAACTAGTGTTAAGTGAGAGAAGACAATTTTGGTGAGATTCAACATGTTCATCTTAGATTTAATCCTCCTCTTTCTTTGGGATGATAGTTTGGCCACCGTCTATAGTACATAATGTGGTGGTTCCCCTGAGACTAACTTTGATTCTTAAAATCTCAACCAGCTGAAGCAATGCCTTCGATGCATATGAATACATTTGAGTTCTTCTCAAGAAGCTTCTAGACCACATACTAGAAAATTCTAGAGAAGGGAAAAAGAAAAATTGTCATTTTTTGGTCATTTTTATAGCTCATCGAGATCATCAATCATTAAGGCCATGTGTTCAAGAGTTTTCACGATACCTTTGTAGTACTCTATAACCAATCTTACACAGTTGTCAATATCAAATTCAAAATAAGCATTAGAATTTACGGAGCCACTTGGGCTTCCAATAATGATTTATAATTTTTTTTTTGAAGCATCCATTATTTTAATTCTTTACTACAAAAAAACTAAAAATACAAAATATGAGTATTTCAAAATTATGAGTGTAAAATCATCCATAATTTGTAAAAGTAAGAGTTAGAATAAATAATGTTTAAGACTACATTTTGTGCTAGAAATATTAAAAATACATAGAATAAGAGATTAATATTTTTACAAGGTGAATTGTCACAAAAATAACTTGAGATAGCAAACCAAATATAAAATTATAAGGATGTGATGCTATTTTCTCACCAATTTCTAAATCTTTCTTTAGTCTAGATCCTTGTAAATTCAATGGCCATGGTGCATTATACCTATATTTCATTAAGATATTTTTATTGGTAAATATAATGATATGTTAAAGGAGAAGAATATTAACATTTCGAATGAAAAAAATTTGGTAGGAAGTGTTTACCTACAAAATAATTTCCCTCTCTTTTTGCGCAAACATGCACCTTCTTTACACATTATGCGTCTTTGTACAATATTTACAATCTCATTGTAGTTCGTGTTGAAATCACTTTTGACCAATTGTCTCATGTTTTTCAAACATGGGTGTAGACTGAAATTTTGATATGCTTGAAACATAAATTTAAATATTTAATATCATTTATGTTCTTATCTAAAGTTACCACAATAAAGAATGTTTAATTTTATAACTTTCTATAATCATATCTATATATTCCAAAGGTGTGTATCTTGTCAAGGGTTACGTGCATGAACCAAATCATGGAGATATGATGCAACATAATATAATTGATCTTGATTGTTCCAATCAATACTTTCCATTTTTTATGATCCTTTTGACCATATAAAACTGTGGACAGGTCTAGATCCTATGTGCTGCCATTCATATCCGAACCAATACTCTTCAGCATTCATACCATTCTCAAGTATCTCTTTTTTGAAAGTTGTATTTCATAAATGCATGTATTTTGCAACAATGTGTGGATAGCCAATGATTTTTTGTTTCCTCCACATTTGTGCTTCTTTTGGATCACTTGGTTGTGTTCTAGGCATCTTTGCACACAAATGTGGCCAGTACAAGTCTGCTACACTTAATGTAAAAAATATTGTTGGTGTTCAAAGTTGATGAAGTAGGTCTATTAATATAGTTTGATACTTTTTCCAAAATGACTGTGTTCCCCTTAAACTAGTTCCAAAATGCATCATTCTATCTGCTAGATGGGAGTGTGGTGTTTTGTCCATATGTTCATCATTTAGTCACAAAAATTTGGATTCTTTCCAAATCTATTATCTCTATATCGAATTACATGCTTAACATATTCTTTAACTAATGTAACACCTTAATCTTCCACTGCATGTAGATGTGATGTTATGAATTTAAGCCTATCAATGAGTTCCTTGAGTTGATTCAGAACATCACTTGCCAACTTTTGAACTTCTATAATTGTAAAATAATTTGAAGCAATACTCAAATGTGGGCTCATGACTGAATTTTTAGAATTGACATCTGGAATCTTGGAGATTTCTACTTCTTCTAGAAGATTTTTGATGTTTGGATTCTTAGCCATGTCTATTTCATCAATATAACTTTCCATGACCTAGATTAAATAATAAAATGATTATTTACATATGTAAGTAAAATATGTATGTTTGAAATCTCATTCTTATGTTAGGAACTAACATTTTAAATTATAAATTATACTCTAATCATAATTAAATTGTTGATTTCTACCAGATCTTCTCTGCTACACCAATCGTACAACCAATTGATTCCATATCAAAACCTTTTTCATTTTAGAGATTCCCTTTTAGAGATATTAATTCCAAAAGGGTTTCAAGTACTATTAACAAGTCAATCTTCAAAGGGAAAGCAATTGTTCAACCTGAAAAAACCTTTTTTCCTTAATCCTCGTTTTCATGATCGTCGGTCGTAGCTGACATCTAAACGCCCTCCACCTTTTAAACCTAGAACTTCCCCTTGCTTTGAAAAATGTGAATCATCCCATCATCATCAGCAATCTTAGCTACCAAATTCCTTTAGGCGAGACAATCTTTTCCATAATAATCCCTCAATGGTTCGTTCATTTCAGTGGCATACCATTTCATATTCATATTCATTACTACCTATAAAGGTGAATGTGTGACACAAATCCACCTTTGCATAGAGGAGTGACAACAAAAATGTGTTAAAAAAATAACCAGTATTTGATATATGTGAAGGTGCTCCTTTTGGCTCTTCTGTTCAAATTCAATCTATTCAGATCCAAAATGGTCTGGCTCAACAGTAGTTAGTCTCAACAATTGATAGAGCCCCCTTCATACCAAAAAAGATCTGGAAGAAAAAAGATAAGGGTAAGGTAGATCAAGGTCGTCAACATCTTGCACAGGGTCCACAATTACATGGTCCATAATTACTAGATAATAGTCAAGAGAAATATCAGAATCATGTGGATCAAAATTTGGAGCAAGATCCTCTGAACTCTTCACAACAATAGTTACATGTTACTTTTTCAAATAAAATGTTACAAAATTTAATCTTTACGCTTTAGTAGAAAGCTCTCATAGGTAAGTTTTGTTCTACTTCATTATCTTTTTTAGATATCAAGAATTGGGCTTTAAACTTTTGGTCTGGCCTGATAGATATTTTTTAACATGATTCGAAATCCAATTTCTCTATTGTTATCTTTAGTTCAAAAGAAGAAAGAGATGTTGTAAATAAGAAGAAGGGTTGGTTTTGTCATGGTGTGGGGTTATTTAGCATGTTATGCATACCAAGCTTTAACCTTGAAGATATAAATATCCAATTCTTTCTTTGCCTTTAAAATATTTTAATCTTGAGATATTGGAAATTATAGCTAACAAGTTGGGAATTTTTCTTAAGCATGATTTGATTTCGTATGAATGCCCTCATTTGGAAGTCAGGGTGTGTTTATTAAGTAATATGCATAAATCATTTCCTTAATCTATAGCTCCCATATCCAAATGGGGAAAATTCATACAATTAGTTAAGCTCCAAGATCCTTTTGTGATTTTAAAATTCCAAGATAATCTTGGTCATTTCAGTTATAGGTGCCAAACTGGTCAACAAGATGTCTTAAAAGTTTGTCTAGATCATTCTTTAGATCCTAATGTTTGTTCTTAGAAAATTAAAATGATGAATTGAAATACTTCTAAGGTCAACAATATAGTCTCCAGGATAGAGGACTAGGATTATTCAACAGATAGCTTTATATATGAAGAGAATTCGCATGCAGCTCAATTTATGTCAGACTCATTCATGATCCTTTTTCAACAATTTTTTTTGCTCTTTTCTTTATTCAAGAGTGTATGATGCAATAGTAAACCTTTTATGTTGGAGCATGCCCCTTCATTTCAAATGATTCCTCTATAGATGTGAGCTCAAATTTGTCTCCTCTAGTAGACCTTCCCCATTGTGTATCTTCAAAGTCATTAAGTTTGATCACTTTCCATAATAGAATTTTTTCACCTTCAATACTAAGGAAGCCCATTTGGTGCCTTTCTATTTATCCTTCTCCTATCCTATTGACTTTTATTTGTGATCAAATTTTATCTAAAACTACTACCTTAATCATTTTTAATATTGCCAAAGAGGAAGGTTTGCATGCTAAAGATTATAAGTCACCTGTGATTGACAACTTGCTTCTAGACTTTTAGTTTTGGAATAAATTGATCCCAAGTTAGGAATTTGAAAAATAGACAATTCTTAACAGTCTTCCTCAAGATTTTGGTGTAGGAATTGTAAGTTCAGTGGTAGGAGATTCCATGGTGTTAGAGTCCAATATTTATCAACTAGTGCAAAAGTCTACGACTTTGTCTCCTCAAGAGTTTCATCCTCAAGATTTTCAAATGCAAGATAGCTTTAAAATTCAGCCTTTATCTATAGTGAAAACCTTGTCTACATCAGCTTTACTTGCTAAAACACCAAAGGCAAAAGGTAGACAAAAAGGTTCCATAATTAAATCATAAATTCTAGCAGGTATTCAAACTACATTGGATGATAGTTTCACTATTATCAGAAGATGGACAAGAAGAACTAGGTGTATTCCTTGTCCTCAATGAAAATCATCTCATGCAATGTCAGAGGTTCAAATTCCTTTGACAAGAGACAAAGAATCAAACAAGCCATTGATTCTTTGCAAGCAGATATTATTTTATTGCAAGAAACCAAATTATCCCAAAACAATTTTGAGAAAACAATTACAAGATGGAAAAAATGGAAGGCCTATCATATGCAAGGTTTGGGTGCCTCTAGAGGTTTAGCAGTTCTTTGGAATCCCTTTACAATTAATTCTTATCTCTTTCTAAATATTCAAAAAAAAAAAATAGAAAAAGAAAAAAAGCAAAAAAAAAAAAAATAGAAAATGTGCCTAGTGAAAACCACTTCTTGTGGCACCTTGGTAGCAAAAGTGAAGAGAAATAAAATTTATCCTATGGTGAAAAATACTTCTTCTGACACCTTGGATAAGTACCATGATGAAAACACAGTAAACATGCATCATGCATAATTCTTCCATCATCCATCTATTCCCTCTTCTCTCTTTGATCTTGACAATGTTGAGCTACCTTTACATATTGGCTATCTTATCCATGAGATTTTCTATTGTGCTCTCTCATTTACTCATAGCCCCAATCTTGACCTTTATTCTTATTGCTCTATCCCATTACTATCCTATCTAGTTGACTCCTTGGTCTTGATCACAACAAAGAAAAACATGGTTCTCATAGGTGTCTTAACATGGCTACTCTTTTCGACTACATGCTTCATGCTATCTCACTTGTTGACTTTACTACTTATTCTACATGTCTTCTTGCTCATTACTTCAATTTTTTATCCAAAGCATACTTCATCTAACTATTTCACCTCTTTCCCTAGCTTGGTTACTCATGAGGAGTCAGTCCTTCATGATCACTTTCACTTGCTTCATACTCCTTTCTTATATGTATTTTCTTATCTACCATATTGTTACTCCATCATGTCCTATACATTGCTAAACATTGGAGAAAATGATGTGATCTTACTTGAAATATCTAAAACGTTCTAAAAAAATTTGAAAAATGATATATGATGCTGAAAAAATCCTAAAAATTAGAAAATGTCCTGAAAAAATGATCATCTTAGTGAAAACCTAGCAATAGGCTCTTTGATGTATCACCAAAATAATTAAAAAACAAGAAAACAAAAAAAAATTGAAAAAAGTCCTAACAAAATTTACCAAGTGGTGAAAACCTGGAAATAGGTGCTACTTGAGACCATTGCACCTATGTCTATCAGTCTCAATCACACACTTTGCAACACATTTCCTAGCTTGGAATTGTTTCTTGTCCTCATCTTGGGAGCACAACTACTTGTCCTATTTGAGGTCTCCTTGTGCATTAGGGTTTGTGTGGAAACTCACAAAATAGTGTTTCTCAACACTACCTCCAACCTAACATCAAGATATGTCCAAGTGAATTACACACACACACACTTCAACACTTAAAATACTGAGCTATGATGAAATTTATCTTCTTTTTGTGTTGTCTATGATGATTTATTTGCTATAATAAGTGTTTCAAGGATGTCATGGACTAGAAGACTAGGGGCATGGGGCATGTTTTACTTGCTTTCTTCTTATGGGTATACTTTTTTAGTCTATAGTGTTTTGAGTGTTCATGCTTATCCTACTTAACACTTTGGCTTACAAATGTAGATCATCCTTGAATATTTTTTTCAAGACCACACTCAAGGGTTATCTTGGCATTTATGCCTTGATATAGGTGTAATCTTGTTATACTAAATATAGGGAATCTAATTGCCTAGTCATCTTCACTTATACATCTTTGATGCTTAGGTTGGATTCCCACATTTCTATCTAACATAGATCATATTCATATCCTCATAGTTATACTAGTGATGGTTGTATGATCTCATGATGTCCCTAATAAGGCTCGATGATAAAAACTAGGACCTACTTATGTAACCCTTGCAATTACACCATTTCATACTAGCTTGCTTTATAGGGTTCATTCTAGCTTAGCTTTGCATTTTTCATGTTGAGAGAGCTCTCTTCTTTATCTTTCATGGACTTGTTAGCTAACTATGTTCATCCTTGTCTTGTATCTTCTAGATCTTATCTTATCTCTTCTTTCCTATTTCTCGCTTCTTTTCTGTCTTACCATCTCATCTATGCTTTTGACCTATCTTTGTTAATCTTGGCATCCTAGATCCATTTTTGGGATTGAAATCAAAATTTGGCTTCATCTTGCTACTCAAAAAATTCTTTAATTTGTGAATCTTGTAGGGGAAATCATCATTTCTTCATTTCTTCATTATTTCTAGTCTCTTCCACTTGACTTGATTCTTATACTTTATCTTTCTTGGTCAAAGTTAGTCAAACTAAGGCATATCTTCATTGTTTGGTGGTCACTCTTTGGTTCTAATCCTCTATTTGTCGTCTTGGACATTGCTATATCTTGATTTGCTTATATCTTGCTCTTTTTTGCATCCCCTTATCTCATTTTGATTTCGATCCTAAGGGGGAAAAAATATTCTATCATCACCTGCTACAACTATCTATTTCTTAAGAGCATTTGTTTGATCTATTCATTTACTCTTGGTCTATCTACTTTTCTAGGTGTTAGCATTCTTCTTGAATTCTAACATCATCTTTTTCCTAATTTTTAGTACTACCGCTATTAGGTTGTACATTCAAGATGTGCTATCTCTCTTTGTATGTCATTCTTTGGAATCGGATATCTATATCTATCGCTGCCATCTTCACTTCTTCATTCCTTGACATCATGTGTTCTCAAATAGATCACACATTAGTCAAAGAGGGGCAAATGTAATCAACTAAAAATGGTCATCCAGACTATGAGGCCCCTTTCTAGCATTTTCCCATAATTTATATAATGGTTTTTTTTATCAAATCCTCAAAAATCTATTTATTTGATTATAAACTTTGGTATGGCCGCTTTATCCCAAGTTCATATTTAATTAAAAGAACATGTCCCCCTTTTAATTAAATAAAATTCCCCAGTCATCTCTTATCCTAAATGCACACACATAAAGGATTATTCCTATTTTAGAAATAAAAGAAAAGGTACTTTTGTCTACACATGAATTCAAATTTTTCTATGTGAGAGGAATCGTCTACATTTAAAAAAACTTTAGTTCTCCTCCACACATTTCAAACCCTCTCAAAAGTCAACAATTAATTGTGATTGGTTGAGATGCTTGTGCACATGGATCACTCCCACTTTCAAACTCCACACTTGATTACATTCATCTTACCTCTTAATCTCTACCATCTATTTTTCTTTAAAGGGAAGGATCTCTCCTCATTCAAAAAATCTTAGTCTCATGCTATTGTTATGCTACTTTTTTTCTTGGTGATTTTGGAGACTTGGAGCATGCTTGCATTTTTGCATTTTAGCTTAGATCTCATTCTACTTACATTATTACATACTATTTAACTTAGTTTCATTTATTCTTTAGCTTAGTTCTCTTTGTTAGCTTGCATTTGCATTGCATTTTATTCTAGATTTTGGGATATTGGCACTCTTGCCTCTACTCTTTGAATCTCTCGTTCTATGGTGCACCTTGCAAGGGTTGCATATTTTGGTTCATTTGAGAGCCACCATCTCATAGGCTTTGCACATCATAGATAGAGAGCTATAAGCCAGCTCTTGAGACTCCCTCTTACATGGGTTCTCTCAAGAATAATAGTTTATAGAAGTGTGACACTTTTATGCATACACACATAGTCCATAAGAGGCTACTTCAACTCCATTCGAGTTTGTATATGAAAATTTGTCATAAGATTATTTGGCTACAAAATATTCATCCAAGTTCTTCTACACATTACAGATCTTTCTCTGTCACCTTGGTCATGACTATTTTCTATAATTTCTCAAGAACTTCTTCCAAAGTCTTCTCTAGATTTATGAATTTCTTGTTCTTCTCTAATAGTTTTCTCATTGATGATATTAGTCATTTCTGATCATCATCATCATCTGATGCAATGGATAATACTGCTATCATAGGATATCTTCCTTTCTTAGGTGTAGCCAATAGAACATTAGCCTCATGATGGGACTTAAATGTGTCATATTCTATTGTAACATGTTTGAGCTAAGGTTTAAATGTTCATTCCTGCATCACAACTTTCCATTTGTGCTTTATTCTTTCATCCTTCTCTTGCTCAACTTTCCTCCTCTTTTCTTCTTCCTTTTTCTATTCTTCCTCTTCCATCTTCCTCTTCTCTTCTTCTTCTATTCTATTCTTTCTTCCTCTTCTCTCTTTACCTTTCCTTACATTTTCCTCATCTTATTTTCTTCTTTGTTCATCTGCTCTAGCTTTCTTTTTTTTCTCTTCTTCTAACCTTTCTTCTTCTTCTATCTTCTTTTCTTTCTCTTCCTCTACATTGTCAAAAATGGTGTAGTCGACAAAATTTTCAACAATGCCTTCACCATAATCTTTGAATGGATTCTCCTTATCATCAATTCATATATGTGTATTGTCTACTTGCATGGTATCAGTACCAATTGTAATCTATGGTGATGATTCAATCATCACAGTGTCTTTGGCCTCCTCTATCATTGATGTATCTACTGGTAAATTCTTAGTAGCCTTCACTTTAGTCATTGTGTTCCTCATCTAGTATTTTCTTATCATCTGTAATATGGATTGCTCCCCCTAAGTCCTTGCTCTTCTTTGCAAGAGTGGGTGTGGAGGTAATGAATTTAATTATTGCTTTCTTTGTCTCCTCATTCACTTCCTGATAATTAACACACATCAACAAAATTATTCTTATTTTTTTCTCAACAAGTGTTCCTTATCTAATTTTCTCTTATTCCTTTATCCTCATCTACCACTCTTTGCTTTCTATTAATCAAACTATTATACAAGTCTTGTGGTATGTATTTCTGAATATCTTCAAATCTCTTCTTTGTCAAAATCATATGTCTAACTAATGCATTTGCTAACTACATTCTATCCATGTTACTATACAAAATTATTGTTATCAATAATATGGACATTCAAGTTTTCAACTTTTGGTTTCTACAGCTTCTTACTAGAAGTTGCCTTTGTTTTAGTCACAACCTTCTCAGCTAGTCCATCCTCAAATTTCTTTGACTCTTCTTCAAATGTATCTGACTCAATTATCAGCAATGCTTTCCTCCTTTTTCTTGGACCACTAGATAATTGCTTTGTTCTCTTCTTGGAAGGTGACTCTGTTGCCTCTTGTTTCACCTTGGTGAGTCTTTGTGATTTCATTGTGCCTCTTGTTTCACCTTGGTGAGTCTTTCTAATTTCACTTAGATATATTTTTTTTGGTATGTATTCATTTTTCTTTTTGTTTCTTCTATTTTTAATTCCTCTTACTGCACCCTTTTTAGCTATTTTCTTTTTGACCACATATCTCTTTCATTTTCACACAACCCCTCTTCTCTTTCTTGTTCACAAAAGCCTCCCTAATTTTCAACACTAGACTAGATGTGCCTTGTTTCTAAATTATTTTATAAAACTCTTTCCATTCTTATTCGTTAATGTGATTCAGCTTCTTCTTGATGTGTATTGTCATGTTTAGAACTAGAGTTGAAAGGTATTCTTGGAATGTAGCAATTATAATTGATTTAAAATATGAGTTACTTTTAAAGGCTTTATTCTTGGCATAATTGGTGATGAAAAATAGTTGATAAGCATGTTTTTTCTTCCATATTTGGTGCACCAAATTGGTCGAATCTCTTTCTCAGTTGTTGTATGTGCATACTCAGTTTCAAAACCTCAGATCAACACATGTTGAGAGCATACCTATAAATATTTTTTAATTAGAATTCATTTTTTTAAACCATCAAAATATTGTAATAAATGATGTTGATAATAGCTGTGGAGATTGGCTTTTCATTAGCCAATTGCATTCATGAGACAGTAGTTACAATCTAGAAAAGTGATGACTCAATCATTTAAATTTTTGGCGTTTTCACCCTAAACACTTAGAGCCAAGCTTTTGAAAACTTAATAGATGTCAAATCACCACTAGTCAAACAAAAAATTGAAACAAAAGAAATCTGAAAGCTTTTTGAGTGGTTCTAATTGCATATGCAACTTGCTGCTCTTGCACCAAGAATCTATTTATTAATGCAATTTTAGGTAAACAATTAATATAAGTTAGAAAAAATTATTATTTAAACAAAAATTACTTTAATTTCTATCAATTTTTTAATATCCTTTAAATATTTATGTTGATTTAAGTGTATGGTTATAGCAATGATGTCCTTCCAACAGAGTGTAAGAGAAAAATGTTACGCATTCATAGAGAGCTCATTATGAAGATAATAAAGGTTGGCACCACAATTGATGGTCTAAAAATTGTAGTAAAAATATTTGAATACTTTCAATAATCTTTTTTAGTGAATATACATCTACTTAATCATTTACAAATTAATATTACATATGTAAAAATAAATAGGATAAATTATACTTTAAAAATAGTACACCTTAAACTATTAATGATGCACAAATATGTGAAACCACTATGCAACAATAACACTATGTTTTCATTGAATTGCATAACTCTATGTTTTTGTATGTAGCTAGTAAGTGGGACAAAAAGTTTTCTTTGAAAAACAATAATATTATTTCTATTACAAACAAGCCTGCAATACTTAAATCAAAGAATATTGAATTTCTGCCACATGCCAAACATTTAAATAGTATTCCAATGTTTTAGAAACATATGCCAAAGATAATGACTAATAAATAACAATTTGTCTCCAATATTCTAGGGTTCCTAAGAGTACATAAACTTTGATAGATGCATTATCTTATATGTAGGACAGTGCAACTCAATACATTTATTAGTATGTTTAAGCTATAAGTAAGTGAAACATGAACTCTTTCTTTTATCTATGCTCAAGTTTATAAAATACATATAATTGTAGATTTATTATTGAATATTGTCAATTTTATTTTATAAAGGAATTTAGATTTGTGATTTCAGTTAATTTTATTTTTATCAACTTTTAAAATCATGTTTTATAGTCGATAATTAAAACAAGTTTAAGTTTCATCTAATTCATTCAAAGATTGTGTGATGAGCTAGCAACCTTGAATGCAAGATTCAAATGTGCCAAAACTTTGCACCATCTATCCATGTAAGTCTTAGCTCACCACCAATTTTCCTACTCATTGACTTAATCAATCTTTCTCCCTTCTTATAGCTCATATTTGCAAAAACTTAGGCTTTTAGTTTTCCTTATTTTAAAAGGTACCGGCTCAATAGAATAGTCCCTCCATTACAAGAAGGGGGATGGGGGTTCAAGTCCATCATGGATTCAAATGAATGAATTGATTATATTGATTAAGACCATGTACTAGGGGCTTCAAATGAAGCCCCATGCTTCGTTCAAAGCCCAAAAGTTGTTATAAAGTCCCTAGGGGGCTTAATTCAAAGCCCCATTGGTGCCAAACATTCTACCACTAGGGGATTCAAATGAAGCCCCCTTGATCTGATTGACGGATCTAGACTATTTGTAGTAATGAATGCTTAATAAAATCAAATTAAATAAATCACAACTTAGCGGAAGTCTTAATGCATTTACTATCAATGAAATCAAAACTTAAGATGAGAAACAAAACTGAGAGAGAAGATAAGAAGATGCAAACAGAGTTTGATTTCGGAGTTCGCCACAAATGTGACTACGTCTCCGGGTCGGCTCCAATAGAGTATGACCGATCCAATTAATCTCCAAAATAAATTACAAATGCACAAAGATTATTCCCTTAAACACATCAGCATAGCATGCCCTCGATGTGTAGAATAGTCTTCAAAAATCTCTTAAACATTCTCCTGTTCTGACCACCTGAATGCCCTTCCAAAAGGCCTAATACCCCCCTTTTATACATTAAAATTAGCCTAAATAACGCTATAACAAAAAAGTATAAAAATGGGGCCTTTAACTGATTACATTTCGAAAATACCCTTTAGCCATTTTTACCCATGACAACTTTAGGGTAACAAATTAACAAATTAACCTTAATTTGATAAGGTTAGGCGATTTCAGTTGAGGTTTCAATACCATATCTCGCTTTTACATTTTTAGTTGCTAAAATAGCGCAATGGCAAGCTCTATTTTAGGATGGCCACTGGTCGGGGGTTCCAAACCTGCCGACGGCCTACTTTATGTGGAATTTCGACCCCTTTTATGTGGACTTTCGTCACTATTAAGGTTAAATAAAATTTCATGCGCATTAGTTTTAAATATCATTTATGGCGCAATGGCCATCATGTAGGTTTTGAGAGTCAAAGTTCACGGGTTCAAACCTCATTAGAACCCCTTTTTAAAATTGTTTTTTCTTTCTTTTTAAAATTGATTTTTCTTTTTTTTTCTTTTTTTTAATTTTTTTGGTTTTTAAACTTCCCCATGACATCATGATGACGTCATCAATATTCAAATGACACTTTTACCTCCAAAATTCAAACTGTCATAACTTTCACATATGAAGTCCGTTTTCGATGAAACCAACGCCGTTGGGAAGCTCTCGACAGGATATTTGATTTGAAACCCATTGTTGACCACTTTCAAGATGCTCCAATTTAACCCCTTATCTAGCTCTCTGGTCTACCTATTGACCAAAACTTTGACTGAGTGTAACTTCTTCATCCGAACTCTATTTTTGTCCATTCAAGTTGAATTAGAATCAGGACACCGAGATATTTCTGATGGTGCAAATTCTGGAGAGAAATAAAACACTTCAATTTTCACTAAAAGTATCCACTGGATCACCCCTTTATTTGAAGCCCCCAAAATACAAATTTTTATATAAATTTCTTAAATTTTCTATCAAATTTTGTCCTTCTGGTGGCTTAAACAAGGGCTAAATAGGTCTATTTTAAAAACTAAATATACCAGATTATTATACTCTGAATAAGCTTTGCAATGACTATACATTTAATATACATTGTGTTTATTGTCATGTTTTATTTGTAATTTTATTAAATATTGGTTGCTTAGCCATTTCACAAGTCTCTGTTTGAAGCTTCACGAAAAATAGAAAATGAGAGAAAATAAATTTTCAAAAATATATGGTGTAAAGGTATGTGTGTTACCCTTCTAGAAAAACAAGAGAAAAACCATTTTGATTGATCCAAAAGAAATTGTATTGGTCAAAATCAACCTATGTTTAATTTATCGTTAATGCCACTTGACCATTGAATAGAATCTACATTTTTTAATGAAATTGAACAAAACTAACAAAAGTTGCTAGGTATTGATGTTACCAGCAATTAATGATAAAACCTCTCAAATTGAGCTCTGAAAAATGTCTCATGCTCCTTTAACTAAAAATACTAAGGATGCTCTAATATTTGCAAGCAATCCTAAGTGACAATTAGGGGTCCTAGGATAGATTAGTGTATCATATGATTCCCCACATTAGGACCCAATAGCATACATTGATGTAACCTATGACTTCTAAGATAGATTAATGGTTATTAAAGGTCACAAGGAGTCATAAGAGGTCTTAAGATGTATTAAAATTCATATTTTTTTTTGGCAAGATAAAATCAAAATACTATTTGTCTATATTTTTTAGGTTACATTTTTGAAAAAATTGCCACAATATAAAAAAAATGTAAAAGGATTTAAGAATACATCATTTGATGCTAGCAAAAGATGCACACATTTTTTATTGTTGTCATTTTATTTTTCACTTATCTAAGCATTTTCTCCAACTCTTTGGCATTCCCTTGAACAAAAGTTAATATAACAAAAAGGCAAAGTGGAAAATTTGGATATCAAATCCAATTCAAATTGAAGCTTTCTTTTAGAGTTTGAATTAAAATTTTAGAGATTTACTTGATCAAATTCAAAGATGGATGTTTTGATTTATAGGCATTCACGACTTTGACATAGTGTGCATAAGACTTTGCTTCTTTATTTTAACTTTCAATTAAAGAACCATCTTGGAATTTGTGTTCCTACGTTGCTATCCTCTTCACTTCTCTCCTTGTAGTAGTATGATAAGTTTAGAGTAGCTTTTCTCACCTTCTTGTACAATAAAAATACTTTATTTTAGTGAATAAAGATCAAATTTTGTAAGACTATGGCTTTAACCCCATTGTAAGCAGCAATTTGTGTACTATAAAAAGTATATTCATAAAACTTTAGCCCGAGATACTCACTTTGAAATTTGTTAATGATAAAAACTTCTCAAATTAAGCTCTAAAAAATGTCTCATGTTCCTTTAACTAAAAAGATTGGGGATGCTTTCATATTTATAAGCAATCTAAGTGGCAGTTCCTATAATAAGACGCTAACAAAGCTAAGTTATGAGAAAATGATAAAAGAAATTGTTATCCTTATATAATAATTTGTTACCATATATATTTTTTATTTTTTTATTTATTATAAAATTCTTATGATTTTTAATTTTAATTTTGTTTCTACATGATAATATACTTTAAATTAATAACTATATTATTCACATTTCTTTATGAGAAATTTAGATATATTCATTTCCACTTCTAACATGTATAGTTGCAATAGGGGAGAGGACCCAATACTTGAACGCGTTCCAATAGTTGTGATAGGAGTCGTTGACTTGATACCTACACTTATTGACTTAATGCCCAATTTTTTTGACAACATTGTACCAATACTTGTGACTATAAAGTTTTTAGTACAATAATGACTACCCAAAATTTAATAAAATGTACACTTAGGTATAAAAATTAACCAATGATGTGATGTCACATTAGTTGTACAAGTATGGGTACCCTTTATGTACGACCATTGGTCTCACTTTTTATTTTTGTTATTTTTGAAAACTTGGCAAAAAGCATGTTGATGTGGCATAATAATGTGTGATGTAGACTTAAAGCCTTGGTTATAAGTAGATGACTTGCCAAACAAGATGCTATAAAAATTTGTGAGTGATTTGAAATTTCCACATAGGATTTTGATAAGCTTGAAGTTAGGGTGTTCAAGTACTCGAATAATTGATATAAGTATATGGAATTATTAGTCCCTACCTTATAAGGCATGGAACTAATGTTGCTAAATGTTGTTCTTGATACGGGTAGCCAATTCTTATGGCTGCAGTCCACACAATCTTCACTACATTCCCCTGTACACCATTTTCATGAATCAAGGTTAGAAAAATCCAGGTTAGCATTCTGAAATCAGTCTTGTTGTTGGATCATACTGGCACCAACCAAATGATAATTTATTTGAGCACTCAATATTCTTCTTGGTGCCACCTATTCACCACTCAAGGAAGAATTTGTGCAATAGAAAAATCTAATTTTGAATTAGAGTCTCAGCAAAGAATTTGTTGATCAAAAACATGTAACAAAGAACCCCGATACATTGGCCATGTGAAAAATCAACATCCACTTAGCTATTAGTGTGTAGTGCACATGGAAAAATCAAATTGTCTGGTTTTCTATAGATGCTTCTGGAACATCAATATATAAACATTACAGATTAGTGAGTTCAAAATCAGTAGGTACTTGATTTAATAGTTGGAAATAAGAGATTTTTGTATGGAGACAATAGTGTTATTTGTGAATGGGAGACTAAGTTAGTAATAGTAAGAGAAAATATAGAATAAAAATATGAATATTATATTTATAATTTCTAATTTCTAATTTTTTTCAAAATTAATGCATACAAAAGTTTTTTTTTTAAATGTGTATAATTCTAAAATTAGGTTTAAAATGGAATGTTAACATTTAATGTTATTCTTGCATTTAGCAATCTGTATTAAAGTACTTTAATATTTACTTTTAAAATGATTTACAAATACAATTTGATTAAATGAATATATAAATTAAAACTATTTTACTTTTATGTTTACATTTAAAATTATTTAATAAATTTAAGTATACTTACATATTTTCCCTTATTTTTAGAAAAAAAATTAAATTTATAGATTATTATTTTAATAGAAAAAATCATTATATATATATATATATATATATATATATATATATATATATATATATATATATATATATATATATATATATATATATACTTCATGGTATATAGAAATTTTTTTTAATTAGATATGTACAAGTTTTATTTTATTTTAAAATCTTATCTATCTAAAATCTCACTCATAGCTTGATCTTTAATCAAATCAAACATTATCCATTCAGATTGATAAACTTATTAAGTGAAACTTATTAAGTGAATCTATATATCTGTTAATTTTATTTTTTTCAAAATATGCTCTGGACTCAAGCTCAACAAGCCCTTTTTAAAAATAAAATATATTTCTTTTCGTAAAGGTATTCTTATCACATTTCTAATTCTTCTTAAAATATCAAATGAAAGTAACGGTCCAATTTCAGCCCAAGGTTCAGTAAACACCCCCCATGTTTTTCTTTATTGCCGGGAGTGGGTAACGTCCATACAGCTAGGCAACTAAAACGCGTTATGTGCTATTTTCGTCATGAAATTTTCCTACAGTTTCCAACCGTTCTGTATTGCCGACATTGCTTTGTTCTGGTGGGCCCGCCCACGTCTTATGCGCCTGATGTTAGACATTTATTTCAATTTTGCTCTGGCAGCTCCATCAAGCCGCGTCGTAACCGCGTCGTTGGTGAAATCCTGTATAAATTGGGCTTTCACTCCCCATTCTGAACACATTCAACTCTCTCTCACTTCATAACTCTTGAGATTCCTGTGTTTTTATTTTTTGGGTGTTTCTATTTCTTCACAAACTCTCTCTCTCTCTTGCAATGGCGGATTCAAATGCAGCAGAGCATCAGGATCATGGGCTTTTCGGCTTGTTTGGGAAGAAGAAAGAGGAGGAGACACATCAGCAGCATGGAGGTCCTCTGGAGGGACACGTAGCAGGCGTAGCTCCACATGAGCAAGGCCACTTAGGCGAGGCTCACCCTACCCCTGTGTCTCACGACCACGTTAGCGGAGGCGAGCCTCATCCTGTGTATGGCCACGTCGACAAGATTCACTCTGCACCAGTGCCTCACGGCCACGTGGAGGAGGGGAAACTCCATGGCTACGGTGAGGAGAAGAAAGAACAAGGGGGACTCATGGGAAAGTTGCATCGCAGCAACAGCTCTTCCTCAAGCTCTGTAAGTTTTGCATGCCCATAACTTCTTCCATAATATGTTTTAATTTCAAAGTTACACATATTTTAATGCGTTTTATGTGCATAAAACATATTTGGTGTACATGCCGAATTTTCAAAAGTATTATACATCCTGCTTTTGCATTCTCATTTCTGCAAGTGCTCGCATAGATTCCTTTCATTGTTCTTCATGTGGAGAAAGTGCATTCCAATAATTAGGTCTACTGTTTATGTAAGTGTAATGTATCTGATCTGATGAAATGCATGTGTTGACAGTCCAGCGATGAGAAAGAGGATGAAAAGGGAGAGAAGAAGAAGAAAAAGAAGGGTGGATTGAAGCTACATGGAGAGAAGAAAGAGAGAGAAGAAGACGGTCATGTGAAGGCTGAAGAAGAAGGGGGAGAGAAGAAAGGTTTGATGGAAAACATCAAAGAGAAAAGGAGCATTGAAGAAGAAACTGGTTTTTCATTTTTATGGGGTTTGATTTTGAACCTTATGTTAGGTTTAGTGTGGCTACGTGTGTTTGTCGTTTTCTTGTTTGAAGCATACTATTGGCTGTGTATGTATACTGTGTTTTTGTATAAATTAATATAATAAGATTGTAATGTTGGTTACATTTTTCTAATTGCAATGTTATGTTGAGCACTCTTTGTTTCTTTTTTCTCATTTATTACGGAGATGGAGATGTCTTTAATCACTTGAGATGAAGTAACAGAAAACAGTATTAATAATAATAATAAACAAATTTTGAAATATTGAAATTGAAAGGTTTGCAAGATCGGAATTCTGCCTGGAAGACATGGAATGCATTTTCTTTGGTTTTTTTTTTTGACATGTCATATGTGCAATATTTTTACAAAGGCATACAAGTATGAAAGAGTGGGGTTCATTTGGCATCTTACATGAAAAAAATGATTTCTAAATGGTGGAGCTTCCGCATCATAAAAAAACAAGGGGGGCAAGTGCCAAGTTCCTGCCTTTAGTGGCGGGAACTTGAAATAGAATGTCAAATGTTGTGGAGAGATTTTAATTTGTGAAGGTGATGAAATGCAATGCGAAATGGCATGGAGAGCATTTAGTTTGTGAAGATAAGCTACATTAAATTTACTTATGAGCTTAGATGTTTTCTTGATTTGAATCAGGTTAATTTAAGTAGCCTGACTTAATGTATAGAAGGAAGGCAATAATACTCTCATGATAAGTCATTAGCATTAAGGGTTGTAGAAAATACTACCATATTTTAGGAAAGTACATAAAAAAAATTGTTGAAAACCAACAAAAAGGTTTAAAATAAAATTTTAATTAGATTGTATTGCATGCATTAATACACATTGTCAAAATATGTAAAAGAGAAATAAAATGTAATATTAAAAAGCACAGTTTATCTAAATATGGTGATTGACGAGGCTAAGAATGAAGAAATAGGAAAAATTCAAGCTAATTAGAACATGAGCAATGCCATCAAATTTAACTAGACAACTGTCATCAAGTAGACTTAGTTGATGTCAACCAAAAATCTAGGACAACATAGCATAGTAAAAAAGTTAACTCGAGTTGTCCTATGCACAAAGATGATGAAGAGCATCTAACAAGTGAAAACCATTATATTCTTGGAGTTTTCCTATCCATGAAGATGATGAAGAGCATCTAACAAGTGAAAACCATTATATTCTTGTTATTATTAATAATTAATTAATGGTAACAATAGTGTGCTTGAACACAATGATTTGTATGAATGATACAAACATGTGTTGGTCAATGCTTGAAAGGTTTGCATGCCGCACACGCGTATTTCTTTCGCGTTAAGATCATTTTAATGTTAAAAACATTCTACTGTAATTTGAAGAAGACATCTAGGCAAAAAATCATCAAGCTTCATGCAAAAATCTTTTTAATAAGAGTTTTATCATCATATTGATTTGAAAAATTAAAATGATAATTAGAAGGGGTGATTGTGCCCAAACCAGATGAAATAACATTTCTTAGTCACAATTGTCTTGAATGAATAGCCCAAAGAAGACACTCCTCCATTATTATTTCTGTTAAGTTTCTTTTGCAGTTCAATTTCCATCCACTTTGATAACCATGTTGGTTTGCTAATAAATGTTCTTCTATATTAACCGTGTTTGATTTCAGCAAAGTATGTGAGCCAACTGCTGGAAATGCGTTGTTTTTACAACATAATTGCAACAAGGATAGTCAATATATTGTCAAGATTTACTATGTTGTATAGAAATTCAAGCTGATTGACTATTGATTTTGACTGTGCAGGTCATTGCATGACTCATTTGACATGCATTGCAAAATTGGTCCTTCACATTTGACAGTAAAGGCAATTTATCATATCTGTATTTGTTTTCTTTTAATTGATGAGCTCAAATCATGTTTACTTCAACTTTTTCTAGAATACAACATAGTTATACGAATATGTTTCATTACAATTTACTGGATTTTTCCAAACTAAAGTTTTAGGCACATTGATGTCCTAGACATAATAAAGTGAATGCACTTTGATACTGATAGCTCGGAAAGACAGGTTATCTATATATCCCCAATAGCTATGTAGTAAGATTAATGGAGTGGATAACATTGAGTTTTGCTCAATTTTCAAGCTATGAAAGTGAGGAGCTGCATTTGTACTATTATGCATTAGCACTACAATGTGTCTATAATCCACTTTCCAAACATTTAAAAGAGTTTTCATGATCCCAAGTTTTCTCAGCTCCTTGTGGAGCTTCAGCCGTTTCTTTAACTTCTTTAGGAAACCTACTACAAGGGATTTGCTTCAGGCTTTTCTTCATGTTTGATTCGGTGTTTCAAGTGAACCTTCCCTTTCTCCAGGAGTGTTTAATGCCAGAAACCCCTTTAATTTTTTGCTAGTTGTTCCAAATGATCTGACATTGACAAAATGTTTATGTCTATGTTTGGTGTTGTTAAAAACCCAATGGAGGAAGGTGGGAATTCATCAGGGTAAGAGGTTGTGCATGCGTGCTTGTTATTATTAAACACATGGACATTCAAGAGAATCCATCTGATACAATCCCTAACATGCCTGCAAAATGTATCAATATGATTTCCATCTTGACACAAGTGAGTACCATGAATAAAATTTGAGTTCCAAAGAGTGACTTCACCCACTAAAGCTCCCTCTGAGTTGCTTCCATGAACTTTATTGCTCATAAAGCCTTTAAATCTTTCAACCCTTTCCCTACATATTTTAGTCACTTGGATCAACAAAATTAGTGCACGTTCATCATTTTTATTTCAATGATCATATAATTACAATAGATAAATTTTCATATAATATTATTTAATTTGATCCAAGAATTAATAATCCTTTGTGCATTAAGGTTAGCATTGTTGATATTGATATTTAAATCATGTCTATTATAGTGTTGCTATGTGCCAAAGACAAATATCAAATAATCTAGTTTCAAGAATGAAAGAGTACTACAAAGGGATGTATGATAATTAAATCTCAGTGAGTCATAGAATTAAGCTTAAAACATATTTATAACACAACTAACTAATATATTTCTCAATAATGGAAACCAAATGAATTTAGCTCATAAATTTAGAAGGTGAATACAAGCATTTATAAATTTATAATGTGTGCATCAAATATATAAAGATTCTTAAAGTATTAAATTTGGTTATTAACATTTTTAATAAACTCGCTCCTTGTCTACACTAACTTCGGTTCTGCTCTAAATGCCAAAGACTCAAAGAAGAAGCTAACATTATTGTTCACCTGAAGAATAGCTCAATGAATGTTTTGTTAAATTTCACTGCATTATCAGATCCAAGAAAAACTGATACCAAACATTAAAGATATGAAAAAGATCCCTCCGTGCCCTAGTGGATTCGTAAGGGATTTCAAATGCTCCTCCTTCAGACGCTGCAACTTCTATTCTTAACTCGTACATTGGGCTCTTGCCCTTTCAATGAGAGTGACAATCTGAAAGTAATCGGAGAGGGCACTAAATTCTGGGGGAAGGCGTCAATGCTCACGAACAAACATTGTTGGAAAGATCTGCTCCCAGAACTTTTTGGAAGCTCATTGCAATTTTTGGCTTATTTTTTGTTTGTAAAATTGAATTTTTTCCTTGCCATTTTTGGTGAGAGCCAATAGCATAAAGGATATTTATCATTAAAAAATATATAGATTTATAAACTTTAGTTTAAACTTCGTTGTTTGAAAAATAATTTAATATGATTGGTTGTTGATAGGCCGAATTAATTGACTATATGCATCTAACGAATGCAATAGTATACGATAGGAACTAATAATGCTGGAATTGGAAAATGATTCGAAGTGTTCCATTTTGTTTGGTTTGATTTCTAAAATCTCTTCTAGGATTTTTTCCAAAGAAAATAAGCTTTTCATTTTTGTAGTATTGTAAGGGTGGTATTATACATTTAGCTCAAAATTGTGTGTGTTTTGTTTGAATTTATAAGTGTTAAAATAGACTATTTTCCTCTCCCTTTGATATTTAAGGTTTGACGGTTTGACTCTAAAAATAAACAATTCAAGAGTAAGTTATATGTTATGCTCCACTTGAAAAGTTTTTACTAATTAATAAAGTTGAATTACAAAGTTTTTACTGATTAATAAAGTTGAACCTATGCATCACACAAAACTCTATATAATCATTTTTAAGACTTAGAATTTACTTTCATGTAAATTTGAAAAGCAAAATAAAATGTTAATTTTTACTTTACAATCCTTTCTAACAAACATTTGGAATACTCCTCGATATGGTCACCATTTAGTAAGTTATGCTCCACTTACAAAGCTTTTACTAATTAATAAAGTTGAAGCTATGCATCACACAAAACTCTATATAATCTTTTTTAAGGCTTAGAATTTAGTTTCATGTAAATTTGAAATACAAAAGAAAATGTTAATTTTTACTTTCCAATTCTTTCTAACTCTCATTTGCAATACTCCTTGGTACGATTGTCATTTCTTTTGCTCCACAACAAACTCATCAATTCACCCTTCAGAAAGCTTTGAAAGTTGTCCAGGTAACAACCCTTCTACATGTTGAGCCAATTCTCCATTCCAAACTTTTTCTTTGTGATTACTACAAACACATGTTTGAGATGAAAATAGAGCCTTGCTTGCCAACCTTCTCTAATGAATTGCTTCATTATGCACTATTATTTCTCTATTGTGCTTCATTGTCTTAATTTTTATTTATTTATATGATTTGGATGTAACTTGTTTAAAATGGAATCAATGATTTTTCCTTAAGCTATAATTTTGTATGTTACAAATTATATGTATGTTCATATTCAAGGTTTTTTTTGTGGCTAATATTCGCTAATTGGCTAATTTTAGAATTTTTTGGCTAGTAATTTGGCTAGTAATTTAAGATTTGATGCAATATAAATTGCCACATTTTTATAAAATTTAGTTACAAAATATTTAAAATTTCTTAGTAATTTATTTTATTTAAAAATGTAAACTCAAAGATTCGCCACAATATTTGATACATGATTAGATTTGATTCATGTAAATATTATATTTTCTTGGATAAATTAAAATTAATTCACCAATAATCATCATAATTAATAGTTATTTTATGGATATATCACATTTATTTAGTTTTCCCTATTAATTTAAAATATAATGTAATGACAATTTTGATTTGTAATATTCCATGGTGATTAATGAACTTCCTACTATTATTGAGATTTTCCAATATTTTATATCTTTTTATGGAGGGGGGTTTCTTAAAGTTTACCTTCTTTATATTCATAGTAATATATTTCTTATATTCTAAAATTGAGACATTTGATGAGAAAACGTTTCTATGAGGTATTATTTAAACATTTATTTGCTAGTATCCTAACATGCCTTGTCAAAAATCAACCAATGATATATCAAAAAAACCTAACCTTTTGTTTCATGTAATTTAAAGAGGGGGCAATTAAATGTCAATTTATTCAGATACGCTGATAAAACCATGGCAGTTATTTAATGGAGTGTGATAGTTTAATATAGTTTGAACTTGGTAGTAACATGAATTTAATACTAGTGTGGTTCTTATAAATGCTCTAATACTTAGACAATTAAAAAATCATCAAAAAACCATCTATGATAGATAAAGTAGTATGAAAACATTTGTAAGAAATCTTATAAAAGATGAATAGGCACATACTCTAATTTGATATTGATTGTATACTTTTATAAAGGAATTAGGTGGAATTTAGATTTGTGATTTATTTTTAATTTTATTTTTATCAACATTTAAAATCATGTTTTATCATCTGCAAGTAAAACAAGTTAAGTACCATGTAATTTGTTCAAATGTTTGTATGGTGAGCTAGCAACCTTTAGTGCAAGATTTGAACATGCAAAAACTTAGCACTCTCTGTCCATGTAAGTCTCAAATCACCACCAATGTTTCTACTCATTGACTTAATTTGTCTTGTCCTCATCTTGTAGCTCATATTTGCAAGACTTTAAACTTTTAGTTTTTCTTATTTTAAAAGGTGTTAACTCATTGGAAAAGTGTCTGTATTACAAGAAGCAAGATGGTGGTTTGAGTCCTTCATGCTCTAACATGATTTAGTTAAATATATTAGTGTTTATAGTTAATAATATTTTTATTTATTTATTATTTTATAATATCTCTCTAATCATCTTAAGAAAGACAATACCATTCCATACCATCGATAATATTGTTTCTCCCATTGGCCCACCCACATCTTATCTACATATTGTTGATATTTATTTTACCAACATATGAATGTCATGCATCAATCAAATATTTTTCAGTGGCACCAACAAGTCATATCCTAATTGCGTTGCTCATGAAACCCTATAAATTAGCATTCATTTCTCAATCTAACTTAATCAGCCACTCAAAAATATTTCCCATCTCTTGATATTCCTATTCTTACCTTTTGTTGAGTTTGTATTTCATGACAAGTTTCTTTATATTGCACTGGGAGAGGAAAATACATAAAATCATTAGGACCATGGGCTATTTGGCTTGTTTTGTAAAAAGAAAGATGACACACGTCAATAGTATGGTGATGTCATGGTGTGCGACATGGTGAGTGTAGCTCCTCATGAGTAGGAACATGTAGGAAAGACTCACTGTAACCATGTGTTTTATGACCAAATTGGCATAAGTGAAACTCACCATGTGTATGGCCATATTATCAAGGCTCATCCTATATCCATGTCTCATGGCCTTATAGGTGAGATTCACCTTGTGCATGTGTACAACCACATTGACAAGATTCACCCCACACTTGCTCTCATGTCTGATGGAAACGTAGAAGAGGGAGAAGTCCATGGAAAAGGTGAGGAGAAGAAACATGAAGAGGATGTCATGGTAAAGTTGCATCGTAACAACAACTATTCCACTAGCTTTGTAAGTTATTGTTTCCTACTCACTTCCCTAATATATTGTAGTTTCAAATTTTAATTAGATTTTTTTTGGTGCATAAAAACTATTTTTTATGTGTGCCTAATTTTTCAAAATACTATACATCCTACTTTTGCATCCTATTTTTTTTATTACTAAGCATAGATTCATTTCATTGTTCATATAGAGAATGTATAATCCATTTAATATCTAGTTCATTTTATTGGAATGTAATATGAGGAAATGAATGTGTTGGTAGTCTAGTAATAAGGAAGAGGGTAAAAAGGGAGATAAGAAGAATAAAAAGAAGGGTGGATTGAAGGACAAGTTAAAGCTTTGTAGACATGAGAAAGAGGAAGAACATTCTCATGAAAATTTTGAAGAATGGGGCAAGAAGGAAGATTTGGTGGAAAAGATCAAAGAGAAGCTCCCTCCACACCACAATGAAGAAGAAAATGGGCATTAAGAAGTAACTGTAGATTTTTTGTTTGGTTTGACCTTATGTTTGGGCATTTTTCTTTGGTGGAATTGGGCTGGAAATGGGATGGAATTGTCCTTGTCAAATATGGGAATCAACATATTCTATGTTTGTTTTGAATACACAAAAATATTATAGGGATTTGTTAATTCTCGTTCACCCCCAAAACCATCATTTTAATCTTCCATCTAAAAAGGTAGAATTTTGGAAAATGAATTTCAATTCCACTTAAATGGAAACTAGGTGTGAATCATTTTTAAATTTTTTATTCACATGTGCCTTTTACCATGTCACTTCTCTCTTCCTTGTCTATTTCAAACTTGGTAGAATTTTTGTTGAAAAGTTGTTAATGAATTCTCACAAACCATTAATACAATGTATGAATTGACTATCAACTCACCATAAAAGGAATAAGTGTGACTTCTGAACCTGATGTGTATCCAAGCCAAAAGTGTAGTACATAATAGTGGATAAACTTAGATATTATTGAGAGATTTGGGGAGGCAAAAAAAGCTTTGATGTTGCAAGAAGTTATCAATAAGTTCATGTAGAATATTTCTATGGTGAACATAGCACTTGGAAAAAAATAAATTATAGATTAGTAGTCTACATATGGAAGGCTCTCTGTCTCAGATCCATTAAGTGAATTGAAATTTATTCTTGAATCAAAATATTATGAATAAAGATCTCAAGGATACTTTGAAAAAACTAATGGAATAAAAAAATAAATGAAATTTGAGAGGAGGATCACTCCATATGATCACCTAATAAGGTAGGGTACTTGGTGGGATTAGATCTGTTGGATATAATTGGTTAATTGAGTGTTGTCTTTGATGTTACACAAATGTCATATCAATCATCAGACAGTTTCTACCGAGCTCAAAAGTTAAGCATAATCATTTACAGAGTCTATCGAGCATTGCTATATATTACACTGTAAGGATAGCTTCTACCGAGCTAACTTGGTCAAACGAAGCAAGTTCAGTACTTACCGAACTCACTCGGTGATCAAAGGAAACTATGACAAAGAGTTTACTGAGCTAGGAAGGTAAGCTAAGAAAAGTTAGTGTTTATCGAGATGGGAAGGTAACCGAAGAAAAGTTAGTGTTTATCGAGATGGGAAGGTAACCAAAGAAAAGTTAGTGTTTACCGATCTGGGAAGGTAAACAAAGGAAAATTAGTGTTTACCAAGTTCACTCGATGTCCAAAGGGAATTTGGAAAAGACAGTTTCTATCGAGCTCACTTAGTCATCTATACTTACTGAGTTCTCCCGGCGATTGAAGGGATGTCACGGAATTCACTCTATTAACCGAGCTCAGTCGGTTAACATAGGAATTATTTTCTGAATACTATTAACCAAGAAGTGTCGGCCAGTAAAGGGATTTGTTGGTTTGTAATATTAATTATTTCTAGTTGACTATTGTATTTGTTTGATTATTGGTCAGTGATTAGAGCCGACTAAGATAATCTGTAAAGGTATATATGAAAGATCAAGTTGAGAATTTGAGGGACGTAAGAATTTGGATGGATAAGAGTGCGAATGTATGGATAAAGAATGAGCGAATATTGAACATAAGAGCGAATGTTGAAGAAGTGTGATAAAGAATCAGATGCATTGAAGAAGCTGCAAAGTTGTATGAGATCAGTAAGGATCTCGTCAAAGCATAACAGAGATCTGTAATCAGCAAAGGTAAGTTGCACATTATATCAGGTCACGTCATTGTTGCTTTCTAACCATTGTAACAGTGAACTCAAAATCTCTTAACAGAGTGGGTTTAACAACCCTATTGCAAATCCTCTAACAAGGTGATAGTTCAGTTGAATTGTTCTAAAGACCTCTAGCAAGGCCACTCCTAACAGGGTGATTAAATCCTCTAACAGGGTCACACCTAACAGTGTGTTTTTGTAACCTTTAATAGGGTTGGCTCCTAATAGGTCTCACTTCAGAAGAGTGAAAAATAGTAACTAGCATTGGTGTTTTTTCTCATATTGGGTTTCCACGTTAAATCTGGTGTCTCTAGTGTTGGAGTTTGCTGAATTGTTTTGATATCAGTTCTTAATGATTGTTATTATTTTGTGCAATATCAAGTTTTAGTAATCTGTAAAATATATCAAACTTTTAGACATCTAAGGGACTGTGAAATGTTTTTGTAGTAACTGATTCACCCCCTCCCCCTCTCAGTTACTTCATTCTCATTTTCAACAATTGGTATCAGAGCTTTTGGTACTTGCAGGAGAAGATTTAAAGGATCTAAGCAAAAGATCAGGATGTCTTACAAAAGACAAATTCCAAAACTTAATAGAGATAACTTCTTAGCATGGCAAGGACTGATGAAACTTCATCTAGCTACTGTTGGTGATACTGGACTGAAATACCTTGAAGAAGAATATGAAGAACCTTCTGGCACACTGTGAGTCAATGATATTGCTGAAAAGAAAACTCACAACAACATGATGATAGACATAGCATCTGCTCTCAGCTATGAAGAATTTGATGACATTAAGGATTGCAAAACCACCTTTGACATGTGGAACAAGCTAAAAGAAATTTATGGAGTGGATGACAATGTGAGAAGAGCAAAAGTAGAAAGTCTAAGAGGACAATTTGATCAAATGAGGATGAGAGAGGATGAAAACATTGCAAAATATGTTGAAAGAGTTAACGCATGTGTAAGTGCAATTAGGGCAGCTGGTGGTGACATCAAAGGAGAAACAATTGTAAGCAAAGTTCTCAGAACCTTGCTTCCCGTTTATGCAATCAGATTGTCTGCAATTCAAGAAAGAAGATGTGAAGCAAATCATCAGATAAATCTTGAAGCCATAGTTGGGAGATTAACTGCATTTGAACTAGATAACTTTGACAACTATGTTCCAGCTACCAAGAACATGGAATCAGCATTTGAGGCCAAACTTTCACTCAAGGAGAAAAGCAAAAAGAAACTTCAGTCAGAAAGTGAAGATGAATCAGATCTAAGCTCAGACAGTGATCTTGAAGTAATTGAAGCTCTTCTAGCAAGAAAATACTCTAGAGGCAGAGGAAAATATAAAGGTAAAGTTCCTCTAATATGTTTTTCATGTGAAGAAATTGGTCATATTGCAGCTAGGTTCCTGAACAAGCAGAACAATGATGAAAAGAAGGATCATAAATGGAATGGAAAGAAAGATTTCAAATCATTCAAGAAAAAAGGTAAGAAATCATGTTTCATGGCTGAAAATTCTGAAGATTCTGATAATAGTGAGGATGAAATTGTTTATATTGCTGTTAAAGATGATCTAACAATGATGATGAAGATAAAATTGCTCTTATCTCTCATATAAGTAAGAATGATACATGGATTATAGACAGTGGTTGCTCACATCATATGACTAGTGATAAAACTAAGTTTGATCAGTTTGAAGATTATGATGGTGGCAGTGTAAGGTTTGGTAATAATGAACCTTGTTTCATAAAAGGAAGAGGAAGAATCTTTCTAACGAAAGAACTTGTTTGTAATAATGCCTATTGGGTTGAAGGTCTCAAACATAATTTTCTAAGTGTGGCACAGTTACTCAATACTGGATTCAAGGTGGAATTCATGCATGGAAAGGCAAGACTATTGAATGAGTAGGGAAAGCTGATAGGATCTGGCACCCAAACTAAAGGTAACTTATTCTATCTAGAACTTGGTGAATGTTCATGTTTTATTGCTCAAATTGAAGAGAGTTGGTTATGGCATAAAAGGTTGTGTCATGTCAATTTTGATAATTTGATAAAAATAAGAAAATTCAAGAAAGTAAGAGGCATTCCTAACATTAAGAAACCTGAGGTTGGTCTATGCAAGAACTGTCAGATTGGTAAAATGGGAAGGACTAGTTTTAAAAGTAAAAACTATCAATCTAAAGATATATTAGAAATTGTGCATACTAATTTATGTGGACCTATTGGAATAGAAAGCTATACTGGAGAGAAAATTTTCATTCTCTTTGTCGATGATTACTCAAGAATTATGACTGTCATGTATCTAAGAAATAAATCAGAAGCATTTGAGAAATTCAAATGGTATTTGGCAAGAGTAGAAAAAGAAACAGGGAAAAGACTAAAATGTTTAAGGTCAGACAGAGGTGGTGAATTCATTTCACAAGAATTCAATAACTTCTGCATTGAAAGAGGTATTAAAAGATAGGTTTCAACACCAGGAACTCCAGAACAAAATGGAATAGCTGAAAGAAGAAATAGATCCATTATGGATTGTGCAAGAACCCTGATGATAGAAAAGAACATTGCTATCAAATACTGGAAGGAAGCCATCAGCACTGCAATTCATACATTAAACCAAGTACAGCTGAAAAAGGACTCATTCAAGACTCCCTATGAATTATGGTATGGCCACAAACCCAATGTAAGTTATCTAAAAGTATTTGGAAGCAAATATTATATTTTGAAAGAATCTAGAAAAGAAAAATTTGATGTAAAAGGTGATGAAGGAATATTTTTGGGATATTCTTGCAAAAGAAAAGCATATAGATGTTTAAATCTGTCCACTCAAAAGGTCATAGAAAGTGCACATGTGAAAATTGATGAGTTTGTAGAAAGATCAGAAGAAGAAAGCAAAAAGGTACTTGAAGACTACAAGAGATTTGTTTACATTGAACTAGATACTATACCAACTATACCGTTCACTCAAGAATCCTCAACTCCTGAGTCTTCAGTAACTAAGTTGTAAATAGTTCAAACCGAGCCTCAGCAACTTTCAGACACCACTGAGCAAGTGTCTACTAAGTCTGAATCTACTGAGCTAGAACTACAAGAATCTGAAGTACAGAAAGATAACAATGAAATTCATTCAAGAGGCAAGGAACCTGTATTAGCAAAATATGTCAGAAGACATCATGCACAAGATCAAATCATTGGAACAAATCTGAAGGAACCCTGACAAGAAGTAAGTTGAAAAATACTTGTTTACTTGCTGATTTTGAACCTAGAAGTATTAAGGATGCACTGGAAAATGATAGTTGGATTGAGGCAATGAATGAGGAAATAGAACATATAGAGAAAAACAAGACATGGACTCTTGTACCCAGGCCTAAAGAAAAGAATATAATTGGAACCAAGTGGGTATTCAGAAACAAGTTGACTGAAGATGGTAAGGTATCCAGAAACAAAGCTAGATTGGTATGCAAAGGATACTCACAAGAAGAAGGTATAGATTATGGAGAAACGTTTGCTCCTGTTGCAAGATTGGAAGGAGTCAGAACCTTACTTGCATATGCTGCTCACAAAGGATTCAAAGTTTATCAGATGGATGTCAAGTCAGCATTCCTCAATGGAATACTGGATGAAGAAGTTTGCAATGAACAACCTAAAGGTTTTATTGATCCAGATAAAAGGAACATGGTCTGCAAATTACACAAGGCACTGTATGGTCTGAAACAAGCTCCTAGAGCATGGTATGAAAGATTGTGTAATTATCTTATTCAGATTGGTTTTCAAAGAGCTAATGATAATAGTAGCTTATTTATAAAGGAAGGTCCAGATAATAAGATTGTCTTGGCAGAAATATTTGTAGATGATATTGTTTTCACAGGGCATGATGATCTTTGCAAAGAATTTTTAGAAAAAATGAACAAGGAGATTGAAATGTCTATGTTGGGTGAGATAAAAAAATTTTGTTGGTCTTCAAATCCATCAAAATAGGAATGGCATCTTCATCACTTCGTCAAAATACATCAAGGAGATATTGAAAAGTTTGGTATGGAGGACTGTAAACCTGTTGGAACTCCTATGTGTACTGGATTGAAACTTACAAAAGATGATGAATCCAAAGAGGTAGATCAAACATTGTATAGATCTATGATTGGAAAATTGCAGTATGTAGTTCATACCAGGCCAGATATTGCTCTCGTTATTGGTATTGTTGCAAGATTTTCAGAAAAACCAAGAGAAACTCACCTGATGGCAATCAAGAGAATAATGAGATATTTGAAAGGAACTGAAGATTATGGGCTATGGTACAAATTTGGAGGTAATTTGGATTTGAAAGTTTTTACTGATGCTGATTGGGCAGGGAACCTTGATGATAGAAAAAGCACAAGTGGAGGAGCATTCTTTCTTGGAAAGAGATTGGTTTCTTGGACAAGCAAAAATAAAAATTGTACATCCCAATCTACAGCAGAGGCAGAGTATGTTGTTGCAGTAGTAAATTGTTCTAATATTGATTGGTTTAAGCAACTATTGCAAGGAATGAAGATAGAAATCAAAGAACTAGTTGTTATGTTCTGTGATAATACAAGTGCAATCAATATATCCAAGAATCTAGTGGTGCATTCCAAGACCAAGCATATTGCAATCAAATATTATTTTGTCAGAGAATTGGTGCAAGACAAGGAGATCAGAATGGAATATGTCCACACAAAGGAACAAATTGCTGATATTTTCACAAAGCCCTTGTCTAAGGATACATTCTTCTATCTCAGAGGTAAGTTGGGGATCACTCCCCTATCTGAAGTTCACTAAAATAAAGTTTTAAGTAATGCATCAACCTATGACAAGTTAAAAATCAATCAAGTTGATGCAACAGAGTATTGAAGTCATTGCATAAGAATCTGTACATGAGGTACACTGCAATCTAGTTGAGAAGTACTTTTGGCATACGAAAAGAGCTTTTACTGTGTTATATTGTCTTTGGCATGTGTTGTCAAAGAGGGAGAGTAAAACTGTAATACCTATTCTGAAATTTGTAAGCATTTGTAAAGGAAGAATAAAACTGTCATATCTTTCTACAAATCCTTCACAGAGGGAGATTACTAAAAGTGGGAGAAGTTTCTATCTAAGAGGGAGAAGTATTATGTTGTCATATAGTGCTGCACTAAGAGAAGGACTTATTTTCAAATTTCATTCTGCTATGACATGTTGTGTTGCCATCAATGCCAAAGAGGGAGATTGTTGGATACAATTGGTTAATTGAGTGTTTTCTTTGATGTTACACAAATTTCATATCAGTCATCAGATAGATTCTACCGAGCTTAGAAGTTAAGCATAATCGTTTACAGAGTCTACCGAGCATTGCTATATATTACACTGTAAAGATAGCTTCTACCGAGCTAACTTGGTCAAACAAAAGAAGTTCAATACTTACTGAACTCACTCGGTGATTGAAAGAAACTATGACAAAGTGTTTACCGAGTTGGGAAGGTAAGCTAAGAAAAGTTAGTGTTTACCGAGATGGGAAGGTAACCGAAGAAAAGTTAGTGTTTACCGAGATGGGAAGGTAACCGAAGAAAAGTTAGTGTTTACCGATCTGGGAAGGTAAACAAAGGAAAGTCAGTTTTTACCGAGTTCACTCGGTGTCCAAAGGGAATTAGGCAAAGACAGTTTCTACCAAGCTCACTCAGTCATCTATACTTACCGAGTTCTCCCGACCATTGAAGGGATGTCATGGAATTCACTGTATTAACCGAGCTCAGTCGGTTAACATAGGAATTATTTTCTGAATAGTATTAACCAAGAAGTGTCGGCCAGTAAAGGGATTTGTTGGTTTGTAATTTTAATTATTTCTAGCCGACTATTGTATTTGTTTGATTATTGGTTAGTGATTAGAGCCGACTAAGATAATCTATAAAGGTATATATGAAAGATCAAGTTGAGAATTCGAGGGATGTAAGAATTTGGATGGATAAGAGTGCGAATGTATGGATAAAGAATGAGAAAATATTGAACATAAGAGTGAATGTTGAAGAAGTGTGATAAAGAATCAGATGCATTAAAGAAGCTACAAAGTTGTATGAGATCAGTAAGGATCTCGTCAAAGCATAACAGAGATCTGCAATCAGCAAAGGTAAGTTGCACATTATATCAGGTCACGTCATTGTTGCTTTCTAACCATTGTAACAGTGAACTCAAAATATCTTAACAGAGTGGGTTTAACAACCCTATTGCAAATCCTCTAACAAGGTGACAGTTCAATTGAATTGTTCTAAAGACCTCTAGCAAGGCCACTCCTAACAGGGTGATTAAATCCTCTAACAGGGTCACACCTAACAGTGTGTTTTTGTAACCTTTAACAGGGTTGGCTCCTAACAGGGCTCACTTTAGAAGAGTGAAAAACAGTAACTAGTTACATTGGTGGTTTTTCCCATATTGGGTTTCCACGTTAAATCTTGTGTCTCTAGTGTTGGAGTTTGCTGAATTGTTTTAATATCAGTTCTTAATGATTGTTATTATTTGCTGCAATATCAAGTTTTAGTAATTTGTAAAATAGATCAAACTTTTAGACATCTAAGGGACTATGAAATGTTTTTGTAGTAACTGATTCACCCCCTCCCCCTCTCAATTACTTCATTCTCATTTTCAACAATATCAATATGTATATTAGTTGAAACAACTTGTGTTGGAGCCTTAAAAAGATATAGTTGGAGTTACAATTATTGGTGGAGTGAGAAAATCCTAACGGGTTACTGCCATTTTTCATCATCCACAAATCCAAGGTGGGTACCAATAGCTTCTACTCAAGCTATCACTTTGTTTGTAAAAACAAATAAATTTAATTATAACTTTTACTTTTGTTTCCTTTAATGATTGCAGTTATTGTTGGCTATTTTTGCCCCCATTCAGCCCCACATATAACCAATCTAAGAGATCTTCAATGTTATAGATTCTTTGGTAGGGTAAAAAATTAGTTGGCTATTGACTAGTCATGTTATCCTTAGTGTTCTTGTCTGAGTTTCTCTATCTATTCTTCTCCCAAGTAGCTTAGGTACTGGTTTAGTCTATTCTTTGGCTAAGTAGCTCGGTCTCTTCTTTTTCCAAGTTGCATGTTATCCCTTCTCACATTGTTTTCACAACAACATGAATAGACTTCTTGTAGCCATTATATGTTACAAGGATAGTTCATTTAATGTTAAGAAACTTCTTGATCTTTTTTTAGATGATGTCGATGCATCTCCATGCCTCTTTAATGCATATAATGGTCAAATATTTTGGGATTTAATCTCTTACAGCTAGGTGTGTTTATTTTTGGTTGTTCTTGTCATTTGAAATGGCAAGTTGCACTTCAAGATCAAGTTTTATTCTGATATGAAATTTATTGCTTTCTCTATAAATCAACTCCATCCTTGTTGGGGTTTGAACTTCAAGTTTAGATATGAGTCATGCTTGAGCTCTTTAAAAAGAAAAGTTGTAAATATTTTCTAGGTTCTTCTTTGGTTCTTTTGTAGAAACTTATGCTCTACAACTGTAATTTCTTATTTTACCATGCATTAATTAAATCTCTTGTTTTACCTTTTTCTATATTCAAATATCTTTCACATATTCTTATTTCCCTATATTGAGTGATTCTTGTCTCCGTCTTTATCTTATATGTTGTGTTACTCGGCTAGTAGTTGTTGTCTTGTGAATGTTATTCCTGCAACATATGTTAAATTATAACCTTCATATATGTATTTGGGATGGTATAAGATTAGGAAATGTATATGTTGGATATTTTATTGGTGTCATGTGTATTTTAGGTAGAGATGGTAACCAAGTTCAATTTGGTGCATCACCCCCTTTCCCCTTTAGCATTTCCTTCCATGAAATCCTCCTCTATTCTCCTGAAGTGGTAGTGTAGGTGCATCATGATTGTAAGGAAGCTGAATTTCTTTGGAGATTCAACCTTAGAGCACAAGTTTGACAATTGGAGGTTTTTTCCATGTTACACGAGGTTTCTTAAGGGTCATACCTCAAGCAAGGGTGTAGACTTTTTTGTCAATAGTTTTTCACATGCTCGGTGTGACAATATTACAGTTCATAATTCTATTGGTGAGCCAATTTGAAGATCCATTTATTGAGAAATTAGGTGTTTTTCTCAATGAAATCACCCTTTAGAGGCATTCAAATCAAACACCATGGTGGCTATATGCATCTACCTATTTCAACAAATCAAGTGCTAGTATGAATAAATGATTTTTGGTTTTTTATGTTTCTTTACGATTTCTATGAAGGTTCTTGTTTAAATGCTTTATCATGGATTCCCTTCATACAAATACTACTCCCACTTTCCCCCTTATCATGAAGAGGTTATTCCTCAACCTTCCCATCCTCTATCTCAGCCACACCCTAGTTATGACCAATATGATTACCTAGATCACCAAGACGCTGATTTTACTCAAACCCATCATTGTCCTTTATGGCCATGAATATGTGAAAAATTCCCCCTCTAAGCTCATCATAGGCAAAGAGTTCCAAGAGTAGCAAGAGAGGAAAAACCAAACGAGGCTATATGTAGACTCCTCCTTGAGTTTGGTTTCCCTTGCAACATCAAATGGATAACCTACTAAATCTCCTATAGATCCTTGTAGCGACCTCAGGACAAAGCTATTGGAGCTATAGGATCATTCAAATAGTGAGGGGTTCAAGTTTGCTGACCTTGACAAAAATTTAAGCCATGTTGAAAATCCATTCCCAAATACACATTGTGGGGACTTTCGTTATGTTATGCTCATTATGACATCTTGGATTAAGGATTTGTAGGATGAAAAGTGGATGTGGGAGAATGACCCTTATGTTTATTGCATGGTGTTTCAGGCTTTCGATATTTTTTATGAAGCTCACTAGGCCCTCCTTTGGTTGCAATAGGAGGAAGAATTAAGACAAAGGAAATATGAGGAGGAGGCAAGGCTCAAGCTTTTCCAAATGCAAGAAGTTGAAGCACAAGAGCCTCCAAGGAGAAAATTTTCTAGCTTTAGACAGAGAAGTCATCCTTAGACTTCCATTCCAAGCTCCCCTAGTCCTCAATCTATACTTCAAACACCTCCATATGTTAATGGTTGTAAGCCCTCGAATGACTATTTTACCTTCTTTGTTGTTGATGAACAAGTGGATATATCTTTGCCCACATCAGAGATACAAAAAGAGAAGCCAATAATTGAAGAATGTGTGTTGTGATAGGAGGTTAAGGAGGAAGAATGTCATAAGGACATATATGTCCTTGAGGAGGAACACATTTGTGTGCATGAGGCTTCTCCTTAGCCTACATGGAATATCACAATAAAGAAGACAATCCAAGGAGAAGAGTTTCTTTCTTCTTTAAGCCATCATAGAGACTATTGTGACATGGGGACATCATAGTGGATGGGAGAGATTGATTTCTATGAGCTTAAGTCCTCATATCTATCTAAAAATTCATCTTTCCCATATGAAGAGAATGAGTAGTTGCAGCAAGATGAGAGCACACTACCAGCCATAACACAATCAGAACTAACACTTGTTGGCCATAAGGATTTGGAGGTTGTAGAGTACAAAAATGTGGTCAAGGTTTGTTGGCTAGACCCAAAGCCATCAAGCAAATACCATATAAGGCATCTAGCTCTACAAAAATGCAAGTTGCCTCTAATCATTCTTAGTCTAGAGCATGACGGTGAAGATCACAAGGAAGAGCATGTACATTTTTGTAAAAATAGTAGTGTCCTTGTGCTAGAAAGATTCTTTTTTCTTAGCATTGGGAGGAGTTCATGTTAGAAATAGATAACACTGAGAGGGGAGGTGGGGGGGTGAATTAGTATTCTACAAACTTTTTCCCACAATTGAATATTGTTAATTACTTTATAACTTGAATACAAAAGTAAACCAACAATGTTGAATAGTAAATATAACTATACACATAGAGAAATCATAATACTATTATTTGTTTACTAGGGAAACCGTGGCCAAGGGAAAACTCTGGTGGTGATGATACCCACAAGATGATCCATTAAACAAAAGAATCATGTTAAGGATATTGAACCTATTAGGAGTCAGTGAAATAAATATAATGTCTCGAGTCCTTGTTAGAGGACTAGGCCCTGTTAAAAGCCTCAATCCTATTAGGAGTTGGTCGATAAAATACAATGTATGCAAGAAGAGCCCACTGCCCTAACATGCACATATACAATTAAGTTTCTTCACAAGAATAGATATACATACATTATTGTCTTACTGTTGTATCTTGCACTTTCTCTGATTACACTTTATATCTCACATCATACAAAGCTTGAACACCATATATACTATCTTCATAATAGTTTGCATCAACACTTATCTCTTGCACAACATGCTTTTATATGTGCAAGATAAGATCTCCAAATAGACCTTGCTAATTATAAAACTATGCTCTATCGGCCTTCATGCTTCTGCATGATTGCCCAAATATAATCTAGGATGTCATCTTACCAAGATTAAGTTATTATTTTGTTACCAAAATAATTCCTTCATTCATACAACTCATATCTCTTATATGCTTTGTTCTACTCTATTAAATACCTAAACATGTAAATCAACTGTAACTTGCATCTTCAATTTGTACAAGTTTGTGGATTGACATACATCATTACGACACTTCCATATAGCTATCCTCAACTGTGCATGAGGTAACTCAAAGTATTTTGTTCGTACACATCACATCTATCTCTGTACTGCTACAAATGATCGAACACATAATTTTCTAACTCTAAATACATAAATAAAATATTTAATACATGTTGCCATAAATGATAACATTTTAGACATCCAACCATATTGCCAAAAATATCCCCCTTTGGCATTGATGGAAACATTTGGAAAAATTGGCTAGGTCCCAAAATAATGGCATGCAAAAATAAGATAAATAAAAAATAACAACTACAAAAAAATTGCATTCAAAACAAAAAGTATTTTCTTCATGCTTTGATGGATCATTAAATTCCTTATCACTCCTTACAACAATACATATGTGTACTCCCTCTTACATATACATATATACTTCTCCTTAATGCATACACAATTTTCCTTACATAGACTTCTCCCACTTTGACATCAATGAAAAAGGTGGCAAAAATCTATTTACAAAATTGTTTTGGCTATCTTGATCAACTTGTAATTCTAGAAAAGCACTCTACCAAACCAAGTTTTAGTCTCAGATATTTCTTCCAGTTCTCCTTGACTATGCTAGATATACTAATGAGTGTGCAAAGCGCATAAGATGCCAATTCAACCACACTCAAGTCAATATAGGAAAATTTATCATAGGAGGCCTTAACTACAAGACACTACTCCAATTTCCTTTGAAAAATGTTGATTTTCGGTGACAAAATTTATTTAAGAGTAGAGAACCTTCTCATTATATTTTCTTTATTAATCTAAATGCCTCTAATTGTATTGGGAATCTTCTCCACTTCAGTTCCAATATCTTCAATGACAACCTCTAGTGATTGCAATCTGGTGGTCACTTTACAAAGCTTGCTCATTTGACCCTTGATCTGATTGTCAAAAGTATACATTGTCCATACATCTTCCTACCTTCATCAATAGTCTTCCTCAATTCCTTGATGCATACATTTAATGTCTTCATATCATTTCTCACATTTTTGCATATTGTATCAAACATTAATGCATCATGCTTGTCTTGTGCTTTGTACTTAAGCTATTTTAGACAAGGTTGTGAATTATTTATCAAAATATTTCACCAATTATTTTTCCTTAGTCTACAAGTCTAGATTTGTAACATTTTTCGGACATGTCTTCTGCATCCTATACAAGACTTCACTAAATGTTCTCTCCAAAGACTTAACTCATTTGTTCTTTTGTAGAAATTTTCTCAAAGAACTCATTAATCATTTTCTATCATCATAATCATCAGATATTATTGAACATTGCTACTATTGTTACTAGAGTTGCTATTGGAATAAATGTAACTACTTTTAGCTTTGCACTTTTCTTTTCTTCCTCTAGTCTTCTTTTTTCTTTTTCTTCTTCTCTCTTGATTTCTTCCTCATCTTTCTTCCTCTCTTCTTCTAATATTTCTTTTTATTTCTCAACTTCTTTTCTTTTCTCCTCTTCTTTCTTTAATTCTTCTACTTTCTTTCTCATCTCTTCTTCTAACTCTTCATCTTGCTTCTTCTTCCTTTCATCTTCTTTCCTTTTCTTATCTTCTTCATGTTTCTTCCTTTCCTCTTCATTCCTCTTCTCATCTTCTTCATGTTTCTTCCTTTCCTCTTCTTCTAACATTTTCTTCTCCTTCTTCTTTCTCTCTTTCTTCTTCTTCATCCTCTCCATTTGATCTCAAATATGCAGCAATATTACCAATAATGTTTGTTCCATATTGAGAAAATGCATCCTCTTTAGCATCCACTGTTATGTGTGTACTATCCACTTGCATGGATTCTATACCCATAACTATATTAGGAGGTGACATGGTTTCTTGCACCTCTTCAACTTCTTCCTCACCATTAGATGGTGTATTTCCTTCCACATAGACTGGGCTTGCTAAATGTGGTTTTGCACTCTCCTTTGTGATGCTAGGCATGGAAGTCATGTATTTGATTATAGCTTTGCTTGTTTATTTCTTGACTTCCTCATAATTTTTTCCGATAAGAAGAATAGCTCTTCTTTTAATTCTTAGGAAAGGTCCAATGTCTTTCAAAATTCTATCTGAATCTTCCTTTGTGTTCACTTCACATAATTTATAAATTATGCTCTCTCTTAGTTTGGCATCTTCTTCTAGTACTCTCATCTTTGTATTCAATAACTGGTTGTAAATATCTTCTAGGATCTTACATTGTATGCTATCAAATCTCTTATTCCTTACAATAATATTCTCTTGCTATTTTGTATCCATATTACTTGATGCAAGCATATCTTGGGTGTAAGAGCAATCTTGCATCACCCAAAAGCATTTTCTATTTTAAAAAGGAGTAGTAGACAAGGTTGTTACTATTTATGGGAACTTGCTATTTTTAGTAAGTTTTTCATACAAGCTCAAAATATCCTCATTTTCTACATGAAGGTTCATTTTACAGTTATAAGCCCACCATAAAAATCTCATTGCTCTAGCTTAAGTATCAAAGAAATTATTGCAGATTTTCTGTAGAAATATTTGTAGGAAAATCTCTAGGCTGATTGTTGGAGGCCTTAGATTGCCTGGATGAGGTTTGAAAACTTGACAAAGGGCACCTGCATTGCTCCAAGCCTGTAGATCATGAGCTAGCATTTCCAAAAAGTTGTTATAATAGCCAATCAGAGCAATAGTTCATGAGTTATGGCCTTTCAAAGTTGGGTTAGCCAAAATATCTAAAATAATTGTCAAAGATGTATTTAGTTGACTCTATATGTATTGTTAGGGTTTTTCAACCCTAGGTATTAAGTTTCAATGTCTAGAACCTTCTTGGGTGACATAAAATTGACTATTTAAGAAAGGCCTAAACATTGTCTAGAATAGTTCTAGGTGATAGTCCACATCTTGTCTTGCAAATTATCGTACTGAAGGCGCCTGTGTAGGTTAACATATTGTAATTTTGAATTATGTAATTCTACATTTGTGGCACAAATAAGAAGTCCATATTTTATTCTCACATTTGTTGTTATGTTTTTGTTTTCCATTATGAGGCAGTTCGCACCAGGACTATGGTTTGGGCTGAGCATGTAGACAAATCACCAATTATGAGGTAGCTTGCACTAGAGTTTCAATGGAAGCACACAAATGTGTCCATGAAGAGAGCATGGCGGAAGAGTCAAAGGTGTTACACCTAAGGATTTTAGAACCCTCTAGAGGAAAATTCAGGCAATGCAATAATAGATTCATAGAGGAATGAATCTTGTTGTAGGAAATGATGAAAGTGAGGATGAAAGAGAAGAAGGAAATGTGAACCCAAATGCAGTAGAGAAAGTTCTTAACCTAAAGGAGGTGAGGCTTTTTAGGGCCATTTACAATATTGGAAAAAGACCTAAGTTTGATGTTCCTACATTTTTGGGAAATCTCAACCCAAAGGAATTGATCGACTGCATCAATGAATTGGAAGAGTAGTTTGAATATGAAGATATTGTAGATTCAGATAGGGTCAAGTTTATGAAGGCCAAACTAAAGGGTCATTCAAAGATCTAGTGAAAGGGGATCCAGTTGGATTGAAATGTAAGAGGAAAGGAAAAAATCACTAGATGGGATCAGATGGTAGTTAAAATGAAGCAACAATTCATTCTCGTAGATATTGAGGAGCCATACCAGTTTACCCTAACGGTTGAAGATAAACTATGCAAGAAGTTTGATAACAAGAATGGTGGAAGAGGTCGTGGTGGAAGATATGGCAGATGATCATATGGAGGTTGTAATGATGATCAAATGAACAAGGATGAGGCTAGAAGTAACACTTAGAATTGGAGGGGAAACAATTCCAATCATTTTCATGATTTAAAAAATAGAGATTAGAGAGGAAGAGGTAGAGGACAAGGACTTGAAAGATTTGATGCTCCACATTCACTATATTCTTAATGTTGTAACTCAACTCCTGAATGACTTGACATCCATTGTTTTAATCAGCATCTAAATCACTTGACATATATGACTTGCTTAACACTTGAGTGACTCACATACTAGTGTTCGACACTAACTATGTATATTGCTCGACAGACACTACTTGCTCGACAGATACTGAGTTCTATTAAGTAATGACTTAAGTGTTTTGCCACTACTTTGTCAAAACCAAAATGAGATCAACAATCTCCCGATTTGAAATGAGTGGCCAAAACACTTTTTCACGCATATACAACTTAATTTATCTGTATAACTCAAACAATCAGTATACATTACTTGGCTCTCATACAAGATTACAAAATTTGTGTAATGGATGACATAATTGACATACCTTATAACACAAAAATTTCATATCTCCCCCTAAGTTGATATTCCCTTTCTATAACTAAATTTTGTACTCTTGTTGAGTAAGTGTCTGATTGGTTGATGTTCCCTATTTTTGCATGACTACTCCCCCTAACTCAAAATACAATTCATTTGTCAATCTGCAAAATCTTTATGATTCCCATTTTTTGACACTTATGTCATTTAGGTGGTACATTGATAGTGTGTTTTTCGAAAAATGTTTTGTGAAACTCCATGATTATTATCAATGTTGCATCCTAGTTATTACATGCTACCTCTAGAGAGTGGTATTGAACATCTAGTTGGGTAGCAAGGTCAACTAGGCCATCATGTGTTGAAAGTTGATTATCTTTCTTCATCAATGTTTCAGCAAAGGCTAGTTCTTTATGCAATACTTCCATGTGTGGGGTCAACATGGGCTGGATACTAATCAAGGGAGCCCTTATGTTGGCATCTTGTGTCTATAGTGTGGCTAGCTTACCTTGAGTAGATAGTAGTCTCTGTAAAATGAGTTTGTCTTTGACCAAGAGATAGTTTCAATGTTGTCTTGTGGACTGTAGATCTCCTTACAGTTGGTCAATAGCCCTTTGTACTTATTGTGTGAATAAATTCACATCACAAAGTTTAGTGTATAGAGAAAAGATATTATCTAGCACATTTTTCACATCCTCCATTTTGGTGGCTAAGTGAACCTATCTTTGTGCAATAGCACTAGAAATATTTTCAAGAACTTTAGAGTGAACCTTCTTTTCTAACCATTCTGGAAGTTTAGCATTATAATCTAGGTCTTTATCCTTGATCTTATCAAATAGTTTCTCAATGATTAGTTTTTCCTCACTTGACTCTGGTAGACTGAATGCATTAAGAAATATCTCTTTGATGTCATGAAGTACTTTCTTCTTCTTATGCTCTTGTTTAAGAAACTCTGGTTGTTTCTTGCTTGCAACCTTCGACATTTTCTTCATGATCTTCTCCTTAGCCTTGAGTGAGCACCAATGGGGCTTCAGCTTGATGATCTTCTTCATAATTTCCATCTTCTTATTCTTCTTCCTCTCCCTGTTCACCAAATCTCTCCTTAAGATTCTTTACAAGCTTGTTATTCTTTCTTATCATAGTAGATTTCTTCAAATTAATGGTGATTCTTGATTTGGCTTCCTCATGGATTCCAAATGAGGTGATACTCTTGCCAACTTCCCCTACCAATAAAGTTGTAATAGTTGTAGATGCTTCATATACATTGAATTCATAAGGCAAGGGCTTCATCCATCTAACCCTAGGTATGGTTGCCTACACATATGTGTAATTTGTGTCAACTAGAAAGAAAACATCATTGTAGTATTGTTCAACTAGTGATATAGGAATCCTTAGCCTCTGTTTCATAGACTTCTTGAAGTCCTCAAAGTATCTTTTCATTACTATTTCAAAATTGTCTCCAAGATGCTCAATTAGATTTGAAATTTGTAATGTCACTAGCATGTTGGTCTTCCAAACTATTTGACCAAATGTTCAAAAAGTATTGTACACATAGAAGAATATGCAGACAAGTAATGAACCAAATTTATATTGTGCACTCTTTGTCTTTCTTATGGCCTCCAAGTTTTTTGATAACTGTTGAAGTGGTAACTAGATAAGGTCATAAGTGTGATCTTTCTTCACTATTTGTATCCCAAATCCACAACCATGCATGATACACTGTTCAATCTTCTTGATTGAAAGAATTTGTGAGCAATTACTCTCACTACAAAGTCAATTAGGGGATTTGAAATTGTGTCTATGGAAATCCCTCTGTTATTCTATACCGCCCTTGTATTTTTCTCAATTACCTCCTTTGCATTACTTATTTCCATGTCTCCAACATCTCCTATCTTTCTAGTGTAGCAACATTTGGCATCTTGTATCATTAAGACTTTTGGTGCTATCATCAATAACACACAATACAGGTCTCCCTTATATGCTATCTCAAGAATAGCCTATATGTAGACTCCTCCTTGAGTTTGGTTTCCCTTGCAACATCAAATGGCTAACCTACTAAATCTCCTATAGATCCTTGTAGCGACCTCAGGAAAAGCTATTTGGGTTATAGGATCATTCAAATAGTGTGGGGTTCAAGTTTACTGTCCTTGAAAAAAATTTAAGCCATGTTGAAAATCCATTCCCAAATACACATTGTGAGGTCTTTCCTTATGTTATGCTCATTATGACCTCTTGGATTAAGGAGTTGTAGGATGAAAAGTGGATGTGGGAGAATGAACCTTATGTTTATAGCATGGTGTTTGAGGCTTTTGATATTTTTTATGAAGCTCACTAGGGCCTCCTTTGGTTGCAATAGGAGGAAGAATTAAGACAAAGGAAATATGAGGAAAAGGAAAGGCTCAATCTTGTCCAAATGCAAGAAATTGAAGCACAAGAGCCTCCAAGGAGAAAATTTTCTAGCTTTAGACAGAGAAGTCCTACTCAAACTTCTATTCCAAGCTCCCCTAGTCCTCAATCTATACTTCAGACACCTCCACATGTTAATGGTTGTAAGCCCTCGAATGACTATTTTACCTCCTTTGTTGTTGATGAAGAAGTGGATATATCTTTTCCCACATCAGAGATACCAAAAGAGAAGCCAATAATTGAACAATGTGTGTTGTGGTAGGAGGTTAAGGAGGAAGAATGTCAGAAGCACATCTATGTCCTCGAGGAGGAACACATTGGTGTGCACGAGGCTTCTCCTTAGCCTACATGGAATATCACAATAAAGAAGACAATCCAAGGAGAATAGTTTCTTTCTTCTTTAAGCCATCATAGAGACTATTGTGACATTGGGACATCACAGTGGATGGGAGAGATTGATTTCTATTAGCTTAAGGCCCTATGTCTATCTAAAAAGTCATCTTTCCCATATGAAGAAAATGAGTAGTTGCAACAAGAGGAGAGCACACTACCAGCCATAATAGCAGAGCTAACCCTTGTTGGCCATAAGGATTTGGAGGTTGTAGAGTACAAAAATGTGGTCAAGGTTTATTGGCTAGACCCAAAGCCATCAAGAAAATACCATATAAGGCATCTAGATCTACAAAAATGCAAGTTGCCCCAAATCATTCTTAGTCTTGAGCATGATGGTGAAGATTAGAAGGAAGAGGATGTACATTTTTCTCAAAATAGCAGTGTCCTTGTGCTAGAAAGATTCATTTTTCTTAGCATAGGGAGGAGTTCATGTTAGAAATAGATAACACTGAGAGGGGAGGTCAGGGGGTGAATTAGTATTCTACAAACTTTTTCCCACAATTGAATATTGTTAATTACTTTATAACTTGCATACGAAAGTAAACCAACAATGTTGAATAGTAAATATAACTATACACATAAAGAAATCATAATACTATTATTTGTTAACTAGGGAAACGATGGCCAAGGGAAAATTCTTGTGTGGATGATACCCACAAGATGATCCACTAAACAAAAGAATCATGTTAAGGATATTAACCCTGTTAGGAATCGGTGAAATACATATAGTGTCTCGAGTCCTTGTTAGAGGACTAGGCCCTGTTAAAAGCCTCAATCCTATTAGGAGTTTGTAGATCAAATACAATGTATGCAAGAAGAGCCCACTGCCCTAACATGCACATATACAATTAAGTTCCTTCACAAGAATAGATATACATACATTATTGTCTTATTGTTGTATCTTTCACTTTCTCTGCTTACACTTTAGATCTCGCATCATATAAATATTGAACACCATATATACTATCTTCATAATAGTTCGCATCAACACTTATCTCTTGCACAACACACTCTTATATGTGCAAGATAAGATCTTCATATAGACCTTGCTAATTATAATACTATGCTCTATTGGCCTTCATGCTTCTGCATGATTGCCCAAAAATAATCTAGGATTTCATCTTACCAAGATTAAGTTGTTATTTTGTTACCAAAATAATTCCTTCAGTCATACAACTCATATCTCTGATATGCTTTGTTCTACTCTATTAAATACCTAAACTAGTAAATCAACTGTAACTTGCATCTTACAATTTGTATAAGTTTGTGGATTGGCATACATCATCATCCCACTTCCATATAGCTATCCTCAACTATGCATGAGCTAACTCAAAGTATGTTGTTCATACACATCACATCTATCTATGTACTACTACAAATTATCTAACACATAATTTTCTAACTCTAAATACATAAATGAAATATTGAATACATGTTGCCATAAATGATAACATTTTAGACATCTAACCATATTAGCCAAAAATATCCCCCTTTGGCATTGATGGAAACATTTGGAAAAATTGGCTAGGTCCCAAAATAATGGCATGCAAAAATAAAATAAATAAAAAATAACAACTATAAAAAACTTGCCTTCAAAAAAAAAAAAAAATTTCTTCATCCTTTGATGGATCATTACATTCCTTATCACTCCTTACAACAATACATATGTGTACTCCCTCTTACATATACATATATACTTCTCCTCAATGCATACACAATTTTCCTTACATATACTTCTCCCCCTTTGACATCAATGAAAATGGTGTCAAAAATCTATTTACAAAACTATTTTGGCTATCTTGATCAACTTGTAATTCTAGAAAAGCACTCTACAAATCCAAGTTTCAGTCTCTCCAGATCTTTCTTCCAGTTCTCCTTGACTATGCTAGATATACTAATGAGTGTGCAAAGTGCATAGGATGCCAATTCAACTGCACTCAAGTCAATATAGTAAAATTTATCATATGAGGCCTTAGCTACAAGACACTACTCCAATTTCCTTTGCAAAATGTTGATTTTGGGTTACAAAATTTATCTAAGAGTAGAGAACCTTCTCATTATATTTTGTCTATTAATCTCAATGCATCTAATTGCATTGTGAATATTCTCCACTTTAGTTCCAATATCTTCAATGACAACCTCTAGTGATTGCAATCTTGTGGTGACTTTACAAAGCTTGCTCATTTGACCCTTGATCTGATTGTCAAAGGTATACATTATCCATACAACTTCCTACCTTCATCAATAGTCTTCCTCAATTCCTTGATGCATACATCTAATGTCTTCATATCATTTCTCACATTTTTGCATATTGTATCAAACATTAATTCATCATGCTTGTCTTGTGCTTGTACTTAAGCTACTTTAGACAAGGTTGTGAATTATTTTTCCTTAGTCTACAAGTCTAGATTTGTAACAGTTGTGGGAACTGTCTTCTGCATCCTATCCAAGACTTTAGTCAATGTTCTCTCTAAAGACTTAACTGATTTGTTCTTTTGGAGAAATTTTCTCAAAGAACTCATTAATCCTTTTTTATCATCATAATCATCATATATTATTGAACATTTCTACTATTGTTACTAGAGTTGCTATTGGAATAAATGTAACTACTTTTAGCTTTGCACTTTTATTTTCTTCCTCTAGTCTTCTTTTCACTTTTTCTTCTTCTCTCTTGATTTCTTCCTCATCTTTCTTCCTCTCTTCTTCTAATATTTCTTTTTATTTCTCAGCTTCTTTTCTTTTCTCCTCTTCTTTCTTTTATTCTTCTACTTTCTTTCTCTTCTCTTCTTCTAACTCTTCATCTTGCTTCTTCTTCCTTTTATCCTCTTTCCTTTTCTTATCTTCTTCCCATTTCTTCCTTTCCTCTTCATTCCTCTTCTCATCTTCTTCATGTTTCTTCCTTTCCTCTTATTCTAACATTTTCTTCTTCTTCTTCCTTCTTTCTTTCTTCTTCTTCATCCTCTTCATTTGAAGTTGAATATGCAATGATATTACCAATAATGTTTGTTCCATATTAAGAAAATGGATCCTCTTTAGCATCCACTCTTATGTGTGTACTATCCACTTGCATGGATTCTATACCCATAACTATATTAGGATTTGACATGCTTTTTTGCACCTCTTCAACTTCGTCCTCACCATTAGATGGTATATTGCCTTCCACATAGACTGGGCTTTCTAAATGTGCCTGTGCACTCTCCTTTTTGATGCTAGGCATGGAAGTCATGTATTTGGTTATAGCTTTGCTTGTTTCTTTCTTGACTTCCTCATAATTTTCCCCCATAAGAAGAATAGCTCTTATTTTAATTCTTAGGAAAGGTCCAATGTCTTTCAAAATTCTATCTGAATCTTCCTTTGTGTTCACTTCACACAATTTATTAATCATGCTCTCTCTTAGTTTGGCATCTTCTTCTAGTACTCTCATCTTTCTATTCAGTAACTAGTTGTAAATATCTTCTAGGATCTTACCTTGTATGCTATCAAATCTCTTATTCCTTACAATAACATTCTCTTGCTATTTTGTATCCATATTACTTGATGCAAGCATATCTTGGGTGTAAGAGCAATCTTGCATCACCCAAAAGTATTTTCTAATTTAATAAGGACTAGTAGAAAAGGTTGTTACTATTTATGGTAACTTGCTATTTTTAGTAAGTTTATCATACAAGCTCAAAATATCCTCATTTTCTACATGAAGGTTCATTTTAGAGTTATAAGCCCACCATAAAAATCTCATTGCTCTAGCTTAAGTATCAAAGAAATTATTGTGGATTTTCTGTAGAAATATTTGTAGGAAAATCTCTAGGCTCATTGTTGGAGGCCTTAGAATGCCTGGATGAGGTTTGAGAACTTGACAAAGGGCACTTGCATTGCTCCAAGCCTGTAGATCATGAGCTAGCATTTCAAAAAAGTTTTTATAATAGCCAATCAGAGCAATAGTTCGTGAGTTATGGCCTTTCAAAGTTGGGTTACCCAAAATATCTAAAATAATTTTCAAAGATGTATTTGATTGACTCTATATGTATTGGTAGTGTTTTTCAACCCTAGGTATTGAGTTTCAATGTCTAGAACCTTCCTAGGTGACATAAAATTGACTATTTAAGAAAGTCCTAAACATTGTCTAGAATAGCTCTGGGTCATAGTCCACGGCTTGTCTTGCAAATTATTGTAATGAAAGCTCCTGTGTGGGTTAGCATATGGTTTATGGTATTAAGGGGAGCACCTTTCATCAAGTGGTATAAGAGCTAGAGTTCTTGAGTGTGTGGATAGATCACCGACTATGAGGCAGTTCGCACCAAGACTATGGTTTGGGCTGAGCGTGTAGACAAATCAAAAATTATGAGGTAGCTTGCACTAGAGTTTCAAGAAAAGGACACAAATGTGTCCATGAAGAGAGCATGGTGGAAGAGTCAAAGGTGTTACACCTAAGGATTTTAGAACCCTCTAGAGGAAAATTCAAGCAATGCAGTAATAGATTCATAGAGGAATGAATCTTGTTGTAGGAAATGATGAAAGTGAGGATGAAAGAGAAGAAGGAAATGTGAACCCAAATGCAGTAGAGGAAGTTCTTAATCTAGAGGAGGTGAGACTTTTTAGGTCCATTTCCAATATTGGAAAAAGACCTAAGTTTGATGTTCCTACATTTTTGGGAAATCTCAACCCAAAGGATTTGATCGACTAGATCTAAGAATTGGAAGAGTAGTTTGAATATGAAGATATTGAAGATTCAGATAGGGTCAAGTTTATGAAGGCCAAACTGAAGGTTCATGCAAAGATTTGGTGAAAGGGGATCTAGTTGGATCAAAATAAAAGAGGAAAGGAAAAAATCAGTCGATGGGATTAGATGGTAGTTAAAATGAAGCAACAATTCATTCTCGTAGATTATGAGCTTGATCTATTGAAGAAAATGCAAGGGTTGAAGCAAGCAAAATTTTTTTATCAAGAGTTTACTGAAGAGTTCTACCAAGTTCTTATTGGAACTGGCCATGCAGAAGCTGATAAGGAGAAATTCACCTGTTACCTTAATGGATTATAGCAGAGCATTCAGGATGAGATGAGTCTTTTTTGAGTGACCAATAGTGAGGAGCCATACCAGTTTACCCTAATGATTGAAGAGAAACTATGCAAGAAGTTTGATAACAAGAATAGTGGAAGAGGTCGCAGTGGAAGATATGGCAAATGATCTTATGGAGGTTGTAATGATGATCAAATAAACAAGGATGAGGCTAGAAGTAGCACTTAGAACCAGAGGGGAAACAATTCCATTCATTTCCATGATTTAAAAAATAGAGATCAGAGAGGAAGAGGTAGAGGACAAGGACTTGAAAGATTTGATGCTCCACATTCACTATATTCTTAATGTTGTAACTCAACTCCTGAATGACTTGACATCCATTTTTTTAATCAGCATCTAAATCACTTGACACATGTGACTTTCTCAACACTTGAGTGACTCACATACTAGTGCTCGACACTAACTATGTATATTTCTCGATAGACACTACTTGCTCGACACATACTGGGTTCTATTAAGTAATGACTTAAGCATTTTGTCACTGCCTTGTCAAAACCTAAATGAGATCAACAATCTCCCCCTTTGAAATGAGTGGCCAAAACACTTTTTCACGCATATACAACCTAATTTATGTGTATAACTCAAACAATCAATATACATTACTTGGCTCTCATACAAGATTACAAAATTTGTGAAATGGATGACATAACTGACATACCTTATAACACAAAAATTTCATATCTCCCCCTGAGTTAATATTCCCTTTCTATAACTAAATTTTGTACTCCTATTGAGTAAGTGTCTGATTGGTTGATGTTCCCTTTTTTTGCATGAGTACTCCCCCTAACTCAAAATACAATGCATTTGTCAATCTGCAAAATCTTTATGATCCCCATTTTTTGACACTTATGTCATTTAGGTGGTACATTGATAGTGTTTTTTTCCAAAAATGATTTGTGAACCTCTATGATTATTTTCAATGTTGCATCCTAGTTATTGCATGCTACCTCTAGAGAGTGGTATTGAACATATAGTTGGGTAGCAAGGTCAACTAGGCCATCATGTGTTGAAAGTTGATTATCTTTCTTCATCAATGTTTCAGCAAAGGCTAGTTCTTTATGGAATACTTCCATGTGTGGGGTCAACATGGACTAGATACTAATCAAGGGAGCCCTTATGTTGGCATCTTGTGTCTATAGTGTGGCTAGCTTACCTTGAGTAGATAGTAGTATCTGAAAAATGAGTTTATCTTTTACCAAGAGATAGTTTCAATGTTGTCTTATGGACTGTAGATCTCGTTACAGCTAGTCAATAGCCCTCTGTACTTATTGTGTGAATGAATTCACATCACAATGTTTGGTGTATAGAGAAAAGATATTCTCTAACACATTTTTCACATCCTCCATTTTGGTGGCTAATTTAACCTATCTTAGTGCAATAGGTCTAGAAATATTTTCAAAAAATTTAGAGTGAAACTTCTTTTCTAACCATTCTGGAAGTTTAGCATTGTAATCTAGGTCTTTATCCTTGATCTTATCAAATAGTTTCTCAATGATTGGTTTTTCCTCACTCGACTCTAGTAGACTGAATGTATTAAGAAATATCTCTTTTATGTCATGAAGTACTTGCTTCTTCTTATGCTCTTGTTTAAGAAAATCTGGTTATTTCTTGCTCGAAACCTTCGACATTTTCTTCATGATCTTCTCCTTAGCCTTGAGTGAGCACCAATGGGGCTTCAGCTTGATGATCTTCTTCATAATTTTCATCTTCTTATTCTTCTTCCTCTCCCTATTCACCAAATCTCTCCTTAAGATTCTTCACAAGCTTGTTATTCTTTCTTATCATAGTAGATGTCTTCAAATCAATGGTGATTCTTGATTTGGCTTCCTCATGGATTCCAAATGAGGTGATACTCTTGCCAAATTCCTCTGCCAATAAAGTTGTAATAGTTGTAGATGCTTCATCTCCATTAAATTCATAAGGCAAGGGCTTCATCAATCTAACCCTAGGTATGGTTGCCTACACATATGTGTAATCTGTGTCAACTAGAAAGAAAACATCATTGTAGTATTGTTCAACTAGTGATATAGGAATCCTTAGCCTTTGTTTCATAGACTTCTTGAATTCCTCAAAGTATCTTTTCATTACTATTTCAAAATTGTCTCCAAGATGCTCAATTAGATTTGAAATTTGTAATGTCACTAGCATGTTGGTCTTCCACACTATTTGACAAAATGTTGGAAAAGTATTCTACACATAGAAGAATATGCAGACAAGTAATGAACCAAATTTATATTGTGCACTCGTTGTCTTTCTTGTGGCCTCCAAGTTTTTTGATAACTGTTGAAGTGGTAACTAGATAAGGTCATAAGTGTGATCTTTCTTCACTATGTTGTATCCCAAATCCACAACCATGCATGATACACTGTTCAATCGGCTTGATTGAAAGAATTTGTGAGCAATTACTCTCACTAAAAAGTCAATTAGGGGATTTGAAATTGTGTCTATGGAAATCCCTCTCTTATTCCATACTGCCCTTGTATTTTTCTCAATTACCTCCTTTGCATCACTTATTTCCATGTCTCCAACATCAGCTATCTTTCTAGTGTAGCAACATTTGTCATCTTGTATCATTAAGGCTTTTGGTGGTATCATTGATAACACACAATACATGTCTCCCTTATATGCTATCTCAAGAATAGCCTGGAAGGGTGGTTGTCTAACTTCATTACTAATTAGTTTCACTTTAAAAACATCTTTTCCTTCCTTCCTAACATTCATAAAAAAGCTAGACACCATTTTATGTATCTAGGGCTCACAAAAATTCAAACAATGAAACTTAGCACTAGTGAAATACATTTTGAATCTCATGTATGATAATGAGTAGCAATAGAATCCATTTTTCAAAAAACTTAAATCTTTCTCCTCAGTTCACCTTATGCTCTTCATGTACTCTTCTATCTCTGATGAATACAAATGAGTAAAAAATTGACTATATAACCCTTGATATTCAACAATAAATGCTTAATGCTTATAAAACTATAAGCTCAACTATCATAGGATTTCCCACTCACTCAACTTATACATAATTTTCGCTATGCTCAACAACCACAACGAGCTTGGCCACTACTAACACAATTCCATCACTTGACAACAACTGCGAAACCTAACAAAACTATAAATTTCTTCAAATTTCTAACCAATACATTGCATCTTATTTCATGCATATTTTATCTTTTGAAAACTTAGATTCTTGGAACTGATTATTGAAATAACTTTGAAATATCAGTCCCACACATACCTTTTGATTGCTTAGTTGGGGGTTATGTGATCATCTGATCCATTGGATGAAGTGACCTCATCTTAACTTGATGTGCTATAATCTTCCTCCTTCTTCCATGATTTTTACATCTACACTTTGACCTTCTCAACACTGGCCTTTTCTTGTCCTTTATTATTTCAATTATTTGACACTGGTGATCTGGTAGGATAGTTTCTACTAATATGACTAGTCTTCAAACAACTTAAGCATGTAGTTTCACTCAACTATCTATTGTAGTTGCCTCTAAAATGTATTCCAATGAAATTCTCAAGAACATGTCCATACTCTTGACAATACTAAGAACTATACCTTGTGTTGTAATCCCAATTGTAGGATTTTCAATTTTGTTGTACCATTGTCTACTTGTTCGATGTTTAATTGGCCTCAGATCTACATTCACATGCTTTATGTCTATACTTCTCACAATAATGGAAATATTCTTCAAATCTCTATGTGCTTAATCTCTTGAACCTACATTTATGTTCCTAATGTTCTTTCTTTTTTCACTTATGGTAGTAACCCTGAAATTTTTGCTTTGGGTTCTGATTTGCATTGTTGCTCCTACAAAAATTTATTGTATGACCTAACTTTCCACAATTATGAAAAGTGGGTTTTTATTTGTTACCTTTTTTTGTTTCTTTTTTCACCACTTATATGATTCTCCTTCCTTGGTACTATTGTATCCCAATCTAGTAGTATTATTGTTAAATCTAGGAGATCTCATCAGTCTCTTAAAGTATTTGATGGCATCACTAGGTTTTTTGAAACTTTTAGCAAATTTATTTTTTTTCTTAGTCCATTTCTCAATTGTTCATTCTATAGCTTTAGGGTTGTGATCTCAATGTCCTTTCCATTCAATTCATGACTGGTAATCTTCACTTGATTCACTATTTCCAGTTGCATGTGAAAAATCTTATTTATCTCTGATCTCTTCTCTTCTAGTATGTTGGTCAGAGTTCTTTTGTCATCTTCAATCATGACTTTGTCTTTCTCAAATTTCTTTTTCCTCTTGGTCACCTCACATAGCAATACTGATTGGACTTCTTGTTCTATCTTAATATTTTTGACCTCTTCAGTCAGGGAACCATTCTTTTCCATCAGATTTGCAATTGCTGCATCAAACTCACTTGAGTTTCCATTCTCAAACAATTCAGTAGTGCTTTCCTCTTGGTAATGAGTGTCCTTTTTTCTCAATAGCCATCTCTTTCCTTCTCCTCTTGGTAATGAGTATCATTTTTCTCAATAGCCATCTCTTTCCTTCTCCTCACTGAATGTTGCAGTTCATCTCTTGCTTCCATAAGTTTGTGTTGTTGGAAATATAGATGAAGTAACTGAGAGGGGAGGGGTGAATCAGTTACCACAAAAACAATTCCAAAAATCCCTTAAATGTCTATAATGCTTACTTATTGTAGATACTCGGTAAATAGTGCAAAAATACTGTAACTCGATAAGTTAACTAGTTATTGATCATGTAGAATTAAAATTTATTAATATGCATGCAAAGGTTAACTAAATGAACACAAGAGACACCAAATTTAACGTGGAAGCCCAATATGAGAAAAATGACCAAGTAACTAGTCACCAATTTTCACTCTTCTGAAGTGAGCCCTGTTATGAGCCAACCCTGTTAAAGGTTACAATACACACTGTTAGGTGTGACTTTGTTAGAAGATTTAATCACCCTGTTAGGAGTGGCTTGGTTATACGTCTTTAAAATAATTCAACTAAATTGTCACCTTGTTAGAAGATTTACAAAATGACTGTTAAACTAACTCTGTAAAGAGATTCTGAATTCATTGTTACAATGATTAGAAAGAAACAATGAAATGACCTGAATGATATGCAACTTATCTTTTGCTGAGTATAGATATATGTTCTACTTTACTAGATCCTTACTAATCGAATATAACTTTGCAGCTCCTCTAGGATATCTAATCCTTCATCAGAATTCACTCATTATTCACTTATTCCTTCTTCAACCATATAATCACATTTCCACACTCATACATTATTCAACAACTTGAACATTTATATATACACCTTTTAGATTTATCAAGTCGGCTCAAATATTAGTTACAACAACTAAAAAACATCAGTCAGCTACATTTATTCCATGAAACAATTGAGCTTAATATCAAAAGAAAAATCCTTCGCTGGCTGACTCAGCTTGGTAACCACTACTCCAAAATGGTTTTCTAGTGTTAACCAAGTGAAGCTCAATAAACACTACAAATCCTACAAAATTCATTTGGAGACTGAGTGAACTTGGTTAGCACTGACATTCTTTTGCTGACCTTGTGAGCTCGGTAGAAGCTAACTCTCTATCACATTTCCTTTGATGGCCGAGTGAGCTCAGTAAAAACTAACTTTCTAGCACATTTCCTTTGATGACTGAGTGATCTTGGTAGATACTAACTTTCTCCCACATTTCCTTTGATGACCAAGTGAGCTCGGTAGATACTAACTTTCTTTTTTTGACATTGTGAGCTTGGTAGACTCTGTCTGATGACTGATATGACATTTGTGTAACATCAAAGACAACACTTTATTAACAATTGTATCCAACAATCTCCCTCTTTAGCATTGATGGCAACATAACATGTCATAGCAGAATGAAATTTGAAAACAAGTCTAACAAGTCTTTTCTATTAGAACAACTTTTTTTAGCAAACTCTTCCTCTTTCAGTAATCTCCCTATGTGAAGGAATTACATAGCAAAATATTCCTCTCGAACAAATTTTAGAAAGATATGACAGTAAAACTCTCCCTCTTTGACAACACATGCAAAAGACAACACAACTCAAATGAATTTTAATGTACCTTTAGTACTGATTCATATACAATGTTTCCTGACTATGTTGCATGAACTGATAGTTCTTCAACTTGGTATGCATTGATGCATCACTAAAACTTTATTTTAGTGAACTTCAAATAGGGGAGTGACCCCTAACTTACCTCTTAGATACAAGAACGCATCCTTAGGAAATGGCTTTGTGAATATGTCAAAAATTTGGTCCTTTGTCTGGACATATTCTAATCTGATCTCCTTATCTTGCACCAATTCTCTAAAAAAATGATATTTTATTACAATGTGCTTGGTTTTGGAATGCATCACTGGATTCTTAGATATGTTGATTGCACTTGTATTATCATAGAACATAACAACTAGTTCTTTTATTTCCACCTTCATGCCTTCCAACAACTATTTAAATGAAACAATATTAGAATAGTTTACTATTACAACAACATATGCTACCTCTACTATAGATTGGGATGTACAATTCTGCTATTTTCTTGTTAAACAAACCAACCTCTTTCCTAGAAAGAATGCTCCTCCACTTGTAATTTTTCTATCATCAAGGTTTCCTACCCAATTAGCATCAGTAAATTCTTTAAAATCTAGATTACCTCCAAATTTATACCATAAACCATAATCTTTAGTTCCTTTCAAATATCTCATTATTCTTTTGATTGCCATCATGTGATTTTCTCTTGGTTTTTCTGAAAATCTTGCTACAATACCAACTACAAGGGCAATATCTAGCCTAGTATGAACTACATACTGCAACTTTCCAATCATAGATCTATACAAGGTTTGATCTACTTCTTTTGATTCATCTTCCTTGGTAAGTTTTAATCCAGTACACATAAGAGTCCCAACTGGTTTACAATCTTCCATACCAAACTTTTTCAATAGCTCCTTGATGTGTTTTGATTGAGTTATGTAGATACCATTTCTATTATGTTGAATTTGAAGACCAAACAAGAATTTTATCTCACCAAACATAGACATTTCAAATTCCTTGTTCATTTGTTATGAAAATTCTTTGCAAAGATCATCATTCCCTATGAAAACAGTATCATCTACAAATATTTCTACCAAGACAATCTTATCATCTGGTCCTTCCTTTATATACAAGCTACTATTATCATTAGTTCTTTGAAAACCAATCTAAATAAGATAGTTATGCAATCTTTCATACCATGCTCTAGGAGCTTGTTTCAGACCATATAGTGCCTTGTGTAATTTGCAGACCATGTTTATTTTATCTGGATTAACAAAACCTTTAGGTTGTTCAATGTAAACCTCTTCATCCAGTATACCATTGAGGAATGTTGACTTGACATCCATCTGATAAACTTTGAATCCTTTGTGAGCAGCATATGCAAGTAAGGTTCCAACTTCTTCCAATCTTTCAATAGGAGCAAAATTTTCTCCATAGTCTATTCCTTCTTCTTGACCATATCCTTTGCATACTAGTCTAGCTTTGTTTCTCGATACCTTACCATCTTTAGTCAACTTGTTTCTGAATATCCACTTAGTTCCAATCACACTTTTATCTTTAGGCCTGGGTACAAGAGTCAATGTTTTATTTTTCTCTATCTACTCTATCTCTTCATTCATAGCCTCAATCCAACTATCATTTTCTAATGCATCTTTGATATTTCTAGGTTCAAAATTAGCAAGTAAACAAATACCTTTTAACTTATTTCTTGTCATTGTTCCTTTAGATTTGTCTCCAATGATCTAATCAATTGAATGGTGTCTCTTGACATATTTTGCTAATACAGGTTCTTTTCCTTTTGAATGAATTTCATTGTTATCCTTTTGCATTTCAACATTAGGTTCTGGCTGTTCTGGCTTGGTAGATATTGGCTCGGGTCCTTCAGACTCAGTAGACCCTTGCTCGGTAGCATTTGAATGTAACTCATGTTGTTGTAGCCTGGCTTGAACTTCTTGTAACTTAGTTACTGATGACTCAAGAGTAGAAGATTCCTGATTGATTGGTACTGTATAACGTTCAATGAAAATAAACCTTCTATAATCTTCTGTTCCCTTTTGCTTTCTTCTTCAGTCATTTTTGCAAACCGATCAACTTTCACATGTGCACTTTCCATGACTTTGTTAGTAGACAAGTTTAAACATCTATATGCTTTACTTTTACAAGAGTATCCCAGAAATATTCCTTCATCAATTTTCACATCAAAGTTTCCTTTTCTAGATTCTTTCAAAATGTAACATTTACTTCCAAATACTTTTAGATAACTTACATTAGGTCTATAGCCATACCATAGCTCATAGGGAGTTTTGAATGAGTCTCCTTTTAGCTGTATTTAGTTCAAGGTATGAACTGTAGTGCTGATGGCTTCCTTCCAGTATTTGATAGCAATGCCTTTTTCAATCATTAAGGTTCTTGCACAATCCATGATAGATCTATTCCTTCTCTTAGCTGTTCCATTTTTCTCAGGAGTTCCAGGGGTTGACACTTGTCTTTTGATTCCTTTTTCAAAACAAAAGTTATTGAACTCATGTGAAATGAATTCTCCACCTCTGTCTAACCTTAAGCATTTCAATCTTTTCCTTGTTTCCTTTTCTACTCTGGCCAAATACCATTTGAATTTCTCAAATGCTTCTGATTAGTTCCTTAGATACATGATAGGCATCATTCTTGAGTAATCATCAACAAAAAGAATCAATAAATTTTCTCCAGTATAGCTTTCAATTCCAATGGGTCCACTTAAATCAATATGCACAATTTCTAATATATCTTCAGACTGATAGTTTTTACTTTTAAAGCTAGTCTTTCCCATTTTACCAATCTGACAATTCTTGCATAGACTGACCTCAGGTTTTTTTATGTTAGAAATGCCTCTTACTTTCTTGAATTTTCTTATCTTCACCAAATTATCAAAATTGACATGACACAACCTTTTATGCCATAACCAACTTTCTTTGACTTGAGCAATAAAACATGAACATTAACCAAGCTCAAGATAAAATAAGTTACCTTTTGTTTGAGTGCCTGATCCAATCAGTTTTCTTTTGTCATCTAGCAATCTAAATTTTTCATGCATGAATTCTACTTTGAATCCATTATTGAGTAGCTGAGCCATAGTCAATAAATTATTCTTTAGTCCTTTTACCAAATAGACATTATCACATATAAGTTCTTTGGTTAGAGAGATTTTTCCTCTTCCTTTTACACAGCAAGGTTCATTGTTACCAAATCTTACACTGCCACCATCATAGTCTTCAAAATATTCAAACTTAATTTTATCACCAATCATGTGATGAGAACAACCACTATCTATGATCAATGTATCATTTTTTCTCAAGTGAGAAATGAGTGCCATTTCCTCATCATTATCAGACTCATCTTTCATAGCAATGTAGACAATTTCATCTTCTTCTTCATCATTAGAATCATTAGAATTTTTGGCCATAAAACATGTTTTCTTACCTTTATCCTTGAAGGATTTGAAGTCTTTCTTTCCATTGTACTTGTAATCTTTCTTCTCATCTGTTTTCTACTTTTTTGGGCACCTAGCAACAATATGACCAACTTCTTCACATTAAAAACAGATTAGAGGAACTTTACCATTATATTTTCCTCTGCCTCTAGAATATTTCCTTGCTAGTAGAGCTTAAATCACCTCAAGATCACTGTGTAAACTTTGGTCTAATTCATCTTCACTTTTTGACTGCGATTCCTTTTTCTTTTTTATTTTCTTCTTAAGTGAAAGCTTGGCTTCAAATGTTGATTAAATGTTTTTGGAAGCTAGAACATAGTTGTCATAGTTGTCTAGTTCAAATGTAGTCAATCTTCCAACTATGGCTTCTAGATTTATCTTATGATTTTCTTCACATCTTCTTTCTTGAATTGCAGAGACTCTAATTGAATAGATTGGTAGTAATGTTATGAGAACTTTACTTATAACTGTCTCTTCTCTGATATCTCCTCTAGATGTTTTGATTGCACTAACATATGCTTTAACTCTTTCAACATATTTGGCAATGTTTTCATCCTCTCTCATTTTCATTTGGTCAAATTGTCCTTTCATAGTTTCTACTTTGGCTCTTCTCACATTACAATCTCCTCCATAGATTTCTTTTAGCGTATTCCACATTTCAAAAGAAGTTTTTCCATCCTTGATGTCATCAAATTCTTCATAACTCAGAGCCAATTCTATATCTATCATCATAATTTTGTGAATCCTCTTTTCAACAATATCATTGACAGATAATGTACCAAAAGGTTCTACATATTTTACATCAAGGTACTTTAGTCCTGTATCACCAATGGATGCTAGATGAAGCCTCATCAGTCCTTGCCATGCAAAGAAGTTGTTATTGTTAAGTCTTGGAATTTCCCTTTTGTAAGACATTTTGATCTTTAGGTTAGATCCTTGAAATCTTTTCCTAAAAGCACCAAAAGCTCTGATACCAATTGTTGGAAATATAGATGAAGTAACTAAGAGGGGAGGGGTGAATCAGTTACCACAAAACCAATTCCAAAAATTCTTTAGATGTCTATAATGCTTACTTACTGCAGATAATTGGTAAATAGTGTAGAAATATTGTAACTGGGTAAGTTAACTAGTTACTGATCATTTAGCATTCAAAGTTATTAATATGCATGTAAAGGTTAACTAAATGAACACAAGAGACACCAGATTTAATGTGGAAACCCAATATGGGAAAAACCACCAAGTAACTAGTCACCAATTTTCACTCTCCTAAAGTAAGCCCTATTGGGAGCACACAACACCACATTGCTTTTCTTTATATTCAAAGAGAGGGTTTAGATTATCATTGAATATTTGCCATTTTTTTAAATTGGTGGATTCATTGTTTGCTATTATCATTACAAGACGAACAAACTGAGATTCTAATATTCCAATTTTTATTTTTTTTAAATCTTGATGACATTTGAAAATTATGAGATTCTTTTATATAAAAGAATGTAATATAAAACATATATATAAAAATAAAAATAAAACTATCTAAATTATGATCTATTTGAAAATCTAATATTTTTAAGCCGAGAGGCTTATCGAGTGGGAGCATCCATCCTAATTTGACAGGGGTATGTATTGACATATGTAATAAAGAATCTTCTAGAGTTGCAAAAAAATTTTTTGCAAAAATAATTAAGAGTTTTCATTATGAAAATGATGAAGATGAAAGGACTACTCAATATTTTATATGAAATTGATGAAGTTATTTAACTGATGAAGCTAAATCAATCAGATTTATACATCTACACTTACATCATCTCTATTTTCAATCATTTCTATTATGGGCCCACTTTTCTTTCTAGATGCAAATTGTAAGAGTGTTAAAGATTAATAAAAATTGAAATATTAGTATGCAAAATATAAGCTTACAAATTTTCTTAGGTTAACATATATTCCTAATTTACAATTGATTTGTAGAATGTTATATTATTTCATAAAATATATATATTTAAAAACTTTAAGATACGAGATGTAAATATTACTAATTTTAAATATTAAAATTTATAAGAACTATTAAATTGTTTTAAAAAATGACAATCAATATTTATTAAAAAGCGTAAAATGAAAGGCATTATGATGATCCAACAGTTATGAAAAAATACTCATGACAGAAATTCCAAGACTACTAATTTTGGGGAAATGAAACTATAGGATTGTTAAGAATATTTTAAAAATAAAACAATTTTAAAACTTAAAATTGGAAGTGATCAATTAGAATGAAGCAAATGGGAACCTTAGTTCCCTGAATAACCCAAATATTGACTCTGTACTCAAATAAGTTGGAAATAATTTTGAATTAATAATAAATATAAAAAATTTCTGCCCACAATCCAAACCTTGTATATATATGATTTGCTATAGTACCAGTATCTATGATAGTAAGAGTCAATTTTTCGTTCTGATAGAGAGATATTACTGATATCTATGATAGTAAGATTCCTCAGTTATTATTTGACATATGAATCTAAGTGCTAAATTCCTTATATGTGTGTGTACTTATACAAAAGTATTCACAAGTATTGAGTAATCTATCCATAAATAAGTTGAGTTTCTTTGAAACCTATCGATGCATTCCCTGTCTCCTAAACCACCATGATAGAATCAAACCTTTTAACTTCACATTTTAAAATAGACAAATTATATTGTTTAGCCCTTGCTGGCCTAAATTTCTTATGCAAAAATTTTTTAAACACGTCTCCATTAGAAACAGAGGCCTCATTGAAACATTGAAATTACAAACTACAACCAACACCATTACACTCTTCATTATATATGGAAAAACACAACATACATAGAATCCATAGTTTCAATGCTCTTTTTCTTGCTCTTTGTGGTTTCTAGGGAGCTTCTCTTTGATCTTTTTCATCAAACCTTTCTTCTCGGCCCCTTCTTCTTGAGCCTTTTCATGATCATGTTCTTCTTTCTCTTTCTTGTGTCCATGAAGCTTTAACTTGTCCTTCAATCCACCCTTCTTTTTCGTCTTCTTCTCTCCCTTCTCATCTTCTTCCTCATTGCTCGACTATAAACACATTCATTTTCATTAGATCATAGACCAATCTATGTAATCATTTCATCATGCCCAAGTAAACTAACTTTAGGGGAAGATTGAAGGGAATGTGTAATCTTGAATGAAGAGCAATGCAAGTAACAGAAATGATGAAATTGAAGGGTTTACCAAAAATCATGATCTTCAAGGAAATATATTTTGAAAAAAGTGGTGTACAAAGTAACTCTTGATTTAACCAAATCTAAGTCTTGATAAATGCATACAACAGCTTCTGGGTTCTTAGCCTCAAAATAGAGGAAGCTAAAATAAGATTTAACCAAGGAAAGTAAGGTAGGAAGAATGTCAATAGAATGCAAAAAATTGAAATATTTAGTTAGACAAAAGGTGAAACAAAATGCAACCAAATCTATAAGGAAACCTAAAAAGATAAAGGGATTGTGATCTATTGGTCAAGTTTTAATAGCACTTCCAAAAGCCAAATAAAAGACAAAAAATAAGAGACCATAACAGGATAGTTGAGGGTTTGGATACGCTGAACAACAGGGGCTCCATAATTAGTTCAGCTATTGCGTAATACAAGCACTTTAGAACGGTTAAAAAATTGATTCAAATAGATTATATCAAAGCATGTTTTTATTCCATATGATCTATTCAACATAGAAATGAAAGCATTAATGGGTAAAAGAAACTTACAGAGCTTGAAGAAGAGCTATTGCTGCGATGCAACTTTCCCATTATTCCCCCTTTTTCTTTCTTCTCCTTGCCTTCACCATGGAATTTCCCCTCCTCCATGTGGCCATGAGACATTGGCACAGGGGGAGCCTCGCCTATGCCAAAATGGTCATGGGAGAGGGGGATAGGGTGAGCTTCACGTACATGTCCCAGCTCATGAGGAGCTACACCCGCCACATGTCCCTCCACGACACCACCATGCTGCTAATGTGTCTCCTCCTCTTTCTTCTTCCCAAACAAGCCAAATAAATTACAATCCTAATGCTCTGTTGCATTTGAATCTACCATTACCATGAAATTGAAAAATTTCTCAAGAAATAAAAGGATAGAACAACATCACAATAGCTCTAAAATTTGGATGGAAAATGAGTGTTGAGTGAAGGCCAATTTATAAGATTTCAAGAATGAATGACGTAGCATGCTAGGGCCGCCATTACCATCTTAGGCTTAGGCGTGGCATTTCTATGTTGGTAAAATAAAGGTTAACATCACGCAGATAAGATGTGAGAGGGCCCATTGAAGTAAAAGTAATGTCGGCAACATAGGACTGTTGACGAAATTCCATGACAAAGATATCGTAAGGGAACTTTCGACATGCATTCCCAACTCTACGAAATGAGCTCCTAGCTTTGTGGGGAGAATATAAAACGTATGCATTTCAAATAGTGAAAGATAGTTATATTATAATTATGGCACATGGATCACTTTGCTTTGCCATTTGAAAAATGGAAGGTCTCATGCATGGACTATTGACTTTACTTGTAATGCCTACATTTTGTGTTTGTTTGTGAATGAAAATAGACATATATTACTAGTTCAAGTCTTGCATTTGATCGCTATATTGATCTTTTTTTCTGATGGAAATAGGTATATATTACTAGTCATATATTAGTTTATATTTATTATATATAAAATAAGTCAAGAGATATATTTCGAGGTGTCTTGGATAGGGATATCTATCGATTGTACACACACACACACACACACACACACACACACACACACACACACACACACACACACACACACACACACACACACACACACACACACACACACACACACACACACACACACACACACACACACACACACACACACACACACACACACACACATACACACACACACACACACACACACACACACACACACACACACACACACACACAAACACAAACACACAAGTTAGTAGCAATCATGTCTTTTATAGTTAAATATATACTTAATCTATATAATAAATTATATTATTAAATATTTAATATTTTTACAATATTTTATGATGTTCATTTCCAAATATGTTTAGAAAAATAGAGTTCTATTAAAATAATGATTTTTTTGTCTTTCTATATATGATAAAAGTATATGTTTGTTTTTGCGAGTAATTAAAATTAAATTTAAGATTGAAATTAGAGTTTTCATTTACATTAGCTTATAGAGTTTTGAGTTGACATTAATATCATGATTAGCTTTAGGGGCATAAATAGCACTAGGGTTAAGAGGTTAGTGTTAGGGTCGAGAGATATTGTTCAAGTTAGGGTTTTGATTAAGGTTTGAGCTAGCATTAATAAGATATTTTGGGTTATGACCAAGAATAGGGTGTGGGTTGGGATTAAGGTAAGGATAAATTGTTAGGGTTAGGGTGCAATGTTTACAAATAGGAGAAGTATGATGTTTAGGATAAACCATAGGATAAGGATTAGGTTAAGGTTTGTATCATGGTTAGGGTTGGTGGTTAGAGAAAAGATTTGTATGACAATCAAGTTTACATGTAGAGTAAGGAATAGGGTTAGGGTTAGGGGTAGGGTAAGGATTAGGGTTATGGTTAGTACTAAGGTTAGGGATACATTTTAAAGGTATGATTAATATCATTTAGCGAGTAAAGGAATGCTTAACATTATGATTACATTTATGATTTATGATTAAGGTTAGTTTTAGAATGGTAATTATAGTTAATGCTATGGTTAGGTTTTGAGAAAGGGGCAAGAGTAAATCTATTATTAAGATAACTTTAAGGTATATGTTAAAAATTATAGTTAGGGATGATGCTTAGATTATATATTTTTGAAATAAGGAATAGAGTTTAGATTATGATTATAATTAAATTGAGGAGTCAAAATAGAGTTTTTGTTTGCATTACGGTTAGATTTTAATTAGAAATAGTGCAAAGGTTGTAGTTTTGATTATGATATATGAGATATTTGGCCAAAATACTTTGCACTTAGAATAATGATAAATTATATAGTTTGGATTATGAAAGGATAAAAAATAATGAAATTAGAGTTTTACATTTTTTATTAGATTCCCTATCTAGGAATATATTTTATGGTAGGACTAGGATTAGGGTTTAGTATATAGGATTTAGGGTTAAAAAGATTCAGAGCTCGGGTGAAGGCTAAAACATGCATTTTATAAAAACAATATTAACCATGAACCTAACTTCAATTGACTTGTAACTTTAACCCTAAACTTTAATGTACTATCTTAATCCTAATAACTATATAAAATCCCAACCCTAGTTTTAAGCATAATAAAAACATAATCAAAAGCCTAATTTATTTAATATTTTCATTACAATAATTATTAAGGCATTTGACGTTGGGGTTAAGGTTTAGGGTTTTCAATTCAAATTATGATTATGATTATGATTAAGATTAGTATTAGGTAATGTTGTATTATTATTAGGGTTATGGTTTATGATAATGATCAAGGCCTAGAGATTATAATTAAGATTATGGTTGGGTTTATTACATTTCAAACATTTTAAATTTTAATGACAACCTTAACCACCTCACGAATACATTTATGTAATGTCTCTTCTTACTTTTTTCTACAATGGCATATGCATAAGTTAAAATTTGTGCGTAGTTTTTTCCTAATTTTTATTTTTATGTATTTTCCCTAAATTCATGGTGCTTAGAATTGAACTCCACTTTATTTAAATCAAACACATATCTATAAATTTCCCCCAATTAAAGTTTATTATTTTATCTATCTCACAAAATTGTTTATCTTTTTTTTCTATTTTTAACATTTTTGGTAGTAATTATTAAAATCAATTATATATTTTTTCAACTATCATATATCATTTCTATTTATATTTTAATTCTATCTAAATCATACTTTAGATATTCTAAATAGTTATTTTAAATAACTTTAAAAAGCACAACCACTCTTTGTAGTTAAATGTTCTGAATTGCTAAACTTGTTTTCTTAAAATTTTCATTAATTTCTTTTTTAATTATGAAGATAATTTTTTTCTTTATTATAATTTTTCTTTATTTTTTTTTAATTATGAAGGTAGGTTTCTTATGTTTGGGTTCATCACTTAGTATGTTGGTTAATTGTGGTATCTCAAAGATCAAACTAATTCTAATTCTATTAAAAAAATGACATTTCAAGGTCTTTCTTAGGATGTTGTAGGGTCAATAGATATCTTAGCTATCACTAAGACCCATGAAAGTTTGGGTCTCGATGGTTATCAATGGTTTTCAGTCTTTAGGGATGAGGTTCACTCCTCGAGTGGTGTGTGGGGGTCTGGAGTTGTTGCCTACCTAATTAGAGACAACCTCTTCAATGCTACTTCTATGGTCTATTTCTGACAAACATACCAGATTTATGTGGATTCAAGTATGCCATGACAGACACCATCATCATGATTTGTTACTTTCCACTAGCATCTTTACCCTATGCCATTCACAATACTGAGGACAATGATCCACTTATTGATCTAATTGAGTGCATTTCTAGATTCAGTGCATTGGGTAACAACATTATCATAGGTGACTTCAATGCACAGACTAGGGAATGACAAACCCCTATAAATGACTAAGGCATGGACTAGACCTATATTATAGAACTTGATCATGTCAGTTTGGGACTCCAACATATTATTGAGGATCACCATGGACCTTTATCTATCTATGGTCATCACCTCCTTTAGCTATGTGTCTTCTAATCTAGTTATTTTGAACCACCTTCTTTATTTTCCTAGATTTGAGGCTTTTACCTATTAGCCACACTATGAGGGTGTAGTATGGTTGACTACATTATCATTGATACTTCTTTCATCTCTTGCATCTGTAGCGTCACCATCACCTATCTCTTGCTTGCCTACTATTCTCTTTTGTGCCTAGCGCTTCACTTATCCCCCCTCTCATCAGTCCCCGCTTCCCTTTATGAGGAAGGCCACTCCACATGTTCACCCACATCCCCACCCCCCTGGCTTCTTTGGATCATAGCCCTAGCCATTTCCACTTTCTCTTTGCCTAGGGTGATGGGGACCTCTTTAGTTTCCACCTGCATCGACTCCTCTCATCTATTATTTCTTTGAGTGTAACCATGCTTCCTCCATGTTTGATCTCTTAACTATAGCCATGTGGGATTTGACTTTCCTTTCCATCCCCCACCACCCTATCCTTAGATTAAATCACTAGAACAAGTGCCCTATGAACTGTTTGTTTGATGCCAACCGTAAATCCTTTCACTAATCAAAATATAAATTTAAAAAAGCTTAAACACACTCCATAAAAGAAAGAATCACCAAGTGACTTTAGAGTGGGCCCTCCTCCTTAGCTTCCTGGTGATGAAGAGACAAATTGCTTTTACATCTTCTTAACCATGCACATGAATATAGAACTTATAATTTAAAATAACAATATTTTTGTACAATGTTGTGTGCTTTTCAAAACTATATGTGTCTCCCTAATTCTATCTCCTGTTGTTTATATAGATCTAGCTCTAAAAATTTAATAACTACTTTGTTAGGCACTCTATAAAAAGAGTGACTATTACATAACTGAGTTATAAAAAAAATCTATGGCTTGCAAAGAATAGCCAATTTGTTGTCATTGCTCAAAGAAAATGTATTTCCTTCATTCACATTTGTTGAACCACGGTGATTGTTTTATTATAAGCAATGAGAGTGGTTTTTTACGGTCCAAGCTTACTTCCATATGCTGCCATGTGATTTGTTTTAGGTATAGGTAGAATATGTGGCTTAGAACAAAAATATATCCCATGCCAAGAATAGGAAATGCTTGGCAGCAACAATGTTGTCTTCAGCTAAAATTATTTGCAACAATATGGATTTGAAACAGTTTGTTATGGATGAGTGATTTTGATTTCCACATGAGACTATACTATCTCTTCTCCTTGGTAGAAATAACCTTTTATACTTGGTTGGATTCTTTGCTACCCATGTAAGAATTTAGCTAAGTTGGAGGAGTTCTATGTTGAGCTAGTAATATGGTCATAACACAACCAAAAGATAGAAAAAACTTTGAAAATTGAAATTTGAACCTGTAATAGTAAACTAGAAAAATCATGTTTTAAAAATAGCCTCTAACTTTTCCATCATTCACTTTTTGAAGATTCTGCCATGAGGGATCGTAATTGGGCATGTTTTGGACAGTACCCATGTCTCAAATTTTTGAGATTCATCTATATCTATTCGTGAAAGAAAATGCAAAACTATCTATCCTTATTTTTAGTTGCTAATTATTCTGGTCAAGTTCTTTCTCAACATATTCCTTGATCAATATTCTTGGAATAATGCTTTAAATTGTTGAGAAAATAAGGAATGTTAATAATATTCTTACATAGAAGGTGATAGGAAGAATCATAACATATGATCAACTTGTTAGATAAATACAATTTCATCTATTTATTCACATATTCTATCCAATAACTATATTAAATATTACTCATAAATATTAGATCATATGCAACATAGAAGGAAAAAATAGAATAGAAAATTGAAATTGAAACGAATATGAAGGTTTATACCAAGGTTAAAATATGGCATAATTTGGGACATAAATTGCTCTCATCAAAAACTAGATAGGATGAACTGTAGGGCTAGAGGTCAATATGGTTTTAGAGTAGATTATCATACTATATCATATCTTGATCTCATTGGTATTCATTAAGGAGGCTCATTATCACTTTGCAAAAGTCTACTATTGTTTTGTGGACTTTCATAAGGTGTTTGATTTTGTACCTAGAATAGCCCTTTTTTCAAAGGTTTAGAGACATTGGAATATCAAAGATTCTTTTGATGGCCATTATGAGACTCTATGAGTGAGTTGAGGGCAGACTCAGGACTCTAGTGAGGCTCTTTGATCCTGTTTGGAGCATTATTGGGGTGAAGTAGGGGTGCCCCCTCTCCCCACTCTTTATGGCATCTACATCGATGAGCTTGAGAGATTTATCAAAGAATCATCCCTTCCATGTGATGGTTGTTACTTACATTAGGTTTTAGTCTCCATCCTTCTTTTTGTAGATAATGTGATTCTTCTTACCTCCTCACTCAAGAGACTCCAAAGAAATCTTGAAAACTTAGCCTCCTTTTGTGACTCGAGATAGCTTGTGGTTAACTTCGGGAAGACTTGGGACATGGTCTTCAATTGCTTGAAGATCTCACACTTACATTTCTACTTCTAAGCCAGGAGATTGAGATCACCTCCTTGTACAATTACCTTAGGGTCAAGTTCTTCAGTCCTTGTTTTACTTTGAGACCCACTATTCATCCTAGAATCAGTAAAGGGAGGGGTTCCCTTGCCATGATTGAGACATAATGCTTCAGACACCATTTCTAGGAAACCCCATCCAAGCTGTCCCTCCTAGACTCTTTGGTCAAACCTACTATTCTATATGGTTCAATTGTTTGGGTACCATCATTGCAGGGTTCATATTGGGCCTCCATTGAGCATATTAAAGCTCTCTTCCTTTGGCAGATTATCAGATGTCATCACTCCATAACCCACAATATCATTTTGGTTGAGTTTAGAGCTCATCCCTTTAGGTTGTGGGCTATTTTTGACCTAATATGGTTTCTCCACCATCTTGGTTGCTTTGTAGACTCCACTAATGGCTAGGACAAATAGTCTTACCTTGCATACTGCTTCTCAATTGCACTTGCCAAATCTGACACCTCTTTGAGAGCTTGCTGCTGCTATGCCCAAGCCACATCACTTTTGAGCTCCATTAGGATAGACATTGATTGCTTGCCCCCATTTCAGTTCTCATTAAATTTTCCTTCTCATCTTTTCCCTTCCACAAAGGAGTTGAAAAAGTAGGTTAGAATTGACATCTATAGATAGTACCTTGTTACAGCTTCAATTAACCCACCTTGGGGGTTAAGTCTTAGGATGGTTTTGTATGTTAAACACTTTCTAGACACACAAGATGTGATTATTTCTTGACCCAGATATTTATCTCAAAGTTTTTGTTATGTCCTTCAATTTTCATTAGTATATTTTAGGATTGGTTCCCACCATCTATAGGCCTAGACAGACCACTACATTGATAGAGAGGACCAGATTTGCAGGCTATGTACATTGGTCGAGATCGAGACTGAGTTACACTTAATTTTCCATCCCCCTATTTATTATGATATTAGAGGGAGATTTTATTTTTTATTTAGAGAGTGTAGTTCATTGACCTCCTTCTTCAATTACACAAATCAGAGTTGTTTGGCACTTTATCTCCAGAAGGTGATGCAACTTCATGACCACACCCTACAGCTTCTATTCCTCGTAAAGAAGGCTGCAAGGTAGCTCATTAAAAACTTTTTCTTGCCCTTGCCCTTTGGGTGAGGTGTGAAGTGGCCCTTGGTTAGCTCCACCACTGTTCACTCTAGATCCATGCAACCTTGCATGGCTTATCTTCATCTTCATCAATGTTAGCCCACTAACAGTTCTCAAAGACAATTACATGCTCTCCCTCACTTGGGTCTATGTCCTTCAAGAAGAACCCTTAGTCTATGTCTTGTATCTGATTTTCTTTTCTCTCTCTCTTTTTTTTTTCTTTTTGGACCACTGTTTGGTGCTCTACTAGTTCTTTGCTTCTTGTTCTATAAGTATTCAATCCCATAGACCCTTGTTGGTCTCCCGCTAGACATTAATAAATTTATCTTATCTTATATAACTTATCTATTTTGATTGTATTTTTCTATAATTTTCATTTACAAAAGTTTTTTAATTAAAAAATTAAAAAATGAACTTCAAAATGTAACCTTATTATTTTCTCATTATTTCATCCTAAATTTTTTATTTAACATTTATACTTTCCAATTTTAAAATAAATTCTATTATTCTTTAAAATCTAAAATCAAATATATCAGTTGTAATTGAACATAGATTTCTTTTATGCCTTACTACTAAGGCTTGTCTTATTTTTTATTGTCTTGTGGTATTTTCATTTCAGAATTTTTTTTTAAGAATTAATAATTATTATTATTTTTAAAATCCACTTCTATTATTGTATAAATAGTAGAAAGAAAAGGAAAAAAAGAAAAAGGAAACAACAAATCTATATAACCAATAACAAATGGCTAATCAATCTTCATAAATGTATATCTATTTAAAATATTCTTCTAAATAGATGAATATAAAATTGAATATTCAACTTCCATTACTAAATTACATAAAAAAAATAAAAAATGAGATTTGATATGGAAATTTCAAATCAAAATATTATCTTAAAAATAATGAAATTTATTTTCTTATTAAATTTTAATGGAAACTTAGAAACAAGGGCATGGTGATCTTTTATGATGAAATAAGTTTCAATAAAGCAAATCGAAAAATGAAGAGGGTTGAAGATCTAGTCCCTCTTATCCCAATTTCTTTGCAAAGTAGAGAAAGGTCGGTAATAGAGGATGGTTGAAAAGCTGACCAAATTTCATAAGGAGTCGGGATGATTGGTATGCATTCCACATTCTATGGAATGAGCTCCATCCATTATTAGAGAATCTAACACGTATGTGTTTCAAATAGTTGAAGAAAGTTATTAGAAGTATGGTATTATAGATAACCCCACTTTACCAATTTAAAAATGAAAGTCTGTCAAATGAAAATTTAAATTATGACACATTGAATTTAGTCAAGGCCCCTCTGGTATGAGCGTTTAGCAAAATTAAATTACTACATATTAAATTTAGCATATTTGAAATATAAGGCATTCAATTTTGTTTAATTTTAATTTTTTTGAGATTTTATACTGTATCCAATTAATACTACTAGCAATTGGAGCCTATAAGTTTAAGAGTAATGCATATTTCTAATGTCACAAATCTGATTTATTTTTATTCACTTGCACTCTAAAATGTCATCGAGCTCATATAGTTAGATTTTTCTCTTCTATTCACTTTTAGTCTAAAACATCTTGGAACTCAACTTATTTGATTTTTGTTTTGGATATTTTGAAAACTTATTTTAATTTTAATTTATTTCAGATCTATCTTCGACTTTCCACCTTTTTTTGCTACAAGTGCCAGTCCTTCAATCATGTTGTCATTAGAGAAGTCTAGATGTTGTTAGCTGATAGAGATTAACCTTACTTCCATTAATAAAAAAATGATATAATTAGTAATTAGTAAATAACTTAGTTAGAGGATAGAAAGAGATATTTCCAATGAAGAAAAACAAGGTTTCCATCAAGTTTTCTCATGAGAAAGTGTTTGCCTTCTAAGATTCAAGTTTCTAAATTCTTATTGATGAATATGTTTATTCTTAGAAGAATGTTGTAAGTGTACTGACACTATTTTTAATTTCTATTATTTTCAAATTACATTCTTAATGCATATTTATATGACATTTAAAAGACATATCTCCATTTTTCTTATGCTCTCACATCCTCTCTCCTTGTGGCACTTGTCACAATGCTATGTATTTGAGAAAGCACAATCCATGTCATTTCATCTCCTTGCATCCTAGCCCTCCCCCACCTTTCTTGACTATGCATCTTGCCCCTCCAATCCACTACCCATTTTCCTATAAAATGAACCCCTCTCCCTTCACATTTATAGCCAAACTTGAAGCTAAAGTCATAATCATCTTTTGAAGAACAAAGTGATCAAATTCACCCTTACCATGCTCAAATTCACACTCATTTCATAATCAGTCTCCCATCCATTGAGGGCTTGAGGCACACTTGAACACACATCTCAATCACTTGGACAAATCCTCTTCATCATTGGAGTTACTCAAAGGAGTGAGGCTTTCAATTCCTTTAAATAATTATTTTTGGTTTCATGTTGCAAATTAAGGATTATGAGATGTGTCTTCATTACTCATTAAATTTTCCTTGTGTGAGAAATTTTGTGTAGAATATGGGATTTAAAGAGAAGTAGATTTTTGTTTAATTTGTGCTCTTGTAAAGTATAGGTCCAATTTATAAGAATGCAATTTGTGTGGTTCTAATTAATAGATATTATTGTCTACACTCATAGTGGTGTTTGTCTTCATTGGATAACATGACTGGAAATAATGCTCAGACAATTTAGCTTTGTAAAGCTTCTCTATAGTGTGGTAATCACTTAGGTCTATTGTGACATGATTACATTGATTTGAACTATGAGTCACAATGAGAGTGAATGAACTACCTGATGAAGTTATGATATTGGAATGAGTTTTTCTTATCTTGTGATATGCTTCTATTGAGTCACAAATGTTATTCTTGTGTAATTGATTCAAATGTGTTATCTTTCATTACCTTTACTATGAATGAAAATTTCTTATTATATTATATTAAATGTGCCTACCATGTGTTTCTCCATAGGACCACCATGTTGCAGATGTGTCTCCTCTTCTTTCTTCTTCCCAAACAAGTTGAAAAGCCCACAATCCTAATGCTCTTGTGAATTTGAATCTGCCATTACAAGAGAAAAGAGAGAGACTATGTGAATAAATACAAATACCACCAAAATGAAGAAATGAAAATCTTGAGAGATGTGATTTAGTTTTTAAGTGAGAGAGACTTGAATGTGTAAATAGTGGGTAGTAATAGGATAATTTATAGGATTTCACAAATGATGTTGTTATGACACATCGTGATGGAGCTAACACAGTAATATTCGACAAACACATGGCATTTACAAGCCAATGAAATGAATTTCTAACATCACCTGGATAAGATGTGGGAAGGCCCACCAGAATAAAGTAACTATGACAACATAGGATACTTGAAAAATGAATTGGTTGTATAGTTCAATTTATTAATAGTTTAGAAACTATAAAACTGTTATATTATAATTTTAATTTAATACTAAATAATATTAAAATGTCCATTATGTCTATTGGATAAACATTTTCGTTGAAAAATGTGGCAACATTTCATTAAAAAAAAATCACATTATGGGAGGGTTTACATAGATGCACTTCGAGCTCTATGGAACACACTCCAAGATTTATAGAAATTGTTTTAGTTACTCAGTTATTTAGATTTTTCCCACTGCCAACAATAAAGAAAAATTGGGGGGTCTTTACTAGACCTCAGGCTGAAATTTGACTGTTAACCCTAGTACCAACTTTTGTTTGATATTTTAAGAAAATAATAGCTTTATTAACAGAAATATATTCTACTATTTAATAATTATGTATACGTTATCAGTTATAGTATACATGTTAAAATTATGTATACTTATATCAATTATAGTATACATATTTAATGTGGAAACAAATATGCTTTTAGTTCTAATAAAGCAATGTGAATAATATAGTTATTAATTTTTAAAATATACATGAAATTAAATTTTAAAATTATAAGAATTTTATAATAAATAAAAAAATAAAAAAACATAGTAAAAAATTATCATACAATGATGACAATTTTATTATTATCAGTTTTTTCATAATTTTTTTCGATTTACATTTCATTATAGGAATTAAGATTTAAAATTTCTTGTAAATGTGAAAGTAGCCTTAGTTTTCTTAGTTAAAGGAACATTAAACACTTTTGAGAGTGTAATTTAAGAAGTCTAATAATTAATTGTTTTCAAAATGAGTATCCCAAGCTAAATTTTCATGAATATACTTTTTATAGTACACAAAATGGTGTTGAGATTTGAGTTGGAGCCTTAATCTTACAAAATTTGATATTTGTTTACTAAATTGAAGTCTTTTGTTGTAGATTTAACAAGTTTGTAGGTACATGAGCACATTTATAGAGTCTCCCAATGCTTACATTAGGTTTTATAACACCTATAGGAAGTATTATGATGCCTATTCTAGTTCTTACAACATCTACCAAACTTCCTACAACACCTATGGAGAATACTCTCTTTTCTGTCTAAATTCTACTACTAAATTCTTATAACACCTATAAATAGTGTTATAACACATATATACACAACCTTATAGCACCTAAAATAGATAGACTTGAACTTTGAAAACTTTGCAAGTATGATGTAAATCATGTTTTATTGTGTAGATGCTTGAGCACAAAAAGGTGAAAAAACCTACTCTTAAGTCATCAGGTCACTACAAGGAGAGAAGAGAAGAGGATAGCGAGGTAGGAACAAAAATTTCAAGATGCCACCTTAATTGAAAGTTAAAATAAAGAAGCAAAGTTTTATGCACACTATGTTAAAGTCACAAATGCTTAAAAATCAAAATATGGACATCTTTGAATTTCATCTTCACTCCCTAAAATTTTAATTTACACTTTTAAAAGAACCTTCAATTTGAATTAGATTTGTATGTTGTTTCTTTGAGTACTTGGTAAATATCATGAGATGATACCATTATGATGGACATCTCCAAGTCAAGATATCTCTGAACAATACCATACAATATGATAGTGCATATCTCATGTGTCTCTAAGGTTACTGAGATATGACATGGTGTATGCTATGTGATGTCAATGTGTATACCAAGAAAAGATTTCAATATGGTGAATATTATATGGTTGGTATTCTTGGACATACCATATGCTTGATATTACCATAAGCTAATAAATCTACTCTGTGTTGTTTTATTTGCATAGAAATCATCCCCCCACTAGTACATTAGACCACATTTTTAGACCAAAAATTTTGAGCATCTAATAAAATAGAGTCGAATTGGTTGGAAAATGCAAGGAAACACTTTTTTCTTTTCAATACATGCCCATGTTGGTCAAAATTTTGAACAACATGAGCTTAATATGTAAAAAGGCAATTTGCCAATACCCATTATCATTGTAAAAAGGCAATTTCTTGATGCTCGTATTGAATATCCTTAACATGCGCATGGGCAAGAGAGTATTCTCACTAGTTTAACCTACAAATCGGCAATTTATTGATGCCCATATTGTATATCATTGACATACGCATGGGTGGGAGAGTATTCTTGTTATTTTGACTTCTATGTTTCTATGTTTACTAGTATGGACGAGATCAGTATTGCAAGTTGATCAGAAATAATGAAACAAAGGTATTATTTTGAATTTTCTTTCTTTTCACATCTGCATTTAGCATTTATGTCCATCATTTGCAAGATTTCATGCAATGCATAATAATTCTTACAATGGTCTTATTTATATATGGACATACTAAAAAATGACGTAAGAGAGTTTCATTATTGTATAGGAAAATTGTTGATGTTTTGCAATAATGAAAATTTTTAGTTGTACTAGATTTTTGCCTCAAAAGTTTCCATGGTGAGAAAAACTACTTGTTGTCTTTGCTTCTATCATTTCAAAGCTGGACAATATTCTTGTGATTAGTAGTGAAGCAATCTTTAAAAATGAGTGGGTATGCAAGGTGAACACTACCTTTTGTATGTTGATGGTTATTTTTTAAACCCTTATTTGATTATGCAGTGTTGATGTCATGACATAAATAGTATTTAGTTATCACCATGGCAGGAAACTATTTAGTATTTAGTTAACAAGTGACTAAAATTGTTTGGCTTTTCCAATCAAAAATTAGCTCTAAGTTTTCTTTGTATGTACTTGAAATATTAAAGATATAAAGTGTTCACAAAAGAACTAAAGATAAATTTGATAGTTTATTATTGGTCTTCATTAAATGAAGCAAGACTTGTAGTCTCACGATGCAAGAGAAGGGGGGAATTTCAAAGTATACTATAAACTTTGTCTACAAGTTTGTAGAGCTCTACATTCAGAAATAATTTTATAATATTTTTACTTATTAAACAAGATTGGTACATATTTGGAACATGGAGGGTAGGACAGTTTCAATGTGGTGTTATGTAAAAGATTTTACGTTCCTCATCTATGCTTCTTTGTCTTTCATACATTATTATGGTAGTTGCTACATATTACAAAGCTCCCATTTCAGTGCAGTTAGGTTTATAGTTTTAATGAGATCCTTCATATTATGAAGCTCTTCTTAGCTTTGTATACCCTTAGAATTATGCAGGTTTGCTTCAATGTCGATGTTGTGTAGAAATTAGATGCAGACAGTATGCTCTACATTATGCCAATGAATATTCATTTCTTTGTTCTGATTTATCTAAATTAGATAGTTTTTCCATTGTTTAGTGAATTTTTTGTTTACTTAGTTCCTCTAGTTTTCTAAACTATAGGATGATTAAAACGCTATTGCGGATTTTGAATATTTGAATGCAAATTTGGGATTGAAATACTATAGCATCTTAACAGCTTATGCTTCAAAAAAATTTTCCCAAGTAAATTATTATGCTCAATCTCTACAAAAAAATTTTTTTGTTTATGTGTTGTATAAATTATACTTTGCAATGCAACAAAATAATTTTTCAAAGTCACCATTTTCTTTGAACTAGATGATTTAGAATGAGTCCGTTAAAAATTAAATGACTTACAAGGAAACCATTAAAAATCTAGCATTGCTAAGTACAATTCGTACACCCTAGCAAGTCATATGATATTTTCAAATATTTATTGCAGTTGATGTTCTTGAAAGCTTCTATCAAGTGCCAAGCTACTAGTGACCACTGTTCATCTAGGAATCGTGGGCACAAACCTTGTGGTATCAATCTGTCATCTTTCTTTAATCAAATTATAATTTTCCTATTTCAAATCCTACACATAATGTATATCAACTCAAAATGGTACAATGTATCTAGAGGGGATTGAGGCCATTTCAGTTTCAAATCATTTTGCAGACTCGACTCAACATAATATAGCATACTAAAATCAAAACATTCTCTTATATATATCCATACGTCTTATTGAAGAACTTTGATGCAATTTTTTTAATTAACCTTACATACCAAGTTCAACACTTGAGATCTTTGTGTTCAGTTGTTATTATCTAGCTAAGAATAGGTGGTTAAAAAAAGTGCTACTATTATTTATCGTTGCTTCAATTCATAGGGCATTCAAATAATTATACTGAGAGAACTATGCACCGGATTGTTCTCATTACACTTCTCATAGCTGGCTGAAAAGAAATAAAAATTGCAAGAAAATATTTATTTAATTATAGCTGCAATCTTAACTGCTTACTTATCTATTACTCTTCCTAGAGCACCATTCTTTCTTTAGTTTGAGAGGTTGATGGCATCTTGTTTGTGGAGTAACTATAAAATAGATTCATAGAACAGAAGACTTGTACAATGCTTGAGTGAAATTATCATTGACTTTTTTTCAGTCAAAGTAGAGCAAAGATTGACTCATTCAATTTTTAGTGCATTCAATTTTTTGACAATTAATTCTTTTGGTTTTAGACTTATAGTTAACTAGATGATAATGTCGTATTGACTTAGTATATAGTTACCATTATGACCACTAAATTCAGTGCTAAGTTTACTTAATCATCAATGGTTTAGACCATCTAGTTGATTATAATTTTAAAGGAGGTAAGTTATAAATGCATGCATCTGGTCTAGTCTTGTGTAGATTAGTGCCTGCAAAGTAAAAGTAGCTTCTAAATGAAGGTATTCGATTCAAATACCATATCTTAACAACTAAGCCACTAGCCCTTTATAGGTTTGAGTGAGGCAACAAACTTAATCAATACATCTTACAAGGAGTGGACATTGCATAGCTAAATATCTTTCAAACCAAATGCTGACCATCCAATGTGTATTCAGAGTCATATACGTGTCTGTGCCTCTTACACTCATGTATAGGTGATTATTTCAAATATAGTAGTAGCCTCAATTCAATCCTGTATTAAACAAGGTGTTCTCCCTCATGAAGTTAGGTAGATATCTTAAAGGCATCCTATAACTAAATTAGTACATTGTGGATTCAATGGAACTTGGCATATGTTTCTAGATATTATTTCAATTGAAATCAATTTATCTAAAAATGCTATGGCTTTAATGCCATTTTGTGGTCCCCTAGATCAAAGAGGTTCTCCCATTAACATTTAGTGTAGATTTTATTTTATTTTTCTACTTTAGGATAACATTCATCAAGAAGGATATATAATATGACATAGATAACACTATAAAATAATCTCCTATAGAATATTTATATTGTCAAGAGCTTAAACATGTCTTCTTTATGAGTACAACCAACTAGTGTTGTTTCTTTCCATTGCGCTTTCTTGAATTTTCCCTTTGCTTTATCGAAGAAGCACTATCTTTTACTTGTAAAAATTTCTATTGTTTGGTTTATCCACTAGTGGACATTATTTCATAAGTACATTAAATTAATTTGTAATGGGATTTCTCCTAGTCTGTAAAAGTTTTTGATTAAGGAAGAATAGGTTTTGAGGGAACTTCGAAACCCCATACAACCATATTTTGATATGGATCTGGTACACCACAAAGAAAAACCACTATCAAATAAAAAGCCACTCTAGACCTACAACCCTGAACTGGTCAACAAAAAGATAGTAGCTGAAACTTACAAGGCATACAAAGAACCAAGAACTCCCAAGACCCCAACAAAAGATGTCAAAGCATTACATCAAAGAATGAGTCTCCTAAGCGAGGACCAGAGAGGAGATTTGATGGGCCTTGATAAATTTCCAGAACAAAATAATGAGACAATAGCTTCATTGTGGGCTTAGTTCCAAAGAAAATGTGATAAATGTTATTGTCCTTGCAAAAATCAAAAGGGCTTAAAGAATCGAAGAATTCTAATCACAACAGCCCAGAGTCATTGTAGGCAATATGGTCATGTTGGAGGGGGCCAATATTTTTGTCCACTGCTGAATGTGGATTTCCTACTAGGGTAACATGGAGGTGCGAATTCCAAGCTGAGGAGAACACTCCCATGGAAGAAGTTGATAATGTGCCAGAGGACGTGATTGAAGAAGATGGTATTGGGGTAGGTGATGAAGAGGCTCACAATGATGGTACTATAAAATATAATAATAATTATGAAGATGGTCTTGATATACCTTTACTTGATAAGGCACACGTGCCCTTATATGAAGGCTCCCAAAAACCTCTACTATTAGCTATACTATTGTTGGTGAACTTAAAGGTTATGAATAGTATATCCAATGTAGCAATGTCATGTATGCTAAGGTATGTAATTTTTATCATCTTCAATGTTAGCATACAATTACTATTCATTACATTAACAATACATATTTGTTGTTGTAGGTTGATTAGTGAGTTTTTGTTACCACCATCAAAAATTTTGCCTCGTTCGTACTAAAAATTATCTAACATTATGGATCAGATTGGAATGAAGTATTAGACAATACATGCATATCCCAATGATCACATTCTATATCATAAACAACATGAATTTGCAACAGAATGCCTTGATTGTCATGTTAGTAGATATCGGTCAGATCAAATAATAAAAAAAGTTCCTCAAAAGGTTCCTCGGTACACTCTCACTATTCCACGTCTTGAACAGTTATTCAGGTGTGCTAGCTTGGCACAATTTATGGATTACCATGTACATAATAGAAGTTAGGATGACATTATGCAAATGCCTACCGATGGTTTTTCATTTAAAGAGATAGAAGAAATATGGTCACACTTTAAAGAAGAACCTCATAATCTAAAACTTTAATTGGTGGCAGACGATGTCAATCCATATGGAGATATGAGATCTGTTTACTTAGTATGGCCTATTTTTGTTATTAACAATAACACTCCTCCTTGGATGTCCATAAAGAGGGAGCACATAATATTGTCAATGATTCTACCAGGTATTTTATTATTTTATAGTTATCTAAATTAATTTATAAATAGTGCATGAAAATGGTTATAATAATTACATAATGTTTATGTTCATTCAATTGCTAGGTAAATACCAAGTTGCACATGATAATTGTACATGATCCAATTATACATGATCTTTTAGGTCTTCATTAAAAGGTAAAATTTGAATGTCTAGTTTTTGGTCTGAAGATGAAATGTCATCATTTGAGAAGTTTAGGAAAGTAGGTGTTTGATGAGTTTAGACACTTTCTCCACAATAATCATAGGTATCGAATTGCCAAAAAACATCATTTCAATGGGAAAGAAGAGACATCATCAAGGCCACGAAGAATAACACCTCATTTATGGAAGTTGGAATATGATCAACTAAATCATTGAGGTAATGTCCAATTTTTCATCCAAAGTTTACAATTTGTATTTTGATATTGTCTTATATTTATTAATGATGTAATTGATTCTCATGAAGCTCATCAAGGCATCAATGACCAGCTTTCTAGAGGAATGAAAAGTTATCCTACTCAACTTAGTAGGTTACCATACAATAAGGATCTCTCAATTGCACATTTTTTTGATGCTATGCATATTGGAAAGAATGTAAGAGAGACACTATGGAAAATGTTGGATGGAAGGCATGATAGAGAACAAATTGCTAAAATTTGTACTGACATTCATGAATTCAATCATGCACTAAAAGATTTCATTGAATCAAATAGCAATCTAGACCACATAAATACAAGGGCCCTTCCTTGGTTATTAACGGAGCAACAAAGTGATGCATTAAATGAAGTCATTAAAAAAATAAAATTTTCAATAGGATTTTCTGCAAATATAAGTACTCTTCTATCAAAGAAATATGATTTTGGGCTAGGGTTGAAAACACATGATTGACATCCCTTCCTCAAGTTAAGTCATGTTTTCTATTTAGAGTATATTTGGAAGATTGAATGTAGTACCAATTGCATTATTTAATAATATATTGAAATGATCATTTTTTAATGATTGCAGTTTGCCCTACCTCTATCCCTTCCACACTAGTTTGACAACAGTATTAAACAAGTTATATATGATCTTGGAAAACACATGAGGTTAGAAGTGTTTTTTCTTAGATTTGTATCTTTTTATTTGAAATCTATTGTATAATTTTATTTGAAATCTCCTTTATGTGTTTTTGTGTGTTGAATCCCTTTTAGGTGGTTATCATCTAAATAAATTGATAAAAAAGATATAAAATATTGGAAGAGAAAAATTCCACAGCTTATTAGTGAGATGCAAAACTATTTAGCGCCAACATTTTTTAATGCTCAAGAACACTACCTCATACATCAAGTTGAGAAGATTGAATTGTGTAGACCTATACAAGCTAGATCAATGTGGATGGTTGAGAGGCACTTGAAATTTATGAAGAGATTGGTTTCACAAAGAGCATGTCCTGAGGGTTCTATGATAGAGGGATATATGATATACTAGACCATGGTGTATATTAGTGAATATCTTCAAAATTTTGTAGCAAGTATCCATGTAGATCGCATTTGGGATCCCAAATGTAATGACAAATTCAAAGGGGAGTACCTAATGGGGAAAGGTAGATGTAGGAGGGTGAGAGCTAATTATAAGTTTTTTTTGTAATTTAACAATTCTTATCCATCATCAATATATATAAGTTGTTTCTAACTAGTGTAATTATCTTCTTTATAGTTGGTCATGAGTGGCATGCACTACACTTGTATATTGCAAACAATCTTGATTGGATGACAGTATGAATTGAACAATCTCAAGAAAATGGTCCCTCATTAACATGGGATGGTGTTCCATCATTGGTTAAAGAAGCTCATCGTAATGGAGATCCCAATGTTATGTCAATGGTACTTGATCTAATATATGGCTTAAGAGATAGACAAGTACACATAAGATTACTAATCATGAGACATAAGTTTAATATAAACTTACAGATCAATGAGAAGATTCTTGACATGTTTGAATAATTGTAGGCCAAACACCACAAAGCTATGTACAACCATGGCTATAAATTTTGCACAAAAAAGTTAGATGAAATGATGAAAACGTGTCATTCCAGGATAAGTGTTGTCTTCGTGGTCACCAATATTTCATCTAGAACTGACATACATCCTCAACAATCTAAAAATTAATACTATGGATTTTTGGATGATATATTTGAGTGCAACTTTAATTCGTTCAAAATAGTTCTATTTTTCATCAAGTGGTTCAGGTTATGACTGAATCGAAATGATCCTGATAGGACTGTTATTGAACACGATAGTGGATTTACTATGATTAATACAAGGTCATTTGAGCCAATCAAAGATGAGCCTTATGTTGTTCCAAGCCAATGCAAGAAACTTTTTTACTTTGGTGTTCCACGCAAACCAGGTTGGTAATTTTTTGTTAGACATGACCCAAGAGGAAGGTTAGTAAAGTATAATGTGATTGAGGAAGAAGATATTGAAGAAGCACAAGAGGAAGTAAATGATTATTAGGAATGCCAGTTGCCCAGCGATGAAGAAGAAAAAGATGGTGATGATTTTGGTCATGCTAACAATAATGGTGATAATGATGATAATGTTGATGATGATCATGATCATGGTGATGAAGATGGTGATGATCATGGCGATGATGGTCATGATGATGATAGTGATCAAGAGGATGATGATGGTGATGAAGATGGTGGTGGTGATGACGATGATCAAAGTGACAAGTATGATGATGGTGATGATGATGATGATGATGATGACATGAATGAAGATCATGACGATTAATGAAATGTCCAGGTAGGATCAATGTCAACTATGGTGGGGTCTTATATGACTAAGTTTTTCTTTCCAAACCATATGTGCACATATAAACATTAAGTAGAACATGTCAATAAGTTGAAGTGTGGTTCCAAAATTGAAGGGCAAGGTAATAATCACCCTGACCCACATTCCTTTTTCCATGCTACCAATTGATTTAATGTCAATTTCAATAGTTATCTATGGATGAATTGTGGGCTATAACGAATGATAAAAAATATTAATATAAACCTTTTTTTGTTAATGTTTCTAAATATATTTCATGACTCATTATGTTGATCTAATAATTAGGAAAACCGAAATAATATATAATAGAGTATGAACTGAAAGGTTGACTAAAGAGAAACTTTGTTACATAATCAAATTCAAAATCATTATTAAAAATATTTCTTGAATTTTGTAGAAGCAAGCTCAAACCAACTGAAGTGGATTGCAAATTCCTAAGGAAATGCTATGAGTCATTAATAGAAGAAAACAAAAGATTGCAGGAAGAATTGGCACAACTAAGATTTGCAGGACCTGTATCACCTTCATCTCCATCTCCATTATACCTTCCAATGCATGCAACAACTCTAACAATATGTCCTTCTTGTCAAAGAGTTCTAAACTCTGATAATGCAAGGTCTTTCACTCCTCTCCAAAATCAACCCTACCATACTTCTTACACACATCCTTCACTAGCATGTTAACTATTTAGTTGTTCAATATTATAGATTGTGGAAATCTAATATCACTAATACATAGTTATCAATTCATAATTTTGAATACATGTACCAAGAACACTTCAGAATTTATGAAGTTGTTATTACACTCTAGTGAATGTTGAATCCAAGTAAGCTGTTAATGGGATATTGGACAGGCCCATTTTCCTAAATTCTGTATAAAAGCATGTTTATATAAATTCAGTCAATGATTTTTCTCAATTTTCTCTATGTTGAATTATCTCTTTATGCTTTCTTTCATTATTCTGATGCTAAATCACAAAATGTTATCTAAAACATTCGTGAAAAATAGGCATATATTAGCTTTCAAAAATAACATTAATTTTGTTTATATAATTTGATCATTATTATTATTTGTTGATTATTTATTTTAATGATGTCAGAGGGAAGATAGTATAATATATGATTATAATTAGGAGAGCACATGATGTTGGTCGAGTTTGTCGTGGGTTGAAAGTAAAGTGCACATATAAACAACTAAATTTTTAAGAGAAGTGATATATATATACAATCTACTTTATTATTAATATTTTTTTGGTAAGTCTATTACTTTAATTTCACTACTAATTTCTAAGACTTATTAATTTTTTTCAGAGGGCAATATGGATGCACCATCTTAGACACCTTCAATAGAGGTAAACATTAATTATTGTAAATTTTAATGTTAATATAGAAACAAATGTCATATTATTATATTCTTTTCTTTATATATTTGGAGTTATTTTGATGAAATTATATGAATATTTGATGTCACAAATCATAGGAAAAATCTACAATGATCGTTGATCAAATGCTATCTAAAATACGGGCATCATACCTACATTACATTACCCTGAGTACTAACCCTATATTCATCACCGAACAAATTAAGCAAAGATACATTGATGAACTTGTTAACATTATCATCAAGGGTGACAGAAGTGAGGAGAAAGAGGCACTAAGAATAGAATTGGACCGTAGAATCCAATCTTTGAAGGTAAGTAGTAATTTGACTAAAGCAGTAATAGAAGTTCAATAGATATTAATATTTTATAGTATCTTATGGATCATGATCTCTAATTTTATGTGTTCTTGTATAGACATATGTGCCAGTTGCGTCATCACATGGTGAACATGGTTAGGGTTGTTGTGCACAACCTTCATGTAACACTTTGTTTATTTTGATCAACATTATAACACTTACCTTTTTTTTTGTCGACGTTTCTCACTAGTATCCCATATGATATTTATCCATTGAAAATTTCATTCCTAACAATATTCTATTCTTTAGCTAATGATGAAGTGTCGACTCCTCCTTCGGTTGGCAGTCCAGTATTGCCTGCTACATTGTCGGCAACAAGGACCATGCAAACATAATCATTTTTCTACAAGTTGATGAACAATGAAGTAGCATATCAATACTTAAATGATGTATACAGAAGCTTGCATACACACAAAAACATGCATACACATACATACATACATACATACATACATACATACATACATACATACATACATACATACATACATATATATATATATATATATATATATATATATATATATATATATATATATATATATATATATATATATATACACCCACACATAGAGAGACATGGACATAGGCAGGGAGGTAGACCAAGAGAGAGCAGTACTAAAATTTTCATTTAATTGTTATGGTGTTTCAGGTGATAGACTAATAGAAGAAGTACTACTAAAGCTAATCCATTTCCTAGAGTAGTTTGTGTGATTAGTACTGGTTCGTATGAAGGGGTATTTTTGCTGAATAAGAAAACTATATTTCCATTAAAAGAACGCAAGCTTCTAGGTGCTTTAAAAATTTTATTATTTAAAGTGTAAATTTAGTTTACTTTTACATTACTTATTTTGGACTGATAAATCCTTTATTTTTTGTAGGTAATAATGCTTTCTTTGAACACCTTTTTCATATCACATTGAGACTATTTGAACCCACCATACATAAAAGGTCCGTAGTTTCATATCATTGCTACATATTTTTTCTTTTCTTCTATTTATTCTAATATAGTAAAGTTATTGATCTAACAATCTATTTATTTTTGAAAAGGTGGAATTTACAAGCTGTGGAATTAAAAAATTAGTTGATTGCATCTATTGAGGAGAAATTTGGGTAAAACATTTTTGACACTAGCCTACTTTTGAAAAGAGCAGCAAAGCATATAAAGACCATGAGCAATCAATGTAGAAGGGCTCTTATGGATAACCCAAAGTATGGCTATCCTCCTATGATTCCACCGATGGAGTGGAATGAAATAGTAGAAGATGCAAAGGAGAAAAGACTATGTGAAGATAGAGATAATGAAGCAACACATGGAAAAAAGAGGTATGTCATTATAGTATTAAGTAAATTGTAATCATGCACTAATTATTGATATTTGTAAATATATAATCTAAGATTTTTGAAATTGTTCATAGATTGCAGGACACATCCATGGCTACAAAAGCGAGAGTAGAAAAGGTTGGCCAGCACAAACTTGGCTCTAGTGGCTATATGAATCTCCAGTCTCAACTTGTAATTAGAGCAATGAAATTTCATTTTTTTAAAAATATAATGTTGCAAATAGTTTTTTTAAATGAAACCATACATGGAAAATTGACGTTATCAAGCAAAAAACATAGGGCATAGATTTCAATGTGGAGGTCACAGATGAAGATACAAAAATTGCCTTGAAGGAAGGCTATAAATTTGTGGCTGCATGCCTACGCGAAGAATCTGTAAGCCTTGCTCAACAATCCAGTGAACCAAATGATATCTCATAGGTAAATTGGTTAAATGAAAAGTAAATTAAATTAAATAGTTGAGAAGATTTTTTTGGTATTAGTTTTAAACATAAATTGACTACATAACAATGTGCATAACATTTTACTACAGCCTTCATATCCTACCACAGAACTTGCTCATGATGAAGACCATGATGTGCATTATAGTGGTGGAGGTATTAGTTTGCTATTGGAAATTAATTATGTAATTATGGATACAATTTAACATCTTCAATTGGAATTTGATGTGTATCCTTTTTTTGAATATTTCAGAGCATGTTGAACATCATGTTGAAGGAGTGGACCATGTTCCAAGTGTTCAACATGTTGACACGATGGTGGATCAAAATGTTAATGTACATGATGTGGCATTATCAGGTAAGAAAAATGAATTTTATGTTGTACTCATACTTAATTACAAACTTGTAACAGTTAGAAAAAGAAAAAAAGTATGTCAATTTATTCCATTCACTTGTTCTTCCAAAAGAGCCCTGTTTAGTGCAGCAACCTCCTGCTCCTGCAAAGAGAAGGAGCATCATAATTTGACATTACATGTTCCTGAAGAGAAGGAGAATGATGCGGATATGGATGCTCCTATGAGCACTTTTCTTAAGAGAGCTCTCAAGAACAAAAAAAAGAAATGATGTTTTAAAAATCTTCTTTGATAAACCTTGTTGGATAATGAAAGAACTTTTTTTTATGTAATTGTGTATGAATGATGTGTATTAATGCAGATTTTTATTTTATGTTAATGAATATTATTATGTATTAATGAAGTCTTGATTAGTATTGGGTAATAATAAATTTTATATCATTTTAATGAATGTTATGTGATTGTATTGATTGAACGTTATAGTTCATAAAGGGATGAATGAATGAATGAAGTATGTAATCAGATGATAATGGGTACTTTAGATTGATGTTAGGGGGAGGGGGGTGAGGCCAGATGAGCTTCCACCTTCACAAGGTTGGACTTGTTAAGTAGAGAATATTATAGTATTCTTGAAACCAAGTGAAGCTCAAACTAACATAAAATGGACACTTTGCATGTCATAGGTCTAAAATGATCCACAACTACTGCTGCCCATAACATACAATGCAAATGTGATATGGGATTTATGTGTAGCTACCTACAATGTTTGATATTTGATCATTTTTTCCCTTTATATATTTACCCTTTTTTTTTCCCTCAGCAATAGTTGTCAATAATGATATTTTGAACTATGCATTAGGTGACTTAAATGACCGTTATGGGTAAATTCAAATTTTGTAATGATTAAAACCTAAATCATTTGTGGTATACATTGGTTTGTAAAAGGATAAGCATGAATTTATGACATCATTTGTGGTATACATTGGTTTGTAAAAGGATACCCATGAATTTGTGACATGCAATTCAAAGAGGTTTGGACTAGGTTTAGACACTTGGAGAATGTTGAGGGCTATTTATGACATTTTACAGTAGGGCTTGGTAGATGGGGAAAAGAGTGACCAGGGTTATTATGAGAAATTTTGGCCTTTGTGTGAAGCTACTAGTATCCTTAATTGGCAGTTTCAAGCCATGCTTTGGTTCCATAACTGACAGCACTCTTGTCAAGAGAAGTGGGCTATAGTGCGGAAAGAAGCCATTTATTTGTTATAAAGGAAACAACCCATGACAATGTGTTATATAGATGGGATGCTCAAATTCTTTGTTCTATGTTTGGCTTGGAAGAAATAGAACTTTTCTTCATTTTATTGCTTCTCTTTGTAGTGAAGTTCAGAGTTGTTGAAAACCTTGACATCTCAAGGTTACATAGGTTATAGTGCTATTTTAGAATAATGATGGAGTGCATGAAACAACTTGCTTTGAATTGTTCGACTGGGCTTGACTTCTGTAGTCTCTATTTATCGTGTTTCTTTGATTTGTGTCAATCTGATTTGTTTGATATGAGCTTATGCTTTCTTGGTCTGTGTTGTATGCCTAATATAGATATTTTTTATGGGAAGTGTTTTTCTGTTATATGTTACTGATTCTCTTTTATTTGTGATGCTTTGTTCTCTTACTAGCCTTTTTGAAATTTTTATTTTATAATTAAATCATGATAACATGATAAAAATTCATATAAACTTTTTCTATTGCTTGAACTATGTTGTTGTAGGTTTTTGTGAATGTGATTTTTTATTTTGGGGTTTATTTAATTGTTTTGACATTTGAAGAAATTTGGGTTTCTATTCTCAATTCAATAATTTTGATTGGAGGAATTTAATTTTGTATTGTTCAATGTGGTGTGTTACCACCCTAGATGTGCTTAGTTGTGAATGCAACAGAAGTTCTGGATGAGGATTACGATTTTTGTTCTTGTTGAGTTGTCCATCATATTTTTAATGTTTTTTTTAACTAATTTCCATTCGTGAGTTTTGATTAGATTCTTACTTAGTAGGTCATGTTTTTCATTGTCATTCTTTTGATGATTTTTTCCAAACTAGAACTAATTAGTCTTGGGATCCATTTTCCACTAAACCTATATCCAACCCTAGAGCATTATTACCTCCATGGTTGAGTATAGTAACAGAGTGTGTTGGAGTTCTAAAACTACTAGACAACAAAATGCCCAATATCTTAGTGGAAAAATCCTATAACCTAAGGATTAGCTATGTCGTAGTCACAACTATATGAATTCACAACTTCGAACCAACTTCAATGAAACCAAAGATGGTTTCCTACTCTTTAGGTCTTGCTAAACCAAGGTGGGTATACCTGAGGATACCTAATCAGGATATTGCTATATGAAACTTATCTTAGTTTCATTATGATTCTCATCTTCCATTCCTATTATAATTGCAACTTTATCCGTTAATTGATATTTCATATTTAATACATATCCTCTTTTAAGCAGATTTTGGTCACAATTCTCCTTAGGTCTACAGTAATTACTAGCAATAGCAGTTACTTATAACTCAAAAAGAAAATCTAGGTGAGTGATTGACCACCAACGTAATCTTTAATGAAAATGACTTTGATTTTTGAAATAATTTGGCATGTAGAATTTACAATCTACTTCTTCAAAGAACTTCTGACTTCCAAAACCAGTGGCTTATCCATTGGGCAAAACTTCAAACTATTCGCAGGAGATCTAATACAAACCACTTGTGAATGTATTTATCAATAATAATCAATTCGTTCCCTTCTTATAAGATCCCTTTCATGAACTTATGAATTTTACTAATAAGTTGAAGCATTTACGTAATTCAAAGAAAACTCACAATATGTAACCGATTCTTTTAATTCTATACATCAGAAAACCATTGAAGGATGTAAACCCAAAATAGCTACATGAACACAAGACCATCTGCATTATTTCTTGACACTCCAAAAAATATCAAAATTTGGACCATCACAATGCCTTGAAAACTCATTTATATAACATGAGTTGCAACAAGAAAAGGGCAATTGTGACTGGCAGGTGTCCTTTTCCTAAAAGAAAACAACCTATCACAAAAATCCAAAACTATTTTAATAATAGAAAAGACCTTGACATGGAGAAGCTCATTTTGGTGGGTCCCCTTCTATTTTTAATACAAGAGCATTACATGATTCTTGATTTACTCCTAATCATCAGAGTAAGTGGCCTTCAAACTTTTTAGAGATCAATTATCTTTAGTTTCCTACATGCTTACTCGAAGTTGTGGATCTTCATTATCTTTTTCATCAACCGTGAGGGTGACAGTTACCTTGGTATTATCTTCTTTTTTGTCACCTCCTATAGGTTGCTCCAAATGCATGATTTTATCTTTCCACTCACAAAAAATAGTATCATCTGGCCAATCAAAATTCAAAACTTCCCTATGCACGGCTATCAAGGAATTTTCCATTGCCTCCAAATCAACAAGATCTTTTCTGATATCATTGTAGAAGATTTTTACCTTTGCCAGCTCTTCATTGGTTATTGCCCACAACAAATACCCTTATTCATTAATAATTATGTTTAACCTCCCACATAAAATGTCATCCAGTTTCTTTTTCCATTCCTCCTTTTCCTTTATTCTATGAATACTTTTTAGAGCACATGGGAATAAATTAAATTTTCCAGTCAAATACTTAGAGAAACAAATTGTTAACCTTCTGAGAAAGGAGTCTTGTTTGTCATCAAAATCTTGTAATTTATTTAACAAATCAAAAACCTTTTCTACATGATGACAAGTCAAGCTTATGATAGACATATACATTAAAGTGATGTCATTTCTCCTTTCCCTCCATTTTTGTACCAAGGGTTTGAATACAACCTCTTTCTTTTCATCTCATCCCTGGTTGTTGCTATCCTTGCTAAAAAATTAGAAAAGGATGACCATTCCACCCTATCCACCATGTCTCAACTTTTCTTCGTATTCGTTATTTAACTCTACATGTAGTGCATATAGTTTACTCTTTTCTTCTTCAAAATCTTCTATATTGTAAAACTAAGGTCTTTAAGGGGTGTCTAGTATATCAACAATTGGGGTTGACTTAAAAAGTTCTACGGATGGCCTTGGGGGATATGCAATTCTAGGCTTGGAGGTTCCTTTTAACATTTTGTTTTCCAATTCTTTCTTCTTTTAACCTCTTGATTGTATGCTTATACAACCCTCTCATACTTACTTTGTAATTCAAGCATTTTATGTTCCTCTTTTTCTGCAGTTGCCAAAGTAAATTAAGAATGATCCATGCCCATACGTGCTACCTGTACAAGTGAGGTATCATCAACTCTTCTTATAATTATGCTTCCTTGTAATCCAAATTCATCTGGCTGTGTCATAGCTCTAGACCCTCTCCTTAAAGACCAATTGACTAATGCTGATAGATCCTGAATAAAGGCAGTGCCTTGTAACTTTTCTTTGTCTTGATCCTGGAGATTTAATCTATTGGAAATAGAATTAAAGACTAAAGCATCAGCAATATCCCAATTGGGCAACAATAAGATATTTGATGCTTTCACCATCTTCCTTCCCTCTTTAGGGTTCATATTCTAGAATTATTTTATCATTTCTTATTTTACATGGCCTTGGATAGAAGCTCCATCAATCTCTAGATGCTCTACTTTCAATTTTGTGCATCTTTCCTCAAAAAATTTCATGTTCACTGTCTAGGAAAACTGATAGAAAGCTCTAGATTTTACAAAATTATCATCAGAAAGAAATTGATGACTTACCTGCTCTAGCACAAGGTCTAATTCCTTGCCTCTATAGTCAAATTCAAACTGGGTGGGGAAGGCTCTTGAAGCGTACCCTCATCAATTTCTACTTGGGTAATAAAAATAACTCCTTCTGATCCTATCTGCTTCACCTATTCACCGGTGAGCTATTCTTCTCTAATCCTCAAAGGGGATTGGGCAGGTAAATACTCTTGGTCATCTAACCCCTCTTCTCTTATGTATTTTCTTCTCTTTAGGGATGGCTCAAGAGGTCTTTCTTCCAGGATTTCACTAGTGGATTCCACTATTTGCTTTCCCTTATCTACAGGAACCTTTTTATTTTGAATTAAAATGTATCCTGATCTCTTTTGAACAATTATTTCACCAACTCCTACTTTTGGAGTAAAAGCTAGCTTTCTCATAATCTCTTTGGCCTTGTCTAGGAATGAATCAATGAAAAAATTCTTATTTTGATTCATGTCTTCCATTATTTCAGGGAAAGTATTCATGATCTTATTTATCTTATCAGCCTCTGTACCAACATTATCTAGAGGATTATATTTCTAATCAAAACAATGAATAAATTCTAAAACTCAGGAGTAGACTCTCTATTTTTCCTTTTCGGTCTCTTGCTCTTGCAAGGAGAATTCATTCCTTATAATGTCCTCTGGATAGTATGATTCATGTTTGATACTTCCAAATTTAATCTTGTATCTTAAGGCTTGATTGTAAAAACCTTCAGTATCACAAAAATGGTAATGGGAGATAGCCATTTTGTATTGATCTAAAAACTTATACAGAAAGAGTCATCCCCCTTTTGTAATCACAAACTGATGAGCAACTATGCATGTAGGAAATATTGACCCCAATGATCTCTTCAATAAGTAAGACTCCTCCAAACCTCCTAGCTGCCACAAAATCTCAGCCACTCCAACTTTCAAAGGTACTTGATAGGACAACACATGAGGTGTACCCTTGTAACCATAAATTCAAACTATAGTGGAAGCAAGGTAAGGAATAATATCTCCCAATTATGTTATACTTCTAAATTATGGGGATTATCCATGGGCCTGATGAGATTCATCAATGCCCTCAGGATCCTTGCATTTTCAATTGAAATGAGGCACCTTAATCTGGATGCAAAATATCTGTCAAACCTGACATAACTCACATTTTCGACATCCCAAGTCATATCTGCACTCCATAACTGGATTGGCAACATTTCCCCATTCTCTTCTCTGTTCAATTCCATCTCTATACCAAAATTGGTCACCCCTTTGAACAAGAACATATGTATCAATAAAGAGTAATGCCCAAAGGTTTTATCCACCTTCCCTTTTTCAATTCCCACCATACTATCATGAATTTCTTAAGCCAAAAAGGAAGCAAAATAAAAAATAACATCTACACCAAAAGAAGCAATTTGAATCATCATATACATGAGGCTAATGGGAATGAAATACTACTCATCTTCACCAAGAACATGACACAGAGTCATGTATATTTCTATAGCCTAGGATGTGAAAAGATTCCTCTTAAGAGGTTCCCTAGAAGCTGCAGTGGTTACTAGAAAAGCTCCTATTGTGCCAATATGTGCCCTCAATGCACCCTTCCTAATTTCATCCTTCTTTGCTTTGTACTCATTTTCCAATTCCAGTAAACTAATGGGCACATGGTAGTCTTATAAGGGTTCTAATTTGAAAACCTCCCTAATCTCCTCTGAACTACTTGAGATTAGAAGCATTTCATCAGTTCTTCTTACTGCCTGAATAGCTTGGTCATATTTTTTAGTTAGGGTAAGGCTTAGAATTAGAGTTAGAGTTAATGTTAGGATTAGGGTTAGAATTAGGAATACAAATATAGTTAACGTTAGAATTAGAGTTAGGGTTAGGGTTAAGGTAAGCGCAAGGTTAAGAACAAGGGTTTAGGTTACAAATATAGTTAGGGTTAGGATTAGAATTATAGTTAGGGTTTGAGTTAGAGGTAGAGTTAGAATTGGAGCATGAATAAGGGCTAGAGTTAGTGTTCAAATTAGGGTTAGAGAAAGGGGTAGAAAAAGGGTTAGTTCTAGGGTGATGGTTAAGGTTAGGTTTATATTTAGAGTTAGGGTTTTATATAGAGTTACATCAGTGTTAAGGTTAGGTGAAGGGTTTGAGTAAAAGTTAAGGTTAGGGTTAGGGCCAGGGTTAGAGCTATGGTTAGACTTATCTCTCCTCTCTCCACTTCCATTTCTCCCCCACCCATCATCTCTCTCCACTTCTATTTTTCTCCTATCCACCATCTCTCTCTCCCTCCCTCCAACCCTCCCTGTCTACCCTCCAACCCCCATACTCTCTCTCTCTCTCTCTCTCTCTCTCTCTCTCTCTCTCTCTCTCTCTCTCTCTCTCCCTACCTCCCTCCCCCTCTCTCTTTCTCTCTCTCCCCCCCTTTCCAACCAACCCATCCCTCTATCTTAGCCTCTCTCCCTAAACCCTCCTATGGCCTAATTCTTTACTTATGCCCCTCTCTCTCTCTCTCTCTCTCTCTCTCTCTCTCTCTCTCTCTCTCTCTCTCTCTCTCTCTCTCTCTCTCTCTCTCTCTCTCTCTCTCTCCCTCCCCCCCCATACCTTTTTCCAACCAACCCATCCCTCTATCTTAGCCTCTCTCCCTAAACCCTCCTATGGCCTAATTCTTTACTTATGCCCCCCCCCCTCTCTCTCTCTCTCTCTCTCTCTCTCTCTCTCTCCAAACCCCTAAATCTCTACTTATCTATCATGTCTCTCCACTTCTATTTTCTACTTATCTCTCATATCTCTCCACTTCTATTTTTATCCTACCCACCATCTCTCTCTCTCTCTCTCTCTCTCTCTCTCTCTCTCTCTCTCTCTCTCTCTCTCCTTTCCCACCCCCTCATCCCTCTACCTCTGCCTCTCTCTTTGAACCTTCCTACACCCTATTTCTTTACTTATGTCTCCTCTCTCTCCACTTCTATTGCCCCCCCCCCCCCACCCCCCCCCCCCCCTCCTTAACATTGTATAAAATATATAACCATTTCCAATTTGATGAATGTAGTAGTAGGTGGATGGATTCTCATAATGCATGTTTTGTACCTTTAAATTTTAAGTAGTAATATATTAAACTAATAGAAGAATATTGTTTTCTAGATTATATGTCAATGGTGGTAGTTATTGTCATTGTCAACAACGATAGTCTATCACTGCCCCCCGCATGGAGGGTAAACCCCCACGGTTGCCTTTAAATTATATACTGTATTTTGTTTTTTATTTTTCTTTATTTTTCTAATTTTTAAATATTTTTTTTTGTTTTTTATTTTGTTTTCTTTTTTAATTTTAATTTTATTTTTTTTTAAAAAATTATTTATTTATAAAAGTTTTAATGAAGTAATAGTCTACAATATAGGTTACACTTTAAATTAATTAATTTATAAAAGTTTTATTCCCATTCAATCTTTTATATATAAAAAAATATCCAGCTAAAATTCTATATTACATATTTTTATGAATAATATTATAATAGTATCCTTGAAGTATATATATTATTTTATAACAATTATTTCAGGATGGCTATGTGTCACGCTATTATTTTGGGATGGCCATATGTCACCCTATTATTTCGGGAACATATTTTTTCAGACCCTATTATTTCAGGTTCTATTTGGCTTCTTCCTTTTTCTTTCTTTATTTAAAAAATATAAATAACTATTGATATCATCTTTCTTTATTAATAAATTATAAATAAATATTTTTTTGATAGAGTTATAAATGTATTCATATGTACATATCAATACATGAATGACGTAGCAATTAAAATGACAATGAAATGTGTTAGATGAGAAACTAAATGAAACTATTTTGAAAATTATATAATTATGGAAAACTAAATTAAACTATGTTGAAAATTGTAAATAAGCATACATCCAAGTAGTTATAATCAAATATATTGATTTTTAAGTTTATAATTAATTATTTCAAAATAGAATTAAAAAATAATAATGTATTCATATATAAATATCAATATTTATAAATGTTTAAAAGTGATATCAATGAATAAAATAAAATGTTATATTTTTTATTTTTTATTAAAAAAAATTAACTTTAAAATTATTAACATAAAAATCAAGAAAATATCATTTAAGTAAATAGATTAGTTTAAAATAATAATCATATTATATTTATCCAACTTGAAGTTAATATATATTGTTACAAATTCAAAATTGGCATAGGGTTAATTAGACATCAAAACTACTATTATTTATTTATCCTACAGAGCAATCATGTCTGGCCCGATGCAAATATGTTGCACTATAGCCAGTGCTTGCATGCTCATGAACTAATAATAGAGCTTCTATGATCAACAATTACCACTTTCTTTTAAATCTGGGGATAGAGTACAGGAAATGACATGGTGATAATTCTAGGGGAGACCTCAAGTAGGTGAAAGAAGGAGACTAACCTTATTTTTTCCTGAACCTATAGCTTCTAGGTGTGAGCATGTTTAAAGCTTATTTGAGAGTATTCACACAAAGAACACCTTTATCACCTTGCCTTTAACCAATATACCCTTTGTCCCCATTCGTAAAGGCAAGGAGTCCTCCTCATTATGCCATCAATTTGGATGGCATCCACCCATTTGCCTATTCAACTATCACAGAAGCACATAATGATATCATCTTCACTTGTGGTGATATGAAAACATTTAGTGTCCATACAGAGATATTGTTTGATTAGTACAATTATACGTTTCTCTATCTTCTTTGTTCCTCTGTACAGTTCCGTGAGACAACTTCCCCATTCAAAAAAGCCAACTCCCCTAATTTTCTCATGCAACGGCCTTGACATAACAACAAATAAAACTAATGTCATGGACATATATAATCTCAACATTATACTAAAAAGATGAATGAAAGCTATGCTAGAAGAGGAAGTGCTCACTTTGACTACTTTTGGAAGAAAAAGAAAGTAGAAGGGGAGACCTATTCCAGGCCTCAATAGTTATTAAAAAGCAATAGTTAATTCCAATTGCAATGTGTTCACTCAAAAAATATAATGTCCCATTTCTACTATTCACAATATGATTTTGGCCTTTACCTCTTTCCGCATGGTACTATAGACTAACCATGACATAGTTAATAACAAATAAACTAAATGATTATTATACACCATTATTCCTAGATCTTGGCAACGCCAAACAAGCAAAGCAACTAAAATTTCATCTAAATTCATGATTTTCCTCAAGGATGAAATTTACAAAGTTTTGTTCTTGGTTGTTTACATAATTTAGAGTATCTTTTCCTTTTGTGCTAAATGTTTTATTGCATATCAATTTAGAACTTTCTCCGCATTGTGGTCTTGTGTTTGTTATTAATAGATTTATCTTTATTCCATCTCCAAATTATTTTTTGGGGTTAGTAGAGAGTATGAAATAAGTAATTTTCTTAAAACTATTGTTTGGATGTACTTGTAGAGCAAATGGTGTCCAGCTCCTAGCTGTGACTATCGTGTTGACTTCGTGATTGGAAGTGGGTGCTATGATATCACTTGAAAATTTTCACACAAATTTTGCTATAATGTAAGTTATTTTATATTGTGCTTAGTAATAGTTCTTCTGGCAAGTGCTTTTTTTTCCAATAAATTGTTCTTGATTTTAATATATTGTATCGAAACTTAAATAGTTCAAAATTTGAACTAAAACCTCTTTAGTGCTCCGAGGAAGCTCATCGTCCAGTTGATTGCGAGATAGTGCATTAACTAAGATCACATGTCAATTAAGCCTCTATAGTTTCTTTTCATCTAGAGACAATTCTAATACTTTGTGAACATTATGTTATGGTAGAAGAAAATAGCAAGGACACTCTTGGCATAATCTCCGAGGAGCCATGGGGACAATTCAAAGAAATACGCTTCTCCAACTAAAAATAAAGAAGCTATTAAAAGAAATGAAGCTTCCTTCCAAGGGGCCAAAAAACCTTCCACTCCACGTGAATCACACAACTTCTCAACATCAAGGTCTTCCACAATGAAGCTGATCTCTCTAACCTTATTGATATGGACTATGGTAAAGTGTATGATGGAATAGAGAAAATCTAGAGCACCACTATAACTTATAATATAGAGAGATGGTGATAGAAGTTAGTTGGAGGTCAGTTCCAACATTCCATCCATCCATATTTGGTTACATGATAATAATTTTATTTGGTGGTTGTTGACCAACATAATAGTTCTATTCACATTATATATCAAGTAAATAAATGGCTTGACATTACTTAAACTTTTTATGCTATCCATTTCTTTATATAATCAAAAGGTTTGAAATGTGGCAAAACATTCACCATTAAATGGGGACAATCCCTATGGAAATTAACTAAACTTAATTGAATTGTGCAATTTAATAAGTCATGTTATATGTGTACCTCATATGTTAAAAATATGAAAATAATTATTTTTATCATATGTTTTATCTTTTGGTGGGCCTTGTCAGCCATGGACTATCTTCATACAATGTACATGATTTGTCTCAAATATATAAATAATTATACATTCTTCATATTAGTTATTGTTAGTGTTTTTTAGGCATTCGATAAAACAGTTCACATGCCTTGCCTATGATATGACATTTTGCATGCATCCTGCATTTAATGCCCCGCCAAGGGATCCAAAGAATTAACCTAGAATTTCACTAAGTTTGGTAGCATTTTTGTTTTCTAAACATGAAAGTAAATACCACATATAACTCATGCACAATGACGGAAGCAATAGCAATGTCCATCTAAAAAGTAAACATACATAACATACATAATAGATTACATTCTTTAAGATCCCCTAACGTTGAATTACATCTAGAAACATTTAACATACATGAATCCATCTGGTACAACATCCTCATAAAATAATAATGATAAGTCCAATGTTTATACATTACATTTCAAATGCTTATTCATCCTCTGTACATGTCATAGGGTATGACAAGCTGAAAGAATATACATGCATAGAATAAGGTACATCATCCTATTCTAATCCATGATACATCAAAGTAGAGATAATCACATGATATACATTATACATCATCATAGAAGACATATACATAAAGATCAGACATAATAAACTAAGTGCACGATTCCTCCCAACCATTAATATCATCATTAGACCATTGTGGATCCTAGCCATCCCTCTGTGCATAACATCCCAAATAATCGATATTAACATAGTAGGAATGTCACTCCTAACAACATCATATGTAGAAATTAATCTAACAAAAGATAACATCATCTAACATATGTTAATCATTAATGAAAGGATACATATCAATCATCATGAAGGACGCATCAGCCATGATGTCTCAGTGAATCTCAAATGATAAGAGTGGAAAATACACTACCACCCGATCGCATGGTACCTAAGTGGTCCATTCGCACTGTGTTGAGGAGATAATCTCAAGTCCCATACAGGCTATCTAAAACACATAGCAGAAATCTCTACAAGTCCAAGAATCCTAAAAGTATACTAACTCAAAGGTTCCAAACACAAAATCGACATCAAATCCAAGAGGCACACAATGACATGTAGGAACCTACTATGCTCGTG
>CM053793.1:127127212-127224712 GCA_028749045.1 Cupressus sempervirens | reverse complement strand
TAACTCTTTGACACTCAAGGCACCTAGCCAGAAAATAAACAATATCTCACTTCATCCCAGACCAAAAGAACAAATGTCTCAAATCAGCATGCATCTTCTTGACACCTGGATGTGCTGAGTAAGGTGTACGATGGGCTTCTGCTAGAATCAAGGTGTGTAGCTCATCCAAAAATGCCACATAAATCCTTCCCAGATGTCTTAAAAGACCAACTAATTCTCCAACGTAACTTGCAAACTTACCTTCCAAAGTTCTCCCTGAATCTATCTCTCTGTACACTTCCTGATACCATGAATCTGTAGGAAGTGCCTGGAGAATCCGACTCCTCAAATTCACACTAAGAGTCATTGATGATACCACATGTCTCCTGTGACTCAAAGCATCCACCACCACATTCTCCTTACCCTAAATGTACTTAACCTCAAAATCATACTCGCATAGAAACTTTATCCATCTCCTTTGGCCAGCATTCAAGTTAGGCTGAGTGAAAATGTACTGAAGACTACCATGATCGCTATGTAGCTCAAATCTGTGCCCCAACAAGAAATGTCTCCATCTTGTCAAACCATGAACTACTGCTACTAACTCAAGATCATGTGTAGGATAATTTAACTCATGATCCCTGAGCTTGCGTGATTCATACGCAATTACCCAACCATTTTGCATCAACACTACCGCAATCACTTCAAGAGAAGCATCTGTACACACCATGAAATCACCTTTTGGATCTGGTACAACTAGAATCAGTGCACTAGTCAAAATCTCCTTGAGCTTCTAAAAAGGTTCCTCACATTTCTTTGTCTAGACGAACTTCTTTCCTTTCCTCAAAAGAGAAGTGATAGGATGTGCTATCTTAGAGAAGTTCTGGACAAATCTATGATTATAACCAGCTAAACCCATGAAACTACAAATCTATGACGCATTACTCAGTGTCGGCCAATCTATTATCTCCTGAATCTTTGCAGGATCCACTGAAATATCATCACTTGAAATAACATGCCCTAAATACTGAATCTCTGATTTGAAAAATTCACACTTAGTTGCATTAGCATAAAGTTGATTGTCTCTCAAACACTACAATACCAACCGTGGGTGTTCCTCATGCTCTTTCTAAGCCTTGGAATATATCAATATGTCATTAAGAAACACAAGTACAAACCTATCCAGATAAGATCGGAACACACCATTCATCAAACTCATGAAAACTGATGGAGCATTAGTTAACCCAAAAGGTACCACTGTGAACTCATAATGCCCATAGCGAGTTCGAAAAGTAGTCTTGTGAATATCTAGTTCCTTAATGTGAAGCTGGTGGTATCCTGACTTAAGATCAATCTTGGAGAATACTGTAGCTCCCTTGATTTGATCGAATAAGTCATCAATCCTAGGCAAAGGATATCTGTTCTTAATAGTCACCTTATTCAACTGTCTTTAGTCAATACAAAGGCACAAAGAACCATCTTTCTTCTTCACAAAGAGCACTAGAGCTCCTCATGGTGATACGCTAGGTTGAATGCTCCCTTTGGCCAGAAGTTCCTCTAGCTGAAGACATAGCTTACCCAATTCTTGAGTAGTCATACGATAAGGAGCTTTAGAGATAGGCTCCGCTCCAGGAATCAGATCAATACTAAAGCCAATGTCCCTCTTTGAAGGCATGCCTGGAATCTCACTTGAAAAAACATTTGTGAACTCCTACAAAATTGGGTGATCTAAAGTCTTCCTTATAGGGTCTTCCTCATCAAGATCATTTACCATAATAGTAAATATCTAACATCCCTTATGGAAACTTCACTTCAATTACATAGCAGAAATCATCTGCAGAGATATAGGCCTCGATATCCCAACTATCTTCACATCATTCCCTTCGTCATCTTGGCACAAAATAATCTTCTTCCTGCAATCTATACTGGCTCTATGAGATCCAAGCCAGTCCATACCTAAAACCACATCATAGGAACCAAGGGGTATGACTTAAAGATCCACTATAGTAACAAAGCTTCCTAAGATAAGCCCACACTTATGAACTATAGAGTCTTTGGAGATCTTAATGCCGGAGGCTAGTTCCACTTGCCAACCATGATCTTTCTTTATCGCATCCGGCTTACACTTAGAAACTACAAATGGTGAAATAAATGAATCTATAGCTCCAAAATCAAACAATACTGAAAGAGATATACCTCTAATAGCACCTATGGTCTCAACCACTGTTCCCTGATGACCTACTTGACGCTGATCAATTACTGCAAAAACTCTATGAGCTCTACCTGCATCACCAACTATAGGCTCTAAAACTATAGGTCTAGATCTTAAAAATTGAGGTTCTTGCTGAGGAAATTGTGTTGTATAATGTCCAATCTGACCACATGAAAAACATTATATATTTCTACCAGATCCTCTACCCATAGGTGGTACATTTGATTGCTAACGATTGTTCCTGCTCACAAAAGATTGGCTACTCTAAGCTAGCTGATTGGACTGATTTTGTTTGTTGTGTTGAGCATTGTAGTTGTTATTGGTGTTAGAACCTTTCCCACCATCTTGGGCCTAATAATTTGATCCCTTCTGTTGCTGTGTCTGCTGAGACTGTTGCTGATATTGTTTCCCTTTAGAGAAAGAGAACTTCTTGTTACCACTTGAATTATAGTTGCCCTTAGATCCTGATGCTACTGGTGCTCCTACAAAACCACCTTGACCAAGGTTGACACTTTGCTCAACAAGGATTTCTTGATGTACTGCATCCTTGAGGGTTTTTGGCTCAAATACCTTGACACCCCCAATTATACAGTTATTCAAACCCCTAATAAAATGTTGTGTCAACTGAGCTGAGTTTTCACTGAACCTTGAAAAAGACATGAGCACATAAAACTTACGTTCATACTCGGTCACTGACAAAGTCTATTGTCTAAGATTATGAAATTCATCAGCCCTTTGTTGTTTCCATTCCTCTGGTAGGAATCATTCAGGAAAACTCTCTAGGAATAGTTCCCACGTGACACTGCTCATATTAATTCCTAGCTTCTTCTCCTCAATCACCCACCAAGTGGCCCCAAAATTCTCTAAATTAGTAATCACAAATCTTGCCTTAACATTGCTATTGAATTCCTACATGGCAAAAATCCTTTCGAGGGAAATAAGCCACTGCTTGGCCACATAACCAAAACCTTGCCCATTGAAAGACTTAACCTTGGATCTTCAAAGATCCTTCATTTGAGTGGACACAATGAACCTATGATGATATTTTTGAGGACTTCTAGATCTGGGTCTATGCTCTTGCTCTATTTGATGCACTTTAGGTTGTTCTTGAATAAGAGGTAGACATTTTAGAATAGTCTGCATCATCTGTCTCAAACCAACCTCTTCAGACTCATCTTGGTCCTCTCTACGGCTCTCTTCCTACTGCCTACTAGAGTGCTCTTCCCTTCTCTCTACATGAGCCAATCCCTCATGGGCAGACTCATGGACACTGATAGCTCTGCCATGACCACAGCCTCTACCTTGGCCTCTACCACGGCCGCTAATAGAAGACCTAGTCCCAGATACCATACTACAATAGCACAAAGTACTATTACAATCACATGTTGCAATATACTAAGTTCATTTCTCTGTTTAGGTTTAAGTAAAATTTTCAGTTTTGAAACTAAGTGTTGAAGTATGAAAAATATACAAGTAACAGTTCAAGTTTTGTTTCAGTTCACCTAGTTTCAAGTTGAATAGATACACTTAATAGTTCAAAGTTCTTGTTGCTCCAAGATACCCAAAGCTCCCAATGTAGAAACTCGAGCTCTGGTACCAAATGTAATGCCCCGCCAAGGGATCCAAAGAATTAACCTAGAATTTCACTAAGTTTGGTAGCATTTTTTTTTTTAAACACGAAAGTAAATACCACATATAACTCATGCACAATGATGGAAGCAATAGCAATGTCCATCTAAAAAGTAAACATACATAACATACATAATAGATTACATTCTTTAAGATCCCTTAAAATTGAATTACATCTAGAAACATTTAACATACATGAATCCATCTGTTACAACATCCTCATGAAATAATAATGATAATTCCAATGTTTATACATTACATTTCAAATGCTTATTCATTCTCTGTACATGTCATAGGGTATGACAAGCTCAAAGAATATACATACATAGAATAAAGGTACATCATCCTATTCTAATCCATGATAAATCAAAGTAGAGATAATCACATGATACATCATCATAGAAGAAATATACATAAAGATCAAATATAATAAACTGAGTGCACAGTTCCTCCCAACCATTAATAGCATCATTAGACCATCATGGATCCTAGCCATCCCTCCATGCGTAACATCTCAAATCACCGAAGAGATCATCGGTATTAACATAGTAGGAATGTGACTCCTAACAACATCATATGTAGAAATTAATCTAACAAAAGATAACATCATCTAACATATACTAATCATCAATGAAAGGATACATATCCATCATCATGAAGCACGCATCAGCCACGATGTCTCAATGAATCTCAAATGATAAGAGTGGAAAATACACTACCACCTGACCGTGTGGTACCTAAGTGGTCCACTCCCACCGTGCTGAGGAGATAATCTTAAGTCCCATACAGGCTATCCAAAACACATAGAACAAATCTCTATAAGTCAAGGAATCCTAAAATTATACTAACTCAAAGGTTCCAAACACAAAATCAGCATCTAATCCAAGAGGCACACAATGACATGTAGGAACCTACTATGCTCGTGGGAAAGTGTCATCGCATTTATCACGTACAAGTTACCCAACAGTTAGCTAAACTCCACGGGTCCATACTGATCTCATGGGGCCACTAGTATCCTCTCATATTGACGAGGCATACTATGGAATGCAAGGTTGCAACCATGCATTCTCACTACTCCCATCCTAGCCTATACAAGAACTCAAGGCATGGGTGAGAACAAAACACTTATCTTTTTAGGTTCATTCAGTTAGTATTAGGTGTGATTGTTATCACTTATTAATCCAACTTACAATGAGTTACCCTGGCAGCCTCTTAGGGCCCCGACCCCCATTGCAAGCCACTTCCTGTCACTACATACATATATCCTACCCTAATGCTCGTGGAATCATAAATCTCAAAATAACAAAAGATAATCCATAATAAAATCATCAAATATGCATAAAAGCATCAAATCTTAATGAGCAAACATCTTTAGAAAATCATGAACACAACAGCTCTCTATTGGCAACTGAAGTATCATTGATAATCAAAGTATCCAATGGTTCTCAATAACCATAATATAGCTCAATCATACTGATCTAAGACTCCAAAAATGGTTGAGTCAAACATGTCACAACATGACATCATCAAGAATAAATCCACATTTCAGTCCCATCATGGTGACTAGAAAATAACCAAGAATAACTTATCGATGACAAAAAATGGTTGGGTTTATAAAGATCGAGATTAAAACATCATCATGACATCACAATCACATAACCCCCAAGCCTCTGGTAGACGTCCTATAACTGGTCAACACTAGTCAACCCGAAACCCAAAACAATAGCATAAAGAATACAATGCAAACACATGTTTTGGTTTTGCTAAGTTTACAACTTAAATTTAAATGCAAAAGTCTCGATTTATGTTTCCCAATTTAAATATCAAGTGGAGAAATTTCATGTTTTACCTAACCCATGTATTTTTTTAATAGATAAAAGTTTCTCCCTAAAACCATTAGACTCAATTTTCTAATTGATCTAATAATATTTTGTTTATATAAATATTGTTTGAAAATAACATTCCCAATGATTCCAATGTTATCAACAAAATCTACATATTTCAAAACTTCGATTTATGACACGTTCCAATAATCAACCTTAATTAAACTAAGTTTAATTAAGTTAATTATCAATATCTTTTCATTATTGACAAGCTTAATATTAATACTTTAGATCATTTAGAGAATGATCCATTAATTAAAATCTTTTAAATATAATAATTATTTATAATATATATACATATATACTTATATACATATATATATATATATATACATATATATACATATATATATATATATACATATATACATATACATATATACATATATATATATATATATACATATATACATATACATATATACATATATATATATATATATATATATAAAATAACATTTTATATTAAAAAAATGAAATATAAAAATTGAATTATAAAAATCGATTTCCATATATTACAACTAATAACCAAACCAAGGCAATTTATATTGAATTCACCGCCGATCATATTGCTGGCGTGCGACTTAAACCCATTGCAGGTACTCTACATCCGCAGGTACCCTGCGACCACTGCCATATGGCAGTACCTTATCGCGGGTACGCTACGCATGCAGGTACCCTGCGACTAGCCTATGTAAAGATCATTGGGGAGAAAGGGGAAGTATGGGTATAACCCGCCCCTCCACACATTATTATATGCATTTTTTTATTTTAAAAATGACTCTGTCAACAGTCGCCCAAAATTTTAAATCGTTTTAACTATGAAACATTTTTAATAAAACATTTGCAGTTGTGATTCGGTATTTTAATAAAGTTTCGACATTGCGATTTATAAAATATGAATATTCAATGTATGTATATATCCATATATATATATATATATATATGTATATATATGTGTGTGTGTGTGTGTATTTATATATATGAGCTTGCAGAATTTAATCAAATATCATAGCATATATATATATATATATATATATATATATGTATGTATGTATGCAGATGCAAAAATTATAAACATGTATATTTCACAATGCGCATATACACAATTATTTAATGGTTCCAATTTTCAAAAAAAAATTCCATAAACTATTTGGTCTCAAAATTTATTCAATAAATCATCTAGTGGTTTTGGCTCCAACTTAAACCCTAGCCCCATGTTCTCTTCAGATCTATGCATATAAAGATTCTCAAATAAAATTAAACTACCCATATTGAGAATGCATACAATAAAAATATGAAATTCCTCAAAAGACATATGGAAGCCATGAAGAAGACAGGGAATGCATGATGTAGAAATAGCTTAAGTAAAATCACAAGAATCTACCCAAATTCTGATGCTAAATCGCTCTTCCTCAGAAAACCCGCAAAGCAAGCTCGTCCCTTCTTCACAGTTCTCGAGTCCTCCAATGCTCCAATTGCACTCCAAATGCTATATCTAAGCCTCTAGGAATGCTTGAATATAAATAGCTCTCAAGAAACATCTAGAACGCTTCTAGAAACAACTTGAAGGTGTCACCAACTAAGCATGGGTCTTTCCCAACCTTCAAGATGAGCCATAGGGTTGTAGACACCATGTGCTTAATTGATGCACTAACCCCCGTGCTGTTGACACATGAGAAATAGAAAAGTGTGTTAACTCCCATGCAAGCTTATATCTCCAATTCACTTTTTATATAATTTTTTATTAAAATATTTATAACTTTTATTATTATTATTTATTTATTACTTTATTATTATTTTTTTATTATTATTAATTTTAATTTCTAATTTTTATTTATTTATTTCTTTTTCCTCAATTAATTCCCATTTAATTAATAATCAAAATATCAAAGACCATGATATTTTATATTGATTTTCTCAAATAATTAATTTATTAATTAAATCTATTTATTAAGACTTAAGTAATATAAAATTCACCATAGACCTCCAAGATAAAATATGAACACAAACTCAGTCTAAAGGGTTAAAAATCATGAATTATGTCATCTCACACATTCGGTGGGTAAAATATCCAGATACTTGTCCTACCTCATTAGGACAATTGGCTTAAAGGTTTGGGATTTGGACTTGAGAATTTATCTCCCTTCTCTTATCATTGAGATAGTATAATAGGGTACGCTCATCTTGGCAATTCAGAGAAGTTGATACTCGGTACCTGCAACCTGTAGAAAAATCTTGCATGTACATACAATATATATAATGCTAAGCTAAACAGATAATGGCAGGAAGTGGTGCATTGTGTAGATCTCGACTAAGCAAGTGACTACGACTTCCTTCCTTAACCACATTATAAATGCCATATAATAAGAAAACACGCACATCATACACATGCAAGTATGGCGTAAGTATCCATAATAAAACACATGAGATAATAAACCATCCAACTAATCATCAACAATAACTAAAAAAAATATAATGATCATCATGTATGCATGAAATGTAAAGTCTAAATGATCTCATCATATAACCACTGAATCCATAACATAATATCTGATAGTCTCAAAACAATACCACTAATCCATCAACATAAAACTAGTCTAAAATAATAGCAATAATATGTCCAGAAAGATGTGAATGAGGGAAAGCACTACACTACACTCTCCCTCATTCGGTGGATGATGGATTACGTAGAGTGATATGAAACCATAATGCTAAAAAACACACAATCAAATCCAAAATGAACTTGCACTACAAATGGATTATGGAAATCTGATATTGGTAAAATTGCATGCATGTCTACTAGGACAATCACAACTTAAACATATATTTGTCCTAGTAGACATGCATGCAAAATTAACAATATTAGATTTCCACAATCCATTTGTAGTGCAAGTTCATTCTGGATTTGATTGTGTGTGTTTTCTAGAGTCATGGTTTCAAATCACTCGATGTAATCCATCATTAGCTAGATGAGAGAGTGTAGAATGCATGCAAAATGTCATATCATAGGCAAGGCATGTGAACTATTTTATAGAATGCCTGAAAAAAATTTACACCTAGCTGTTGGTGGAAATTTCTGCCTTTATTGGTTGAAATTTGCACCAATGCCTGGCTTTCTTCTACCTTCATTGGTGGAAATTTCCACCAAAGCCTAAATTTTTTCCCACCTTCATTGGTCAAAATTTCCCCCAACGCCCATATCTTTTTCTACCTTTTTTGGTCAAAATTTCCACCTTCATTGGTCAAAATTTCCACCAATGTCTAAATTTTTTTCTACCTTTGTTGGTTGAAATTTCCACCAATGCCTGATTATTTTTGTACCTTTGTTAGTTGAAATTTCCACCAATGCTTAAATTTTTTCTACCTTTGTTTGTCAAAATTTTTTCTACCTTTGTTTGTTGAACTCGCACAAATGCTCTAAAATGTTTTCAACCAATAGATTGGCCAAAATTTTGACCAACCAACAAACTAGTCAAAATTTTGACCAAAAAAATAGAGACCAATGGGTTTGTCGAGTTTGGTAAAAATTTGGTCGAAAATTGCATCAAAAATTTGACCAATAAAGGTCAAAAAAAGATCCCAAATGTACTAGTTTCCCTAGCTAAGAGGGAGTGCTAATGATTTTGGGTTCCATTGGATTATTACCAATCAATGAAATCAAATATTTGAATGTCCTATCGACCTTAAACATTTGATATCTATCCTATACTATTATTATCATGGAAAATTTGTATAATTATTAACTCTCTCTCTCTCTCTCTCTCTCTCTCTCTCTCTCTCTCTCTCTCTCTGTGTGTGTGTGTGTGTGTGTGTGTGTGTAGAAAGATGCTTTATCATTCTATTGCACAAAATTAAAATAAAGATTCTATGATAATGTAAATGTAATCTACAATGTATAAACAATTTTGCAAATGTACTATGTTTTTTCAAAAAATAGAATTGTTTATTCAACTTTCAAACCCTAGCAAAATCAATTGCTACATTTTTTTCATGATAAGGAAATGAGAAAAATGTTGAAGACCCAAAACATAAAATATCAATACTTTTATAACTGAAATGCTTTAATAAACAAAATTTATGTTTGAGGAGTCATCCTTGCCTATTGTAGAAATCATAAATAAACTAGCAAGTTTGCACTGAGAAAAGGTGCAAGGGGTATGTCAATAGGTCATAGAAGTGAAAGTAGCATTTACCAAAATATAATATTTTGTAAGTGTTGCTTGTTCCATTTAAATTAATTCAAACACATTAGAAATGGTGTATATTTAAACTCATATATAAGAGGCACAAAAGGAAGAAAGTAGGAAGCAAAAGTTACTTTTTGACCAACAACGAATGGAAATTAACTTGAATCTTGCATAAAGAAAGAATAGTATTTTCCATTTTCATTTTGTTTTAATAGTTACAAACTAAATGCATTTTAGTTTTACACATTCCACCATTAGTATCCACGAAGAATAGAAGTGAGATATAGAACATAAAAGAGATGAAAGGAATCAAATTGTTGGAGCATGGAACATACATCTTACATAGCCCAAGTTAACATTCTAAAACAAAAGACAACACAAAAATATTTGATTCTATAAATCAACAAAGATGAAAAACCTTAATATTCCCCTTTTGAATGACATATTACATACATCAAACTCAATTCTTGAAGCAGAGGAAATATAGCTGCAAACAAAGAATATTTTGGTGATTGAAATGTGAAGTGCATTTGTAGTCTAAAAAAGTTGTCCTAATTGAAAACAAAACCTAATTATGTTGAATTTAATGTACATGTTAGTTTGAAGGTTTTTAAAATTGAATGAAGTTATTAAAGTGTCGTTATACACTAAAATTTTACTACAAAAAGTAGTATTTTAGAGAGCATTATCTAATCATGATGAATTTAAATTACAGTGCTGTAATAAAATGTTAAGCTAGTGGATTAATCAAGAAAAATTTAGCAGTGAAATGTTTGAAACACAATAATTCATCCGCTTTCTTCATCTTGACCACTGGATTGAACCTATAGAAAATTTAAAATTAAGAAGTGTTAGAAGTTGAAATATGGTAAAGGTAAATGAAGTAATGATATGAACCATAAAACTATCAAAGTGGTTGTGTGGTAGACATAAAATACATGAGTACCATGTGAGAGCAAGTATTGGAGAGGCTCTTCTTTCTTTCTAATAATGTTATACAAATTCTTTTTCATTTTGACATAGTCTTCAAGAGAGAAGGCATGGTTAATGTGAAGGCATTGTAGGGACTTGACTATGGAGACCATTATAAAGGTAAGGCCCCACCTTTCAATTTTACCTATATCAATGTTTCCCAAAAATGCTTCATCATCTTATATACCTCTTACATTGAATCGCTTTGATCATCCTATGACTAAAATTGTGGATAATAATGGTGCCATAATGCACATTAAATAAGCTTCAATTTGAATTGTAAAATTGTTATGTTGTGTCGATGTGAATTTTTCCTATTTGTAAGTTATTTTATTCTAGACTTATATGCAATCTTATTCAAAGTGTAAAAAATAAATTGTACTATATAAATTTGGTCATACTCAATAAAATTTCATTTTGTTAGATATTTCAACTTACAAGATTATAAATTTTATTTTTCATAAAGATTCTTAACAATTTTATACTATATATTCTAGAGTCCTTGAGAAATTGAAGTAAAAATACAATTTTGACATATAACATTTAAAGTTGGTAAAATCCTATGGTAAGAATTAAAAATAAAATAAAATTGATAAGTATGAGCTAGTTATACTTATTTTAGAGTTAAGGTATATGATGTTGTACAAAATAAAATACACAATCATATCAATTTTGTATCTAAATACACTCCAAAAAATTTGAAATATAAACGAATTGTATAAACCCAAATACACATTCTTATAAGTTTAGTATCTAAATACACTCCAGTCTCCTTAAAATTTTGAAACATAAATGAAATGATTCAACAAATTTAAATGTTAAAATTATGAAACATTCTTCCAACTTTTTTCAAAATGTTTTTGTTATAATGTACAATAATGGAGTGCATTTCATGAAAAATAAATTAAATTGATTTATTTATAATTATCAATATAAATTATATTAAAAAGATGGTGCAATGTTGAAATTTATTTGGATTTTTTATTTATAAAAAGAGAATCTAACTAACTACTGTGTAAAGTGAATTTAATGTTAAAATATATGAGGTGCATTATAGCAGTGCACTTATTTCATAACAAGAGCTTTGTCTGAGCTTGAGTCCCTGCCTTGTGCAAGGGTACTTGTAAGATTAAAAACAATGTAAAGGATAATATTATTTTTTAGGTATCAAAAGTATAAAATTCTATATGAATTTGTGACTATAATTCTATTTTTTGTTTGATTGTTCTATTGTGAATCATGTCCCAAAATTTAGTTTGATAAGAATTATGGTACTTGACGTTGTTGGATATAGATTGATATATAAGTAATTTAAATTTCTTAGGCCAGCCTAGTTGTCATCTACTCTTAGGAAACTTTATACTTCATTTGATTAAACTTAGTCTACTCATATGTTATATTTGTAAATTAAAAAAAAAAAAAAAATCAATTAAAAGTACCAAAATATAAAGTGGTTGCTCTCTCTAATCTATAGCTACTAGAGGTGAACATAAGTTTAAGATAATTTTTATAAAACCTTCAAAATATTTTAACATTATTTATGAGTTCTTATCAATATGTCTATTTATATATAAAATTCTAAATAATATATTTATAGAATTAATTTTAAGGAATTAAAATGGCTTGTTAAAGTTTACTTAAGAATTTTTTTAAAAAGCAAATAAATTATATAATTAATAGAGTATTAGGAAAAATATAGAAAACAAAAAAACAAAAAAATCCCTTTCACACTAAGAATATTAATGCGAGTATTCTTTTATTAATTTAATGTTTTTGTTTTGAATTTGGGGTAGTTATTTATTATTAGAGCTTCATCTTTCATTTTATAAATCAATGTGTTATTTTTTGCACTTATTTGTTTACTTAAGTGAATAGAAAAATAATAAAGAAAATACAAATATAATTGTATTAGTATTAAAAATTTATATTGCCCTCTATTTAATATTTCATGTGCTTTTTTATGTTTGATTTTGAATTTTAATGAGTAACAATGTAATATTAGAATTTTTAAAATGTGATTTATAATACAATTTGAACAATGAATAATTAATAAAAATACATATTTAAAATTTTTGGAAAATAATATGGATATAAATATAAAATAATTACAAATTCTAAAAATTGTTTTACAAAATGTAATATAATATAAATTAATAATATTTAATTATTATTTTATCAGTTAACAATTATTTGTGCTTGACATTTTGCACTTACCTAAGATTAACAACTATAGAACCCAGCCAATTTTTTTTTTTCTTTTTGTTAAGAAAAAATGTACAAATTTGACCCTGAGATAGTCTCGAACCCTAGACCTCTATTTCTCCATGCAACTCACACATGGAACTTTTGGGAGTTTCCATGGTAGGATTGTGAAGAAGCTCTTGGAGGTGGCATGGACAGTGAGAATCCTAAGCAATGTAGTCAGGAAATATTTCATTTGATTTTTCCTTGACTAAAAGGGGGAAAATAATACTAAACAAGAGCTCTGGAAGAGCTAGAGTCCCTGCCCATTGAATAAATAGCTCATCTCTAGTTTAAGTGTATTGAGTACAGTTCTCCAATTTATAACTTCTATTATAATTTTAGAAAATTCTAATGATCTTTTGAAAGTGGAGAGTGATCCCGTACAGATTGATTGAGGACCCATTCAATAGTTGGTGTTTGGAAGGATGGGAAATGGGCACTGCTAGCAGGTGCAAATATATGATGATTTAGCGAGTGCCATAGTTTTGACTTATTTTAAGAGGCATACTTTTTTGGATATAGTACTGAATGAATAGAAATCTGTGTGGAAATCTATTAAATTCCCATTTGGTAAGATATGCATTTTTATTTGATGTATAAATGTTTCCTCAACTTTTTAATACTTCAATTCAAAATAGGATGAAAAATGGTTTCATTTTTAAAATATATTTTCTAATTTAGATTGAGCTTCACCCACTGATATATGTTAATATCTCATTCCAAAGCTCTCATTCTATCATAGCAGGGTATTGACAAATGTTAAGAAATTGGCACTGTTTGTGCCATTACATTTGCTTAAAAATTTGGAGACCTTTCCATAAAACAACATGTTTATGCTTCGAAGCTTTCACATTGGGTTCATTACTTTTGCAGAAGTTGTGACATCTAATTGAGGCATTCCGTCAAACAATTCACAACATCATCATCTATGGTTCCATAGTTTGTTATTATTTGAAATTTGGATTAATCGCAATGACCCCATTGCAAATTTTGGATTGACTGCTATCAATTTTATTTCTTTGGTGGTGTTAAACTATTTCAATAAACTTGTAATGAGGATATTTTTAATTCATGGTATCTCCCGGTGCTACATGTTTATAGGCATTATGTCAAACAATTGGGGTGTGTCTTTCTTTAGGCTTCTACAAATTTCTAAAGGCTTCTACAAATTTTCTAAAGGCTTCTACATGTGTAATCATATCAATCAATCCATTTTCTAAAGGCTTTTACAAATTTTGTTCAACAATCCATTTTTGGGAAATCTTGTTGTCAATCCATTTCATGAGATGAAATCCCTTTGATTTGTTCAGCCATATCTTTCATAAGTTTCTAAAACACATGTAGTTGAAAGTTTCTAAAGTCTTTTTCAGAATTCAATGTGAAAATCCATCAATCATTAGTCTATGGAGTCACATTTGTTAATGATATTTTGTCAAACAATTCATATGCCAAGTTGACACCCCATCATCTAATTACAAATTGGCTAGGGTATTATCTAGCTGATGTTAACTCTCTAGAACTGACTACCTGATCATTTCGGGGATGTGAAGAAATCAATAAAGAATTCTACTAGTAATTATTCTTAAATGCAAGAGTAGATCCCAATGGAAAATGGCGAATAAAAAATAAACTTGGATAAGAAATTTTTTTACATTAGGTGAGACAACAATAGTTATCAAGAAGGTAGGTGTCTATAGCATATGTGTGTGGAATATCACATTAGGCTTTATTAATTTTGTCTCTATATGATACATGTGCTCAAATTTTATTGTAATCGTGATTTTTTTAGATTTTTATATATAGTTAATTTTATTTAACATATTCTCTATTGTGAAAAAAGAAAAAGATGAAAATATCAATATATATTAAAAAAGGAATTGAAAAATATGATTTGGACAACTAAAATAAATAATTGCATTTTTGAAATGTTATAACTATCTTTAAGAGCTAACTATTATTATAAGTGAAAAAAACTCACTCTAAGAATGTTAAATTTTATTTCATTAATTCTATAATAATTAAAATAATGAGACATATAAGAAAATTAATATTCCTTCATTTAAAAAGGTAACTTTTAGATAAATATTTTTTATAAATTATTATTATTTAGAAAGTCTGGAAGAAAAAATATTGAATAAATAAATATAACCATTAATAATTGAATTTTGAACTAATTTAGAAAAGATACTCAATAAATAAATATAATCATTAATCATTGAATTTAAAACTATTTTTTTAAATAGATATATCTATATAAAAAAGAAAATTTAATTTATATAAATACAAATCATTTTACAAATTAATATTCTAAAAGTAATTATATTTTTGAAAGAATGATTTTTGTTGTTTGTCATTTCTTAGCTCCAATCGGTCCTAAAATTAATTTGTCAAGTGTGAGTGTATTGATAATTCACTGGTGGCCATACAATCCAATCTTTTACCTTGAGGCTCCTCTTTATAAAGAGGAAGGAAGTCATTGTGATTCCCACATATACAACATTTAGTTTAGAACTCCAAAGAATTGCACTCCTAAAACTTGTTGGGGAATCAACAAGTTATATCATACAACAACATTGTACAATCAAATTTGTGACACTTAATTTTGTTGCATACAATGCTCTTTCAAATATTATACATGCTTGTAAAATAAGAATTAAGAAAACTATTTATCATCTACTATTTTTCCGAGTAAACAAAGATTTGTCCTCATTTGTGTTGAAAATAAATTTCTTATCCTAGCTTTATCTATTTAAAATTTCTATTAAATACATACGACCACATCCCTGGCACCTTCTATTGGTGGAAGTGCTAATCACTAGTCCACAAAACAAAATTAATTTTGGAAACAAATAATGCATTCTCCCCAAAAGATGAATGATAGTGTTGAATATCACATAAAGATAAATGACGGCTTCCCGTAATGTGTGCAAAAATATTTGAATTAAAAGAAAGTGACAAGAAACCAAACATAGAGTTTTTATTATTAAATTTTTGAAAGGGGATGGTACGAGAGAGTAATAGATGCTTCCAGTCCCCTTACAGGTGGTCAATTATTGGTGATGTTTTTCCAATGGTTCGGTTCACAGTCAGTGGGGACTTTGGAGACGGCCAGGCCAAGGACTAGAGGCGAGAAAGGCTCCACACCCACCACTTGGCCACATGTATTTTCAGTTAGTAAAATGACTTTGGAGGGAGCTCCAACAAATTGAGCATGAAAATAATGGCCCAAAAATAATAACATAGAAGATCAAGCAACTAGATCTATTGATAAATAAACAACTGGAAATACTTTCTATACAATCACAAACAAAGTTATTCGTGGAGAAAGACAACGCATCTGGGATAAGGGAAATGAGGAGGAAGAAGCAAGAAATCTAGCGCCTTATTGTAAAATGGACTATCAGGGAGCATGAAATGTCTGAAACAACTAGTGTTAAGTGAGAGAAGTCAATTATGGTGAGATTCAGCATGTTCGTCTTAGATTTAATCCTCCTCTTTCTTTGAGATGAAAGTTTGGCCACCATCTACAGTACATAATGTGGTGGTTCCCCTAAGACTAACTTTGGTTCTTAAAATCTCAACCAGCTGAAGCAATGCCTTCGATGCATATGAATACATCTGAGTTCTTCTCAAGAATATTCGAGACCACATACCAGAAAATTCTAGAGAAGGGAAAAAGAAAAATTGTCATTTTTTGGAAGGGCTAAGGAAAATCATCAAAACGCAAAATTCTTGCTCATTCAGAGATTTGTAGCTGTATAAATCTCCTTCCTACACCATCGCTTCTATTTTTGAATGTGTCAAAGATTCCACCCCTGAAATTGCAGAATTTTTCCTCAAATTTTAAATAGTAATCAAACCCCGTTGCAAATCCGCCAATAGATGAAACCCTTTACATAGTTTCCCCTAATTGCAGTCGGTCATACCCACTGTTTAATTTTTATGTTTTTTTTCCAATTGATAAAGTTAAAAAAGGAATGTTTTGGATAGATCTGAATTTCTATTATTTTTCTAAATTTAAAAAATAGTTAAACCCTTGGGAAAAAAGACTCATCCAATCAAATAAAAGAAATTATCACATAAAAATTGATTTTTAAAATAGATCCTTTTAAACATTAGAGATTTGAAATGTTTTTAGATTATAAATTAATCAACAAGTGCCACTGGGATCATTAGTTCCTTGGGACTAACAATGCAACTCATTCGATGTTGTTTAAAAATCTTTCGCCTCACTACCCAATTTACTTTGTAAGAAACATAACGATGTTATGCAAAGTAATGTGGGAAAATATTAGGAGATGTCAAATTGTATTCGTGTGACGAAAGTAAAACGTCGATGCCAATTTCCAATCATGATGTGCCATCAATTTGATTTCAAAAATTATCTGTAGCATGCATTTAGTTATACAATACTTTTTTCAACGTGTTCTCACACTCCCCAACAATTAAGTCCCACGTTATCATTTTCAAGGGGAAATCATTCTCTACAAAATCATTCTCTACAAATATATCATGCTCTACAAAATCATTCTCTACAAATATATCATGCTTTACAAATATATCCACCTCAATTCCCACCGCGCTATATTTTGCCTCTTTATTGCAATCAAATTTTGTCAATCAACGAAAAGCCCCACAAATGTAATCTTCAAATTCAGTGAAAACATAGCCAAGTTAAATTGTTTAATTCAGACGAAATTTTATTTGATACGGTGGGAAAATTATTGTAATATGAAGATGGGCTTGCCCCCGATATCTGCCCCTACTTTTTTGGATTGCTTACTAACTATTGTATGTTACCAAACTATTTACTTCAATTGACATAAATTTTCAAGATCACAACTTTTCATAAAACTAACATGCCCAATTATCTCCATCCGATCAAGAATTCACTATTCTTGGATCGTCAAGCAAAAGTTGTGACGAGAAAATTAGTTTAAGAGAAACAAAGAGAAGAAGAGGAAGAATTCCAAGCCTATAGCTACGTAGCAATCTTCACTGTTGTTTACTGTTGTCCCTATGTGATTCTGAACCTGATCATTCTCGCCTTTCTGAAAATCCCCTGCGCCTTTCAAACTAGGGTTTCCCAATTTGTGAAGAAGGCTCAGATTGATAGAAATTCCAATCATAAGGACCGAGATGGCGATCATGCCGACGACGATGAAATGAGGGGAAAGAGGAATTATTACACGCGGCCTAGAGCTATGCAATAAATGATCTCAGCCCATACTTCTGCAATGGTTAGGGTCATAATTAATACAACCTTACCTTTTTGAAAATTTTCTTCTCTTTTTTACAATTAAAAAATAAAATTATCCCTAGCAAAAATCCTCTTAACCAATAGAAAATTATAATTTAAACCAGAAAAAAAGTTTTCAAAAATATTTCATATTTAAACTTTAGGATATGACAATTGTCTTGATTTAAATTAATTAATTAGGTGCCACTATTGAAAACATTATAAGGAAAAGTCACACTAAGTAGCACAAACAAGTAACCCCTTGAGGAAAAATAAAATTCAAATGATGGGGAGAAGGAAAAGTAAATGACAATTTGAAAACTTCAAGAATACATTATTTGCTAAATCTTGTTGACGAATATTGCAACTAAATGGATAGTAATGCATAGAGTAAGAATTTCATATTATATGCAAAAATGATATAAAGATATGATAGTCAGGCCTAAAGCCTTTATAAAGAGGCAACTTTTCTAGAGAGGATTTGATAGCATTATTCTAACAATGTATAGAGATAACAGAGATTGCAAGCATCCATGAAAGGAAATTTAAAAAGCATATGAAATTCTCTAGTTAAAGTGGTTAGAACCTCAAACCATTTTGAAGCAAGCTCTACAGATGGAGAATGTGAATGTCATAACATTGATAACGAGTCCATAATAAATAGGAAACAACCAAAAACAAAATGGTTGACTACATTAGTTGTCAATTATGGGAAACAACCAAAAAATAGGAAATGTGTTCACACCAGAAATACATTTAAATCATTTAAGTGATTTAATGGACAAAAATTTCTACAATAAACCATTTAGGAATGCAAGAAATTCATTATCTGAAGGACTTCCAACTTTCAGAAATTTAGTAGAATTTTGTCTTATTTTTGAATTAAAAAAAACTTAAACTGCTGCAGTGGCAGAGAAGAGAAACACTATAGGAGGCAACATTGTTGAAAATGTAATAGGAAATTTAATGTTATGTTTTAAATGCTTTTAGTTTTTAAAGTTTGTAATAAACGTCCTACATGTGGTGGCATACCTAGAGTAGCAGTTCGATGAGCTCTCCAGATATAGCCACCTAGGACCAGGTATAGGTTTTCAAAATTAGAATAGTTTTAATTCATAGATAATGATTGTCAGATTCCAATAATAGGTAGTAGGCAGTTTCAGATTCTTATCCTTTTCTTGGATAGAAGACGGAAAAAATGTGGATATTTAAAATGTGGCCTACTGCATGATTTTCAGATTCCAATAATAGGTAGTAGGCAGTTTCGGATTCTTATCCTTTTCTTGGATAGAAGATGAAAAAATGTTTCTCATCCTTTTATTAGAAAAGGAGAGTCAGTTTTAAATAAGCCGGTTGGCTATGTCAGAGAGGCATTTGAATTTGGGTAATAGAGAAAGTTTCAGTTTTTGCCTTACAAAAGGATATAGATAATCAACTATGGAGTTTGGCAATAATTCGATCTTGGTCTCTCTTGTAAAAGTGCAAATATATTTTCTTTGAGGACATTCCGGGTAAAAGATCTTGGTGTGCGAGTGAAGATAAACTATGGAGATTTATATATTCTGATTAATCCAATCTTGAGTTTGGTTCCAGTTCGATCCCGACTGATTGATGTCATGCCCCTTGAAGTAACTCAGTTGAGTGAGTATTCCTCCTGAGTTTTCCAAGGTGTGGCTTTGCATCATTTTTGGTATCAGAGCTCAACAAAAGGTTTGGGAAAAAAAATAGTTGTGTATATGTTTGTGTGATTGTGAAAGATTGAGAGAAATAGTCCGAGAAGAAGTCCAGGAGACTAGATAAGAAGAAAATAACCTAGCTGAGGAATGATGGGACAAGAAGAAGCAACTTTATTGTATCTTTTTAGAAGGTATCAGCAGAGAAAAGATTCTAAACAGAAGGAGATAGAGGAAAAGAAGAAAAGAGAGAAAGAAGAAAGGAGAAAACAAAGAGAAGAGCTAAGCAAGATAGAAGAGGAGATAAACAATTTGAGAATGAGACTTGAGGAGAATGACGCTAAGTTGAAAGAGAATAAAGCTAAGTTGAAAGAAGTGCAGCAAGAACACAAAGTGCAGCAACAAGAAGTGCAGCAAGTATCTCTTGACGAGAGCAGTAACAAGACAAGCCCTATTGGATTTGAATGCAAACAATCTGTGGTTGGAACAATAACATGTCCTTTGAAAATAGAGAAGAGTACAATGTTGGAAGGTACTCCTATGGAAAAGATTTTGGAGGCAACTGATGAAGCCTTAAATATGCATAATGAAGAAAAATGTCAAGAGGAATGGCATGAAGATGAAGCTAAGAAATGTGTAATAGCAAGTTCTGAAGAAGAATCTAATTTATGGGAAAAATTTGCAACCATCATGGGAGAATGGAAAAGGCATGGCAGTAGTATGGAAACTCAGCTTGAAGAAAAAAGGAAAGAGTGCAATACTGTTATTGTTCTTGAGAAAAGTTGTAATAAGAAAGAGATATTTTAAAGTGTGATTACTATAGAAGATCAAGATGATGATAAATGTTTAATAAAGGAAGAAGAGATAAATACGATTCTTAAGATTCAAGATGTGAAACTGGTTGATATTCAAGAAGCAGATAAGTTTATGGTTACTATTGATGAAGATAGATATGATGCACATTACATGATGTATAAGGAAGCTCATATTCAAAAAGAGAACTCAAATGATGATATGTTTTCTTCTAATAATGTTTATGCAGGGATTCAGATTTCATGTATAGTGAATCATGCTGGAGAATTTTTTGTGACATTTATAGCATTAAAGAATCAAAGCTACAATGTGGAGAATTTGGATATTATCTTTGTTTTTCTTGTAGATATGCTCATCCTGGTTCAAAGAAATTGGAAATTTTGAAAGAAGAATGAGATTCATTTCTACAACACATCATCTCAAGAGGACTTGAGATTCATTCTACAGGGGAGTATGTTGTAGTGGCAGAGAAGAGAAACACTATAGGAGGCAACATTGTTGAAAATGTAATAGAAAATTTAATGTTATGTTTTAAATGCTTTTAGTTTTTAAAGTTTGTAATAAACGTCCTACATGTGGTGGCATACCTAGAGTAGCAGTTCGATGAGCTCTCCAGATATAGCCACCTTGGACCAGGTATAGGTTTTTAAAATTAGAATAGTTTTAATTCGTAGATAATGATTGTCAGATTCCAATAATAGGTAGTAGGCAGTTTCAGATTCTTATCCTTTTCTTGGACTGAAGACGAAAAAATGTTTCTCATCCTTTTATTAGAAAAGGAGAGTTAGTTTTAAATAAGCCAGTTGGCTATGTAAGAGAGGCATTTGAATTTGGGTAATAGAGAAAGTTTCAATTTTTTCCTTAGAAAGGGTATAGATAATCGACTATGGAGTTTGGCAGCAATTCGATCTTGGTCTCTCTTGTAAAAGTACAAATATATTTTCTTTGAGGACATTCCGGGTTAAAGATCTTGGTGTGCGGGTGAAGATAAAGTATGGAGATTTATATATTCTGATTAATCCAATCTTGAGTTTGGTTCGAGTTCGATCCCGGCTGATTGATGTCGTGCCCCTTGAAGTAACTCAGTTGAGTGAGTATTCCTCTTGAGTTTTCCAAGGTGTGGCTCTGCATCATAAACTCCTAGCTAAATTTGGTATAGCCAATAGAAAAATAGTAATTAATGTAAAAAATATATTTTTGGGACAGATTAATTAGAATGAAGTAGGAAAATTAGCTCCTTGCATGGACTAATAAGAGAAACAAATATTGATTGTATAGTCAAACTAGCTAATATATACTCTATATGTAAAATATGTCGAGATGCATCAAGGCGTTGAATTTTTATAATGGATATTAAAAGTGAATAATGAAAAAATTCAATGCCTCGCTGCATCTCAGCATATTTTGCATATAGATTATATTTTAGCTAGCAGTAGTCACGACTTGCATAACACATTGAATAATTAATTTTATTATGTTTAAAATATAACTTTACAATTTATATCGTCATTAGGTTTAGTATTAGGATTACTATTACTATATATTTATTATTATAATAATTAGGGATAAGGTTTAGTGTTAATGTGTTTACGAGTGGAAATATGCTTAGTATTAGTATTAAAGTTAGGGATAGGTTAGGGTAAAGGCCTAGACTTATATTATGATTATAAAAATGTACTCAAGTTAGAAATATAGTTTTGATCATGATACCATTTACAATTACAATTTAATGTTAAGGTTTATTGTTATGGTTAGATTTATGTTGAGGTTGGATTTATGATTAGGGTCATAATTTATTTTTATGGTTATGATTGCGTTCAGCCTTTAAATCAAAGTTAAGGTTACGGTAGGAATTAAGGTTAGAATTATGATTAGGGAAATTGAATAGTTAGGATGGAGAATATTTTTAATATGTTTATGATTCAATAATAGTTATTATAGGTCAAATAGTTAAGATTAGAATTGCTTGTTAATGTTAGAATTCAGATATTGGACAATTTTTAGATTTATATTATGTTTAGGATTATGCATATAATTAGGACTTGCTTTGAGAGACATTTAGATTTTTTTTAATTTTTGGTATATACATTGTAAATAATATTTCATGTATATTTTGCACATACATTTAAAGATAACATTTAATGTTATTCATTTTAAAATTATATTAATGATAGATATTATATAAAGCTATACAAACAACAATGGTTTGGTTTAGGATTTATACATGATGGTTAGGATTATGCATAGAATTAAGATTTATTACAAATAAATTTAATGTTTGATTTATTTGTGTTACCACATATTTTTCACTTCCATATAAAGAAATATTTTGATACCAAACATATTAGAAAGTCATCCATAAATACTTATGAAAGTATAGCCTACAAATATTTTGAATCTAGCGTAATGAAAGTACGCTATGCAGATCACGTGAAGAATTAAAAAAACTCAATTTCCTTGCATTCTAAAATAAGTTAAAAAGGAATATGGAAGACATTTATAAAACCACACACACACACACACACACACACACACACACACACAGATATATATATATATATATATATATATATATATATATATATATATTGTTGATTGTCAAACTTATATTGTTGGTTGTAAAGCACTTTTTCGTAATGATGTAAGTATATGACAGAATCTTCAGTGATCAGATTGGTATTATGACCTTTATTTGTCCAATGATCACAATGAACTTCTTTCATCATTCATGGAAATGTATCTACATAATGAGATTCCTCACGAACCCTTTTTGCAACATCCATAATTTTCCATATTTATAGCTCATCGAGATCATCAATCATTAAGGCCATGTGTTCAAGAGTTTTCACGATACCTTTGTAGTACTCTATAACCAATCTTACATAGTTGTCAATATCAAATTCAAAATAATAGAATTTACGGAGCCATTTGGGCTCCCAATAATGATTTATGATTTGTTTTTTGAAGCATCCATTGTTTTAAGTCTTTACTACAAAATAACTAAAAATACAAAATATGAGTATTTCAAAATTATGAGTGTAAAATTATCCATAATTTGTAAAAGTATGAGTTAGAATAAATAATGTTTAGGACTACATTTTGTGCTAGAAATATTAAAAATACATAGAATAAGAGATTAATATTTTTACAAGGTGAATTGTCACAAAAATAAATTGAGATAGCAAACCAAATATAAAATTATAAGGACATGATGCTATTTTCTCACCAATTTCTAAATCTTTCTTTAGTCTAGATCCTTGTAAATTCAATAGCCATGGTGCATTATACCTATATTTCATTAACACGTTTTTATTGGTAAATACAATGATACATTAAAGGAGAAGAATATTAAGATTTCGAATGAACAAAATTTAGTAGGAAGTGTTTACCTACAAACTAATTTCCCTCTATGTTTGCACAAATATGCACCTTCTTTACACTTTATGTGTCTTTGTACAATATTTACAATCTTGTTGTAGTTCATGTTGAAATCACTTTGACCAATTGTCTCATGTTTTTCAAACATGGGTGTAGACTGAAATTTTGATATGCCTGAAACATAAATTTAAATATTTAATATCATATATGTTCTTATCTAAAGTTACCACAATAAAGAATGTTTAATTTTATAACTTTCTATAATCATATATGTATATTCTAGATGTGTGTATCTCATCAAGGGTTACATGCATGAACCAAATCATGGAGATATGATGCAACATAATATAATTGATCTTAATTGTTCCAATCAATACTTTCCACTTTTGGTGCTCCTTTTAACCATATAAAACCATGGATAGGTCTAGATCCTATGTGCTACCATTCATATATGAACCAATAGTCTTCAACATTCATACCATTCTCAAGTATCTCTTTTGTGAAAGTTGTATTTCATAAATGCATGTATTTTTCAACAATGTGTGGATAGTCAATGATATTTTGTTTCCTCCACATTTGTGCTTCTTTTGGATCACTTGGTTGTGTTCTAGGCATCATTGCACACAAATGTGGCCAGTACAAGTCTGCTACACTTAATGTAAAAAATATTGTTGGTGTTCAAAGTTGATGAAGTAGGTGTTTTGTCCATATGCTCACACAACTCTTATATTTTGATTGGTATTTTGTGTAGACTTCTTTTCATGCAAACACTTGTTGAGCTATGGGCTCGGTGTCTCATGATCATATTCATCATGTAGTAACAAAACTTTAGATTCTTTCCAAATCTATTATCTCTATATCAAATTGCATGCTTAACATATTCTTGAACTAATGTAACACCTTCACCTTCCATTGCATGTAGATGTGATGTTATGAATTTAAGCCTATCAATGAGTTCCTTGAGTTGATTAAGAACATCACTTGCAAACTTTTGAACTTTTATAACTGTAAAATAATTTGAAGTAATACTCAAATGTCGGCTGATGACTGAATTTTTAGAATTGACATCTGGAATCTTGGAGATTTTTACTTCTTCTAGAAGATTTTTGATGTTTGGATTCTTAGCCATGTCTATTTCATCAATATAACTTTCCATGACCTAGATTAAATAATAAAATGATTATTTACATATGTAAATAAAATATGTATGTTTAAAATCTCATTCTTAAGTTAGGAACCAACATTTTTAATTATAAATTATACTCTAATTGTAATTAAATTGTTGATTTCTACCAGATCTTCTCCACTACACCAGTCATACAACCAATTGACTCCATATCAAAACCTTTTCCATTTTAGAGATGCCCTTTCAGAGATATTAATTCCAAAAGGGTTTCAAGTACTATTGACAAGTCAATCTTCAAAGGGAAAGAAATTGTTCAACCTACAAAACCTTTTTTCCTTAATCCTTGTTTTCATGATCATCGTTCGTAGCTGACATCTAAATGCCCTCCACCTTCTAAACCTAGGACTTCCCCTTACTTTGAAAAAGGTGAATCATCCCATCATCATCATCGATCTCAGCTACCAAATTCCTTAAGGCGGGACAATCTTTTCAACAATAATCCCTCAATGGTTCATTCATTTCAGCGGCATAACATTTCAGATTCATATTCATTACTACCTATAAAGGTGAATGTGTGACACAAATCTACCTTTGCATAGAGGAGTCACAACAGAAAGGTGTTCAAAAAACAACCAGTATTTGATACATCTGAAGGTGCTCCTTTTGGCTCTTCTATTCAAATGCAATCTATTGACTTTTATTTGTGATCAAATTTTATCTAAAATTACTACCTCTATCATTTTTAATATTGCCAAAGAGGAAGGTTTGCATGCTGAAGATTATAAGTCACCTATGATTGACAACTTGCTTCCAGAATTTTAGTTTTGGAATAAATTGATCCCAAGTTAGGCATTTGAAAAATAGACATTTCTTAACCAATTTGACAATCAATCAGTTCTGAACAGTCTTCCCCAAGATTCTGGTGTAGGAATTGTAAGCTCAGTGGTAGGAGATTCCATGGGGTTAGAGTCCAATATTTATCAACTAGTGCAAAAATCTACAGTTTTGTCTCCTCAAGAGATTCATCCTCAAGATTTTCAAATGCAAGATAGCTTTAAGATTCAGCCTTTATCTATAGTGAAAACCCTATCTACATCAGCTTCTCTTGCTAAAACAGCAAAGGCCAGAGGTAGACAAAAAGGTTCCAAAATTAAATCAGAAATTGTTGTAGGTATTCAAACTACATTGGATGATAGTTTCATTGTTATCAGAAGATCGACAAGGCGAACTAGGTGTTCTCCTTGTCCACAATGAAAATCATCTCATGCAATGTCAGAGGTTTAAATTCCTTTGACAAGAGACAAAGAATCAAACAAGCCATTGATTCTTTGCAAGAAGATATTATTTTATTGCAAGAAACCAAATTATCCCAAAACAATTTTGAGAAAACCATTGCAAGATGGAAAAAATGGAAGGCCTATCATATGCAAGGTTTGGGTGCCTTTGGAAGTTTAGCAGTTCTTTGGAATCCCTCTAAAGTTAATTCTTAGCTCTTTCTAAAAATTGAAAAAAACTATAAAAAAAAAAAAAGCAAAAAAAAAAGAAAAAGAAAATGTGCCTGGTGAAAACCACTTCTTGTGGCACCTTGGTAGCAAAAGAGAAGAGAAATTAAATTTATCCTATGGTGAAAAATACTTCTTCTCGCACTTGGATAAGTACCATGATGAAAACTCGGTAAACATGCATCATGCATAATTCTTCCATCATCCATCTATTCCCTCTTCTCTCTTTGATCTTGACAATGTTGAGCTATATTTACATATTGGCTATCTTATCCATTCAATTTTCTATTGTGCTCTCTCATTCACTCATAGCCTCCATCTTGAGCTTTATTCTTATTGCTCTATCCCATCACTATCATATCTAGTTGACCCCTTGGTCTTGATCACAACAAAGAAAAAAATGGTTCTCATAGGTGTCTTGACATGGCTACTCTTTTGGACTACATGCTTCATACTATCTCTCTTGTTGAATTTACTACTTATTCTACATGTTGTCTTGCTCATTACTTCCATTGCTTATCCAAAACATACTTCATCTGACTATTTCACCTCTTTCCCTAGCTTGGTTACTCTTGAGGAGTCAGTCCTTCATGATCATTTTCACTTGCTTCATACTCCTTTCTTATATGTCTTTTTTTATCTACCATCTCGTTACTCCATCATGTCCTATACATTGCTAAACATTGGAGAAAATGATGTGATCTTACTTGAAATATCTAAAACGTTCTAATTTTTTTTGAAAAATCATATATAATGCTGAAAAGATCCTAAAAATTAGAAAATGTCCTGAAAAAATGATCATCTTAGTGAAAACATAGCAATAGGCCCTTTGATGTATCACCAAAATAATTTAAAAACTAGAAAACAAAAAAAATGAAAAAAGTCCTAACAAAATTTACCAAGTGGTGAAAACCTAGAAACAGGTGCTACTTGAGACCATTGCTCCTATGTCTATCATTCTCAATCACACACTCTGCAACACATTTCCTAGCTTGGAATTGTTTCTTGTCCTCATCTTGGGAGCACAACTACTTGTCCTATTTGAGGTCTCCTTGTGCATTAGGGTTTGTGTGGAAACTCACAAAATAGTGTTTCTCAACACTACCCCAAACCTGACATCAAGTGTTTCTCAGCATTTTTCACATAGTTTACCTACAGTCTCTGATGTTGGAATATTTCTTACTATCAGATTCAAGTCTTAAAGAAATGGCCAAGTTAATTACACACACACACACACTTCAACACTTAAACTACTGAGCTATGATGAACTTTATCTTCTTTTTGTGTTGTCTATGATGATTTATTTTCTATGTGTTCCCTCCCTAATAAGTGTTTCAAGGATGTCATGGACTAGAAGACTAGGGGCATGGGGCATGTTTTACTTGCTTTCTTCTTATGGGTATACTTTTTTAGTCTATAGTGTTTTGAGCGTTTATGCTTATCCTACTTAACACTTTGGCTTACAAATGTAGATCATCCTTGACTATTTTTTGCAAGACCGCACTCAGGGGTTATCTTGGCATTTATGCCTTGATATAGGTGTAATCTTGCTATACTAAACATAGGGAATCTAATTTCATAGTCATCTTTACTTATACATCTTTGATGCTTAGGTTGGATTCCCACATTTCTATCCAACATAGATCATATTCATATCCTCATAGCTATACTAGTGATGGTTGTATGATCTCATGATGTCCCTAATAAGGCTGGATGATAAAAACTAGGACCTACTTATGTAACCCTTGCAATTACACCTTTTCATACTAGCTTGCTTTATAGGGTTCATTCTAGATTAGCTTTGCAATTTTCATGTTGAGAGAGCTCTCTTTTTTATCTTTCATGGACTTGTTAGCTAACTATGTTCATCATTCTCTTGTATCTTCTAGATCTTATCTTATCTCTTCTTTCCTATTTCTCGCTTCTTTTCTATCGTACCATCTCATCTATGCTTTTGACCTATCTTTGTTAATATTGGCATCCTAGATCCATTTTTGGGATTGAAATCAAAATTCGACTTCATCTTGCTAGTCAAAAATTTCTTTAATTTGTGAATCTTGTAGGGGAAATCATCATTTCTTCATTATTTCTACTCTCTTCCACTTGACGTTATTCTTATATGTTATCTTTCTTGGTCAAAGTTAGTCAAACTAATGCATATCTTCATTGTTTGGTGGTCAGTCTTTGGTTCTAATCCTCTATTTGTCATCTTGGACATTGCTATATCTTGGTTTGCTCATATCTTGCTCTTTTTTGCATCCCCTTATCTCATTTTGATTTCGATCCTGATGGGGCAAAAATATTCTATCATCACCTACTACAACTATCTATTTCTTAGGAGCGTTTGTTTGATCTATTCATTTACTCTAGGTCTATCTACTTTGGTAGGTGTTAGCATTCTTCTTGAATTCTAACATCATCTTTTTCCTAATTTTTAGTACTACTACTATTAGGCTGTACATTCAAGATGTGCTATCTCTCTCTGTATGTCATTCTTTGGAATCAGATATCTATATCTATCGCTGCCATCTTTGGTTCTTCATTCTTTGACATCATGTGTTCTCAGATCGATCATACATTAGTCAAAGAGGGGCAAATGTAATCAACTAAAAATGGTCATCCAGACTATGAGGCCCCTTTCTAGCATTTTTCCATAATTTATATAATGGTTATTATTTATCAAATCCTCAAAAATCTATTTATTTGATTATAAACTTTGCTATGGCCACTTTATCCCAAGTTCATATTTAATTAAAAGAACATGTCCCCCTTTTAATTAAATAAAATTCCCCCACTCATCTCTTATCCTAAATGCACTCACATAAAGCATTATTCCTATTTTAGAAATAAAAGAAAAGGTACTTTTGTCTACACATGAATTCACATTTTTCAATGTGAGAGGAATCTTCTACATTTAAAAAAACTTTAATTCTCCTCCACACATTTCAAACCCTCTCAAAAGCCAACAATTAATTGTGATAGGTTGAGATGCTTGTGCACATGGATCACTCCCACTTTCAAACTCCACCCTTGATTACATGCATCTTGCCTCTCAATCTCTACCATCTATTTTTCTTTAAATGGAGGGCTCTCTCCTCATTCAAAAAATCTTAGTCTCATGCTATTGTTATGCTACTTGTTTTCTTGGTGATTTTGGAGACCTGGAGCATACTTGCATTTTTTCATTTTAGCTTAGCTCTCATTCTACTTACATTATTACATACTATTTAACTTAGTTTCATTTATGCTTTAGCTTAGTTCTCTTTGTTAGATTGCATTTGTATTGCATTTTATTCTAGATTTTGGTATATTGGCACTCTTGCCTCTACTCTTTGAATCTCTCGTTCCATGGTGCACCTTGAAAGGGTTGCATATTTTGCTTCATTTGAGAGCCACCATCTCATTGCCTTTGCACATCATAGACAGAGAGCTATAAGACAACTCTTGAGACTCCCTCTTACATGGATTCTCTCAAGAATAATGGTTTATAGAAGTATGACACTTTTATGAAGACACACATAGTCCATAAGAGGCTACTTCAACTGCATTCAAGTTTGTATATGAAAATTTTTCATAAGATGCTTTGGCTACAAAATATTCATCCAAGTTCTTCTACACATTACTAATCTTTTGTGTTGTGTTCTCTAAGAAGAGAGAACCATTTTATTACCCTTTATTTTCTAAGCTCAATGATTTTAATGTCATCGTTAACTTTTGATACTCTTGCCTCAAGTTCTTCAATAATTTTCTAAGCTGAATGATTTTAATGTCAGTGATTGAAGTTTATTTACCTTTGAACTGACTTCATCATTTATATCTTTCAGATATTTTTATAACATGATGCATTTTCCATACAACTTCATTCCTTTCTCTAGACATCTTCTTAACTCCTTGATGCTAATATCAAGAGTCTGCAAATCATTTCTAACATTACTGCACACTATAGAAAACAACAGTGCATCGTGTCTGATTTGGGATTGGACTGATGAAATGTTGATAGATTAGTGAATTCCACATCAAAATATTTCACTAATTCCTTTTCTTTCAACTTTATTTCTTTCTCTGTCACCTTGGTCATGACTATTTTCTATAATTTCTCAAGAACTTCTTCCAAAATCTTCTCTAGATTTTTGAATTTCTTGTTCTTCTCCAATAGTTTTCTCATTGATGATATAAGTCATTTCTATTCATCATCATCATATGATGCAATGTATAATACTGCTATCATAGGATATCTTCCTTTCTTAGGTGTAGCCAATAGAACATTAGCCTCATGATGGGACTTAAATTTGTCATATTCTATTGTAACATGTTTGAGCTAAGGTTTAAATGTTCATTCCTGCATCACAACTTTCCATTTGTGCTTTATTCTTTCATCCTTCTCTTGCTCAACTTTCCTCCTCTTTTCTTCTTCCTTTTTCTATTCTTCCTCTTCCATCTTCCTCTTCTCTTCTTCTTCTATTCTATTCTTTCTTCCTCTTCTCTCTTTACCTTTCCTTACATTTTCCTCATCTTATTTTCTTCTTTGTTCATCTGCTCTAGCTTTCTTTTTTTTCTCTTCTTCTAACCTTTCTTCTTCTTCTATCTTCTTTTCTTTCTCTTCCTCTACATTGTCAAAAATGTTGTAGTCGACAAAATTTTCAACAATGGCTTCACCATAATCTTTGAATGGATTCTCCTTATCATCAATTCATATATGTGTATTGTCTACTTGCATCGTATCAATACTGATTGTAATCTATGGTGATGATTTAGTCATCACAGTGTCTTTAGCCTCCTCTATCATTGATGTATCTACTGGTAAATTCTCAGTAGCCTTCTCTTCAGTCATTGTGTCCCTCATCTAGTATGCTCTTCTCCTCTATAATATGGATTTCTCCCCCTAAGTTCTTGCTCTTCTTTGCAACAGTTGCTGTGGAGGTAATGAATTTAATTATTGCTTTCTTTGTCTCCTCATTCACTTCCTGATAATTACAACACATCAACAAAATTATTCTTATTTTTTTCTCAACAAGGGTTCAATACCCTTCATTATTCTTTTCATGTCTTTATCATTGTTAACTTCACAAATTTTCCTTATCTAATTTTCTCTTATTCCTTTATCCTCATCTACCACTCTTTGTTTTCTATTAATCAAACTATTATATAAGTCTTGTGGTATGTATTTTTGAATATCTTCAAATCTCTTCTTTGTCAAAATCATATGTCTAACTAATGCATTTTCTAACTACATTCTATCCATGTTACTATACAAAATTATTGTTATCAATAATATGGACATTCAAGTTTTCAACTTTTTGTTTCCAAGGCTTCTTACTAGAAGTTGCCTTTGTTTTAGTCACAGCCTTCTCAGCTAGTCCATCCTCAAATTTATTTGACTCTTCTTCAAATTTATCTGACTCAATCATATGCAATGATTTCCTCATTTTTCTTGGACCACTAGATAATTGCTTTGTTCTCTTCTTGGAAGGTGACACTGTTGCCTCTTGTTTCATCTTAGTGAGTCTTTTTGATTTCCTTGTGCCTAGAGGTGTGATTTTTTGTTCTCCTATTATCCTGACCTTCTCTTCATCCTTCTCCTTATGAATAGGTTGTACAATAGTAGGTTGCACCTATGCTACTGCGGCACAAGGTGCACTTGGTATATGAGTGGAAGGTCTAGCTACCGTGACCCCTTTTTTTCTCCTACAAATGCCAAAGGTGTAGCTACCAAAACCTCAGTTTGTCTACTTGCTCTCATTTCCATAGCTATGCCCATTGCCTCTCTTTATTCCTCTATTCTAATGCTTTTCTTCTTAAGAGTTACATCAATTTTCTTCTCAACTTTCTTCTTGATATCTTTGTTGTGAAGTTCACTATGAACTTCCTTGACTTTCTCTTCATATGTTCCCCATCTAGGACATTCCTTATCTATTTTTGATTCCAATATAATCAATGATGAATCTAAACAAGAACCCCTTTATCTTTCTTCAACAGAATTTTTTTCTTATTTCACTTATATATATTTTTTGGTACATATATATTCTTTTTTCTTTTTGTTTCTTCTATTTTTAATTCCTCTTACTGCACCCTTTTTAGCTATTTTCTTTTTGACCACATATCTCTTTCATTATCACAGAACCCCACTTCTCTTTCTTGTTCACAAAAGCCTCCCTAATTTTCAACACTAGACTAGATGTGCCTTGTTTCTAAATTATTTTATAAAACTCCTTCCATTATTATTTATTAATGTGATTCAGCTTCTTCTTGATGTGTATTGTCATGTTTAGAACTAGAGTTGAAAGGTATTCTTGGAATGTAGCAATTATAATTGATTTAAAATATCAGTTACTTTTAAAGGCTTTATTCTTGGCATAATTGGTGATGAAAAACAGTTGATAAGCATGTTTTTTCTTCCACATTTGGTGCACCAAATTGGTCAAATCTCTTTCTCAGTTGTTGTATGTGTATACTCAGTTTCAAAGCCTCAGATCAACACATGTTGAGAGCATACCTAGAAATATTTTTTAATTACAATTCATTTTTTTAAACCATCAAAATATTGTAATAAATGATGCTGAAAATAGCTGTGGAGATTGGCTTTTTACTAGCCAATTGCATTCATGAGACAATAGTTACAATCTGGAAAAGTGATGACTCAAACATTTAAATTTTTGGCATTTTCACCCTAAACACTTAGAGCCAAGCTTTTGAAAACTTAATGGATGTCAAATCACCACTAGTCAAACAAAAAATTGAAACAAAAGAAATCTAAAAGCTTTTTGAGCGGTTCTAATTGCATATGCAACTTTCTGCTCTTGCACCAAGAATCTATTTATTAACGCAATTTTAGGTAAACCATTAATATAAGTCAAAAAAACTTATTATTTAAACCAAAATTACTTTAATGTCTATCAATTTTTTAATATCCTTTAAATATTTCTGTTGATTTAAGTGTATGGTTATAGCAATGATGTGCTTCCAACAAAGTGTAAGAGAAAAATGTTACACATTCATAGAGAGGTCATTATGAAGATAATAAAGGTTGGCTCCACAATTGATGGTCTAAGAATTGTAGTAAATATATTTGAATACTTTCAATAATATTTTTTAGTGAATAGAAATCTATTTAATCATTTACAAATTAATATTACATATGTAAAAATAAATAGGATAAATTATACTTTAAAAATAGTACACCTTAAACTATTAATGATGCACAAATATGTGAAACCACTATGCAGCAATAACACTATGTTTTCATTGAATTGCATAACTCTATGTTTTTGTATGCGGCTAGTAAGTGGATCAAAAAGTTTTCTGAAAAACAATAATATTATTTCTATTACAAACAAGCCTGCAATACTTAAATCAAAGAATATTGAATTTCTGCCACATGCCAAACATTCAAATAGTATTCCAATTTTTTAGAAACATATGCCAAAGATAATGACTAATAAATAACAATTTGTCTCCAATATTCTAGGGTTCCTAAGAGTACATAAACTTTGATAGATGTATTATGTTATATGTAGGACAGTGCAACTCAATACATTTATTAGTATGTTTAAGCTATAAGTAAGTGAAACATGAACTCTTTCTTTTATCTATGCTCAAGTTTATAAAATACATATAATTGTAGATTTATTATTGAATATGTTTATAATGCTATTAGTGTGTAGTGCACATGGAAAAATCAAATTGTCTGGTTTTCTATAGATGCTTCTGGAACATCAATATATAAACATTACAGATTAGTGAGTTCAAAATCAGTAGGTACTTGATTTAATAGTTGGAAATAAGAGATTTTTGTATGGAGACAATAGTGTTATTTGTGAATGGGAGACTAATTTAGTAATAGTAAGAGAAAATATAGAATAAAAATATGAATATTATATTTATAATTTCTAATTTCTAATTTTTTTCAAAATTAATGCATACAAAAGTTTTTTTTTTAAATGTGTATAATTCTAAAATGAGGTTTAAAATGGAATGTTAACATTTAATGTTATTGTTGCATTTAGCAATCTATATTAAAGTACTTTAATATTTACTTTTAAAATGATTTACAAATACAATTTGATTAAATGAATATATAAATTAAAACTATTTTAATTTTATGTTTGCATTTAAAATTATTTAATAAATTTAAGTATACTTAAATATTTTTCTAAAATCTCATTCATAGCTTGATCTTTAATCAAATCAAACATTATCCATTCAGATTCATAAACTTATTAAGTGAATCTATATATCTGTTAATTTATTTTTATTTCAAAATATGCTCTCTCAACGAGCCTTTTTTAAAAACAGAATATATTTCTTTTCATAAATGTATTCTTATCCCATTTATAATTCTTCTTAAAATATCAAATGAAAGTAGGTACTAGGGGTAACGGTCCAATTTCAGCCTAAGGTTCAGTAAAGACCCCCCATGTTTTTCTTTATTGCCGGGAGTTATTGCCGGGAGTGGGCAACGTCCAAACCCTCCCGTTATGTGCTATTTTCGTCATGAAATTTTCCTACAGTTTTCAACCGTTCTGTAATGCCGACATTGCTTTGTTCTGGTGGGCCCGCCCACGTCTTATGCGTCTTATTTCAACGTCGTTGGTGAAATCATCTATAAATTGGGCTTTCACTCCCCATTCTGAACACATTCAACTCTCTCTCACTTCATAACTAGGTATATCACATCTCTTGAGATTCCTGTGTTTTCATTTTGGGGGTGTTTCTATTTCTTCACAAACTCTCTCTCTCTTGCAATGGCGGATTCAAATGCAGCAGAGCATCAGGATCGTGGGCTTTTCAGCTTGCTTGGGAAGAAGAAAGAGGAGGAGACACATCAGCAGCATGGAGGTCCTGTGGAGGGACACGTGGCAGGCGTAGCTCCACATGAGCAAGGCCACCTAGGCGAGGCTCACCCTACCCCTGTGTCTCACGGCCACGTTGGCGGAGGCGAACCTCACCCTGTATATGGCCACGTCGACGAGATTCACCCTGCACCAGTGTCTCACGGCCACGTGGAGGAGGGGAAACTCCATGACGATGGTGAGGAGAAGAAAGAACAAGGGGGACTCATGGGAAAGTTGCATCGCAGCAACAGCTCTTCCTCAAGCTCTGTAAGTTTTGCATGCCCATAACTTCTTCCATAATATGTTTTAATTTCAAAGTTACACATATTTTAATGTGTTTTATGTGCATAAAACATATTTGGTGTACATGCCGAATTTTCAAAAGTATTATACATCCTACTTTTGCATTCTCATTTCTGCAAGTGCTCACATAGATTCCTTTCATTGTTCTTCATGAGGAGAAAGTGCATTCCAATAATTAGGTCTACTGTTTATGTAAGTGTAATGTATCTAATCTGATGAAATGCATGTGTTGACAGTCCAACGATGAGGAAGAGGATGAAAAGGGAGAGAAGAAGAAGAAAAAGAAGGGTGGATTGAAGATACATGGAGAGAAGAAAGAGAAAGAAGAAGACGGTCATGTGAAAGCTGAAGAAGAAGGGGGAGAGAAGAAAGGTTTGATGGAAAAGATCAAAGAGAAGCTCCTTAGAAATCACACAGAGGGAGAAATGGAGCATTGAAGAAGAAACTGGTTTTTCATTTTTATGGGGTTTGATTTTGAACTTTATGTTAGGTTTAGTGTGGCTACGTGTGTTTCCCGTTTTCTTGTTTGAAGCATACTATGGGCTCTGTATGTATGCTGTGTTTTTGTATAAATTAATATAATAAGATTGTAACGGTGGTTACATTTTCCTAATTGCAATGTTTTGTTGAGCAGTCTTTGTTTCTTTTTTCTCATTTATTATGGAGATGGAGATGCGTTTAATCACTTTGAGATGAAGTAACAGAAAACAATATTAATAATAATAATAAACAAATTTTGAAATTTTGAAATAAAAGGTGTGTAAGATCGGAATTCTGCGTGGAAGACATGGAATGCATTTTCTTTGGGTTTTTTTTTTGACATGTCATACCTGCAATATTTTTACAAAGGCATCCAAGTATAAAAGAGTGGGGTTCATTTGGCATCTTACGTGAAAAAAGTGATTTCTAAATGGTGGAGCTTCCGCATCATAAAAAAACAAGGGGTGCAAGCATTAATACACATTGTCTAAATATGTAAAAAAGAAATAAAATGTAATATTAAAAACCACAGTTTATCTGAATATAGTGATTGATGAGGCTAAAAAAGAAGCAATAGTAAAAATTCAAGCTAATTAGAACATGAGCAATGCCATCAAATTTAACTAGACAACTATCATCAAGTAGACTTAGTTGATGTCAGCCAAAAATCTAGGACAACATAGCATAGTAAAAAAGTTAACTCGAGTTGTCCTATCCACGAAGATGATGAAGAGCATCTAACAAGTGAAAACCATTATATTCTTGGAGTTGTCCTATGCACGAAGATGATGAAGAGCATCTAACAAGTGAAAACCATTATATTCTTGTTATTATTAATAATTAATTAATGGTAACCATAGTGTGCTCGAACATAATGATTTGTATGAATGATACAAACATGTATTGGTCAATGCTTGCAAGGTTTGCATGCCGCACACGCATATTTCTTTCGCATTAAGATCATTTTAATGTTAAAAACATTGTACTGTAGTTTGAAGAAGACATCTGGGTAAAAAATCATCAAGCTTCATGCAAAAATCTTTTTAATAAGAGTTTTATCATCATATTGATTTGAAAAATTAAAATGGTAATTAGAAGGGGTGATTGTGGAAAAAATAGACGAAATAACTTTTCTTAGTCACAATTTTCCTGAATGAAGAGCCCAAAGAAGACACTACTTTGTTATTATTGTTGTTAAGTTTCTTTTGCAGTAATTTCCGTCCGCTTTGATAACCATGTTGGTTTCCTAATAAATGTTCTTCTATATTAACCATGTTTGATTTCAGCAAAGTATGTGAGCCAACTGCTAGAAATGCGTTGTGTTTACAACATAATTGCAACAAGGATAGTCTATATATTGTCAAGATTTACTATGTTGTATAGAAATTCAAGCTGATTGACTATTGATTTTGACTGTGCAGGTCATTGCATGACTCATTTGACATGCATTGCAAAATTGGTCCTTAACATTTGACAGTAAAGGCAATTTATCATGTCTGTATTTGTTTTCCTTAAATTGATGAGCTCAAATCATGTTTACTTCAACTTTTTCTAGAATACAACATAGTTATATGAATATGTTTCATTACAATTTACTGGGTTATCCAAACTAAAGTTTCAGCCACATTGATGTCCTAGACATCATAAAGTGAATGCACTTTGATACTGATAGCTCGGAAAGACAGGTTATCTATATATCCCCAATAGCTATATAGTAAGATTACTGGAGTGGATAACATTGAGTTTTGCTCAATTTTCAAGCTAGGGAACTGAGGAGCTGCATTTTTACTATTATGCATTAGCACTAGAATGTGTCTATAATCCACTTTCCAGACATTTAAAGGAGTTTTCATGATCCCAAGTTTTCTCAGCTCCGTGTGGAGCTTCATCCATTTCTTTAACTTCTTTGGGAAACCTACTACAAGGGACTTGCTTCAGGCTTTTCTTCATGTTTGATTCAGTGTTTCAAGTGAACCTTCCCTTTCTCGGGGAGTGTTTCATGCCAGAAACCCCTTTAATTTTTTGCCAGCTGTTCCAGATGATCTGACATTGACAAAATGTTTATGTCTGTGTTTGATGTTGTTAAAAACCCCATGGACGAGGGTGGGAATTCATTAGGGGAAGAGGTTGTGGATGCGTGCTTGGAACAAAAGGCTTTCAAAATGGAGTACTTTGTAGAGGAACCAGATGTTGTTTTGTCTATTATTGAGTAGTGTAATGTATGGAAATACCAAGAGGATGTGGATAGAAACGACAAGCACCATATTAAAAGATTGATGCAATTGGCATCTGACACAGGCATTAGGGGTCAATCTATTTTTAACTCGCTCCTTGTCTACACTAACTTCGGTTCTGCTCTAAATGCCAAAGACTCAAAGAAGAAGCTGACATTATTGTTCACCCGAAGAATAGCACAATGAATGTTTCGATAAGTTTCACTGCATTATCAGATCCAAGACAAACTGATACCAAACATTAAAGATATGGAAAAGATCCCTCCGTGCCCTAGCAAATTCGTAAGGGATTTCAAATGCTCCTTGTTCAGATGCTGCAACTTCTATTGTTAACTTGTACATTGGGCTCTTGCCCTTTCAATGAGAGCGACAATCTGAAAGTCTTCGGAGAGGGCACTAAATTTTGGGGGAAGGTGTCAATGCTCACGAACAAACATTGTTGGAAAGATCTGCTCCCAAAACTTTCTAGAAGCTCATTTCAATTTTTGGCTTATTTTTTGTTTGTAAAATTGTATCTTTTCCTTGCCATTTTTCGTGAGAGCCAATAGCATAAAGGATATTTATCATTTTAAGAATTTTAAAAAATATATATATTTATAAACTTTAGTTTAAACTTCATTGTTTGAAAAATAATTTAATATGATTGGTCGAATTAATTGACTATATGCATCCAACGAATGCAATAGTATACTGCCTACGGCAGGAACTAATAATTCTAGAATTGGAAAATGATTCAAGTGTTCCATTTTGTTTGGTTTTATTTCCAAATCTCTTCTAGGAATTTTTTCAAAGAAAATAAGCTTTTCATTTTTGTAGTATTGTAAGGGTGTTATTATACATTTAGCTCAAAATTGTGTGTTTGTTTTTTGAATTTATAAGTGTTAAAATATACTATTTTCCTCTCCCTTTGGTATTTAAGATTTGACGGTTTGACTCTAAAAATAAACAATTCAAGAGTAAGTTATATGTTATGCTCCACTTGCAAAGTTTTTACTAATTAATAAAGTTGAATTATAAAGTTTTTACTAATTAGTAAAGTTGAAGCTATGCATCACACAAACCTCTATATAATCATTTTTAAGACTTAGAATTTACTTTCATGTAAATTTGAAAAGCAAAAGAAAATGTTAATTTTTACTTTACAATCCTTTCTAACAAACATTTGGAATACTCCTCGATATGGTCCCCATTTAGTAAGTTATGCTCCACTGACAAAGCTTTTACTAATTAATAAAGTTGAAGCTATGCATCACATAAAACTCTATATAATCTTTTTTAAGGCTTAGAATTTAGTTCCATGTAAATTTGAAATACAAAAGAAAATGTTAATTTTTACTTTCCAATCCTTTCTAAGTTTCATTTGGAATACTCCTTTGTACGGTCCTTATTTCTTTTGCTTGACAACGAACTCATCAATTCACCCTTCAGAAAGCTTTGAAAGTTGTCAAGGTAAGAACCCTTCTACATGTTGAGCCAATTCTCCATTCCAAACTTTTTCTTTGTGATTACTACAAACACATGTTTGAGATGAAAAATAGAGCCTTGGTTGCCAACCTTCTCTAACGAATTGCTTCATTATGCACTATTATTTCTCTATTGTGCTTCATTGTCTTAATTTTTTATTTATTTATATGATTTTGATGTAACTTGTTTAAAATGGAATCGATGATTTGTCCTTAAGCTATAATTTTGTATGTCACAAATTATATGTATGTTCATATTCAAGGTTTTTTTTGTGGCTAATATTTGCTAATTGGCTAATTTTAGAATTTTTTGGCTAGTAATTTGGCTAGTAATTTAAGATTTGATGCAATCTAAATCGCCACATTTTTATAAAATTTAGTTACAAAATATTAAAAATTTCTTAGTAATTTATTTAATTTAAAAACTTAAACTCAAAGATTTGCCACAATATTTGATACATGATTAGATTTGATTCACTTAAATATTATATTTTCTTGGATAAATTAAAATTAATTCACCAATAATTATCATAATTATTAGTTATTTTAGGGATATATCACATTTATTTAGTTTTCCCTATAAATTTAAAATATAATGTAATGACAATTTTGATTTGTAATATTCCATGGTGATTAATAAACTTCCTACTATTATTGAGATTTTCCAATATTTTCTATTAAAAATATTATGGTTCTAAATAATCGCCAAAATGAATAATATTTAAAATTAAAAAATTTAGTGGTTCGCCAAAAGAAATAATTTTGTTTTACAAAATAATGAAAGATTTGCCAATATTTTATATCTTTTTATGGAGGGGGGTTTCTTAAAGTTTACCTTGTTTATATTCATAGTAATATATTTCTTATATTCTAAAATTGAGAAATTTGATGATAAAAGATTTCTATTAGGTATTATTTAAACATTTATTTGCTAGTATCCTAACATGCCTTGTTAAAAATCAACCAATGATATATCAAAAAAACTTAACCTTTTTTTCATGTAATTTAAAGAGGGGGCAATTAAATGTCAATTTATTGAGATACACTGATAAAACCATGGCAGTTATTTAATGGAGTGTGATAGTTTAATATAGTTTGAACTTGGTAGTAACATGAATTTAATACCAGTGTGGTTCTTATAAATGCTCTACTACTTAGACAATTAAAAAATCATCAAAAATCCATCTATGATAGATAAAGTAGTATGAAAACATTTGTAAGAAATATTATAAAAGATGAATAGGTACGTACTCTAATTTGATATTGATTGTATACTTTTATTAAGGAATTAGGTTGACTTTAGATTTGTGATTTATTTTTAATTTTATTTATTTTTAATTTTATTTTTATCAACATTTAAAATCATGTTTTATCATCTGTAAGTAAAACAAGTTAAGTACTATGTAATTTGTTCAAATGTTTGTATGGTGAGCAAGCAACCTTTAGTGCAAGATTTGAACATGCAAAAACTTAGCACTCTCTATCCATGTAAGCCTCAAATCACCACCAATGTTTCTACTCATTGACTTAATTTGTCTTGCCCTCATCTTGTAGCTCATATTGGCAAGACCTTACACTTTTAGTTTTTCTTATTTTAAAAGGTGTTAGGTCATTGGAAAAGTGTTTGTATTACAAGAGGCGAGATGGTGGTTTGAGTCCATCATGCTCTAACATGAATTCGTTAATTATATTATAGTTTATATTTAATAATATATTTATTTATTTATTATTTTATACTATCTCTTTAATTATCTTAAGAAAGACAATAAGTGAGACTAAAGGTATATTCATTTCTATAAAGACATAATTGAAATTATCTCTAAAAGATAATAATATTGTCGTTCCTTATTGTCTTTATAAGATAATAATTTAAGACGATAGTTTAAGACATACACTTAAAGACAATATTTAAGACAACATGCAACTTTATTTTTCCTCAAGTCTAGACAATTCACTTGAAAATTATCTCAAAAATTGTCTTGAAACCCCGCTTTATGTTGTAATGATGTTTTCATTGCATGGAAGGGCCATTTTTTCATAACATGTTTAAATCTTTAGTAGGATTTGAAGTGGATTTAAATAGTCTTGTTACAATATTTTTTTCAAGAAAATTGGTCTGCTTTTAAACCATCCACCATTCCATACTATCGACAATATTGTTTCTCCCATTGGCCCACCCACATCTTATCTACATATTGTTGATATTTATTTTACCAACATATGAATGTCATGCATCAGTCAAATATTTTTCAGTGGCACAAACAAGTCATGTCCTAATTGCATTGCTCATGAAATCCTATAAATTAGCTTTCATTTCTCAATCTAACTTAATCAGCCACTCAAAAATATTTCCCATCTCTTGATATTCCTATTCTTTACTTTTGTTGAGTTTTTATTTCATGAAAAGTTTCTTTATATTGCAATGGCAGAGGAAAGTACATAAAATCATTAGGACCATGGGCTATTTGGCTTGTTTGGTAAAAAGAAAGATGACACATGTTAATAGTATGGTGATGTCATGGTGTGCCACATGGTGAGTGTAGCTCCTCATGAGTAGGGACATGTAGGAAAGACTCACTATAAACCATGTCTTTTATGACCAAATTGCCATAAGTGAAACTCGCCATGTGTATGGCCATATTATCAAGGCTCATCCTATATCCATGTGTCATGGCCTTGTAGGTGAGATTCACCTTGTGCATGTGTACAACCACATTGACAAGATTCACCCCACACTTGCTCTCATGTCTCATGGAAATGTAGAAGAGGGAGAAGTCCATGGAAAAGGTGAGGAGAAGAAACTTGAAGAGGGTGTCATGCTAAAGTTGCATCGTAACAACAACTATTCCAACACCTTTGTAAGTTATTGTTTCCTACTCACTTCCCTAATATATTGTAGTTTGAAATTTTTATTAGATGTTTTTTTCGTGCATAAAAACTATTTGTTATGTGTGCCTAATTTTTCAAAATACTATACATCCTACTTTTGCATTCTATTTTTTTTTATTACTAAGCATAGATTCATTTCATTGTTCATATAGAGAATGTACAATCCATTTAATATCTAGTTCATTTTATTGGAATGTAATATGAGGAAATGAATGTGTTGGCAGTCTAGTAATAAGGAAGAGGGTGAAAAGGGAGATAAGAAGAATAAAAAGAAGGGTGGATTGAAGGACAAGTTAAAGCTTTGTAGACATGAGAAAAAGGAAGAACATTCTCATGAAAATTTTGAAGAATGGAAAAAGAAGGAAGATTTGGTGGAAAAGATCAAAGAGAAGCTCCCTTGACACTGCAATGAGGAAGAAAAAGGGCATTAAGAAGTAATAGTAGATTTTTTTCTTGGTTCAACCTTATGTTTGGGCATTTTTCTTTGGTGGAATTGGGCTGGAAATGGGATGGAATTGTCCTTGTCAAATATGGGAATCAACATATTCTATGTTTTTTTTTAATACATGAAAATATTATAGGGATTGGTTAATTCTCCTTCACTCCCAAAACCATCATTTTAATCTTCCATCTAAAAAGGTAGAATTTCAGAAAATGAATTTCAATTCCACTTAAATGGAAATTGGGTGTGAATCATTTTTAAATTTTTTATTCACATGTGCCTTTTACCATGTCACTTCTCTCTTCCTTGTCTATTTCTAACTTTGTAGAATTTTTGTTGAAATGTTGTTAATGAATTCTCACAAACCATTGATACAATGTATGAATTGACTATCAACTCACCATAAAAGGAATAAGTGTGACTTCTGAACCTTATGTGTATCCAAGCCAAAAGTGTAGTACATGATAGTGGATAAACTTAGATATTATTGAGAGATTTGGGGAGGCAAAAAAAGATTTGATGTTGCAAGAATTTATCAAAAAGTTCATGTAGAATATTTCTATGGTGAACATAGCACTTGGAAAAAAATAAATTATAGATTAGTAGTCTACATATGGAAGGCTCTCTGTCTGAGATGCATTAAGTGAATTGAAATTTATTCTTGAATCAAAATATTATGAATAAAGATCTCAAGGATACTTTGAAAAAACTAATGAAAGAAAAAAAAAATGAAATTTGAGAGAAGGATTACTCCATATGTCCACCTAATAAGGTAGGGTACTTGGTGGGATTAGATCAATATGTATATTAGTTGAAACAACTTGTGTTGGAGCCTAAAAAAGATGCAGTTGGAGTTACAATGATTGGTGGAGTAAGAAAATCCTAACTGGTTATTGCCATTTTTCATCATCCACAAATCCAAGGTGGGTAGCAATAGCTTCTACTCGAGCTATCACTTTTTTTGTAAAAACAAATAAATTTAATTATAACTTTACTTTTCTTTCCTTTAATGATTGTGGTTATTATTTTCTATTTTTGCCCCCATTTAGGCCCACATATAACCAATCTAAGAGATCTTCAATGGTCTAGATTCTTTGGTAGGTTAACACATTAGTTGGCTATTGATTAGCCATGTTATCCATAGTGTTTTTTTCTGAGTCTCTCTATCTGTTCTTCTCCTGAGTATCTTAGGTACTAGTTTAGTCTATTCTTTGCCTAAGTAGCTCAGTCTCTTCTTTTTCCAAGGTGCATGTTATCCCTTCTCGCATTGTTTTCACAACAACACGAATAGACTTCTTGCGGCCATGATATGTTACAAGGATAGTTCATTTAATGTTAAGCAACTTCTTTATCTTTTTTTACATGATGTCAATGCATCTCCATGCCTCTTTAATGCATATAATGATCAAATATTTTGGGATTTAATCTCTTATGCTAGGTGCGTTTATTTTTTGTTATTCTTGTCATTTGAAATGGCAAGTTGCACTTCAAGATCAAGTTTTATTCTGATATGAAATTTATTGCTTTCTTTGTAAATCAACTCCAACCTTGTTGGGGTTTGAACTTCAAGTTTAGATATGAGTCATGCTTGAGCTCTTTAAAAAGAAAAGTTGTAAATATTTTCTAGGTTATTCTTTAGTTCTTTTGCAGCAACTTATGCTCTACAACTGTAATTTCTTATTTTACCATGCATTAATGAAATCTCTTGTTTTACCTTTTTCTATATTCAAATATCTTGGACATATTCTTATTGCCCTATGTTGAGTGATTCTTGTCTCTGTCTTTATCTTATATGTTGTGTTACTTGGCTAGTAGTTGTTGTCTTGTGAATGTTATTCCTGCAACATATGTTAAATTATAACCTTCATATATGTATTTGGGATGGTATAAGATTAGGAAATTTATATGTTGGATATTTTATTGGTGTCATGTGTATTTTAGGTAGAGATGGTAACCAAGTTCAATTTGGTGCATCACCCCCTTTCCCTTTTAGCATTTGCTTCCATGAAATCCTCCTCTATTCTCCTCAAGTGGTAGTGTAGGTGCATCATGACTGTAATGAAGCTGAATTTCTTTGGAGATTCAACCTCATAGCACAAGTTTGACAATTGGAGGTTTTTTCCATGTTAAACGAGGTTTCTTAAGGGTCATACCTCAAGCAAGGGTGTATACTTTTTTGTCAATAGTTTTTCGCATGCCCAGTGCGACAAGATTTTAGTTCATAAGTATGTTGGTGAGCCAATTTGAAGATCCATTCATTGAGAAATTAGGTGTTTTTCTTAATGACATCACCCTTTAGAGGCATTCAAATCAAACACCATGGTGGCTATATGCATCTACCTATTTCAATAGATCAAGTGCTAGTATGAATAAATGATTTTTGGTTTTTTTATGTTTCTTTAGGATTTCTATGAAGGTTCTTGTTTAAATGCTTTATTATGGATTCCCTTCATACAAATACTACTCCCACTTTCCCCCTTATCATTAAGAGGCTATTCCTCAGCCTTCCCATCCTCTATCTCATCCACACCCTAGCTATGACCAATATGATTACCTAGATCACCAACAGGATGATTTTACTCAAACCCATCATTGTCCTTTATGGCCATGAATATGTGAAAAAATCCCCCTCTAAGCTCATCATAGGAAAAGAGTTCCAAGAGAAGCAAGAGAGGAAAAACCAATCGAGCCTATATGTAGACTCCTCCTTGAGTTTGGTTTCCCTTGCAACATCAAATGGCTAACCTACTAAATCTCCTATAGATCCTTGTAGTGATCTCATGACAAAGCCATGTTGAAAATCCATGCCCAAATACACATTGTGGGGACTTTCCTTATGTTATGCTCATTATGACCTCTTGGATTAAGGAGTTGTAGGATGAAAAGTGAATGTAGGAGAATGAACCTTATGTTTATAGCATGGTGTCTGAGGCTTTTGATATTTTTTATGAAGCTCACTAGGCCCTCCTTTGGTTGCAATAGGAGGAAGAATTAAGACAAAGGAAATATGAGGAAAAGGCAAGGCTCAATCTTGTCCAAATGCAAGAAATTGAAGCACAAGAGCCTCCAAGGAGAAAATTTTCTAGCTTTAGATAGAGAAGTCCTACTCAGACTTCTATTCCAAGCTCCCCTAGTCCTCAATCTATACTTCAGACACCTCCACATGTTAATGGTTGTAAGCCGTCGAATGACTATTTTACCTTCTTTGTTGTTGATGAAGAAGTGGATGTATCTTTGCCCACATCAGAGATACCAAAAGAGAAGCCAATAATTGAAGAATGTGTGTTGTGGTAGGAGGCTAAGGAGGAATAATGTCATAAGCACATCTATGTCCTTGAGGAGGAACACATTGGTGTGCACGAGGCTTCTCCTTAGCCTACATGGAATATCACAATAAAGAAGACAATCCAAGGAGAATAGTTTCTTTCTTCTTTAAGCCATCATAGAGACTATTGTGACATTGGGACATCACAGTGGATGGCAGAGATTGATTTCTATTAGCTTAAGGCCCCATGTCTATCTAAAAATTCATCTTTCCCATATGAAGAAAATGAGTAGTTGCAACAAGAGGAGAGCACACTACCAGCCATAACAACAGAGCTAACCCTTGTTGGCCATAAGGATTTGGAGGTTGTAGAGTACAAAAATGTGGTCAAGTTTTATTGGCTAGACCCAAAGCCATCAAGAAAATACCATATAAGGCATCTAGATCTACAAAAATGCAAGTTGCCCCTAATCATTCTTAGTCTTGAGCATGAGGGTGAAGATCAGAAGGAAGAGCATGTACATTTTTCTCAAAATAGCAGTGTCCTTATGCGAGAAAGATTCATTTTTCTTAGCATAGGGAGGAGTTCATGTTAGAAATAGATAACACTGAGAGGGGAGGTCGGGGGGTGAATTAGTATTCTACAAACTTTTTCCCACAATTGAATATTTTTAATCACTTTATAACTTGCATACGAAAGTAAACCGACAATGTTGAATAGTAAATATAACTATACACATAAAGAAATCATAATACTATTATTTGTTAACTAGGGAAACCATGGCCAAGGGAAAATTCTTGTGGGGATGATACCCACAAGATGATCCACTAGACAAAAGAATCATGTTAAGGATATTGACCCTGTTAGGAGTCAGTGAAATACATATAGTGTCTCGAGTCCTTGTTAGAGGACTAGGCCCTATTAAAAGCCTCAATCCTATTAGGAGTTGGTAGATCAAATACAATGTATGCAAGAAGAGCCCACTGCCCTAACATGCACATATACAATTAAGTTCCTTCACAAGAATAGATATACATACATTATTGTCGTATTGTTGTATCTTGCACTGTCTCTGCTTACACTTTAGATCTCGCATCATATAAATATTGAACACCATATATACTATCTTCATAATAGTTCACATCAACACTTATCTCTTGCACAACACACTCTTATATGTGCAAGATAAGATCTTCATATAGACCTTGCTAATTATAAAACTATGCTCTATTGGCCTTCATTCTTCTGCATGATTGTCCAAAAATAATCTAGGATTTCATCTTACCAAGATTAAGTTATTATTTTGTTACCAAAATAATTCCTTTAGTCATACAACTCATATCTCTGATATGCTTCGTTCTACTCTATTAAATACCTAAACTAGTAAATCAACTGTAACTTGCATCTTACAATTTGTATAAGTTTTTGGGTTGGCATACATCATGATGACACTTCCATATAGCTATCCTCAACTATGAATGAGCTAACTCAAAGTATGTTGTTCGTACACATCACATCTATCTCTGTACTACTACAAATTATCTAACACATAATTTTCTAACTCTAAATACATAAATGAAATATTGAATACATGTTGCCATAAATGATAACATTTTAGACATCTAACCATATTAGCCAAAAATATCCCCCTTTGGCATTGATGGAAACATTTGGAAAAATTAGCTAGGTCCCAAAATAATGGCATGCAAAAATAAAATAAATAAAAAATAACAACTAAAAAAAATTGCCTTCAAAACAAAAAATATTTTCTTCATCCTTTGATGGATCATTACATTCCTTATCACTCCTTACAAAAATACATATGTGTACTCCCTCTTACATATACATATATACTTCTCCTCAATGCATACACAATTTTCCTTACATATACTTCTCCCCCTTTGACATCGATGAAAATGGTGTCAAAAATCTATTTACAAAACTATTTTGGCTATCTTGATCAACTTGTAATTCTAGAAAAGCACTCTACAAAACCAAGTTTCAGTCTCTCCAGATCTTTCTTCCAGTTCTCCTTGACTATGCTAGATATACTAATGAGTGTGCAAAGTGCATAGGATGCCAATTCAACTGCACTCAAGTCAATATAGTAAAATTTATCATAGGAGGCCTTAGCTAAAAGACACTACTCCAATTTCCTTTGCAAAATGTTGATTTTGGGTGACAAAATTTATCGAAGAGTAGAGAACCTTCTCATTATATTTTTTCTATTAATCTCAATGCATCTAATTGCATTGTGAATCTTCTCCACTTTAGTTCCAATATCTTCAATGACAACCTCTAGTGATTGCAATCTTGTGGTGACTTTACAAAGCTTGCTCATTTGACCCTTGATCTGATTGTCAAAGGTATACATTATCCATACAACTTCCTACCTTCATCAATAGTCTTCCTCAGTTCCTTAATGCATACATCTAATGTCTTCATATCATTTCTCACATTTTTGCATATTGTATCAAACATTAATGCATCATGCTTGTCTTGTGCTTGTAATTAAGCTATTTTAGACAAGGTTGTGAATTATTTATCAAAATATTTCACCAATTATTTTTCCTTAGTCTACAAGTCTAGATTTGTAACAGTTGTGGGAACTGTCTTCTGCATCCTATCTAAGACTTTAGTCAATGTTCTCTCTAAAGACTTAACTGATTTGTTCTTTTGGAGCAATTTTCTCAAAGAACTCATTAATCCTTTTTAATCATCATAATCATCATATATTATTGAACATTTCTACTATTGTTACTAGAGTTTCTACTGGAATAAATGTAACTACTTTTAGCTTTGCACTTTTATTTTCTTCCTCTAGCCTTCTTTTCGCTTTTTCTTCTTCTCTCTTGATTTCTTCCTCATCTTTCTTCCTCTCTTCTTCTAATATTTCTTTTTATTTCTCAGCTTCTTTTCTTTTCTCCTCTTCTTTCTTTTATTCTTCTACTTTCTTTCTGTTCTCTTCTTCTAACTCTTCATCTTGCTTCTTCTTCCTTTTATCTTCTTTCCTTTTCTTATCTTCTTCCCATTTCTTCCTTTCCTCTTCATTCCTCTTCTCATCTTCTTCATGTTTCTTCCTTTCCTCTTCTTCCAACATTTTCTTCTTCTTCTTCTTTCTTTCTTTCTTCTTCTTCATCCTCTTCATTTGAAGTTGAATATGCAATGATATTACCAATAATGTTTGTTCCATATTAAGAAAATGGATCCTCTTTAGCATCCACTGTTATGTGTGTACTATCCACTTGAATGGATTCTATACCCATAACTATATTAGGAGTTGACATGGTTTTTTGCACCTCTTCAACTTCGTCCTCACTATTAGATGGTGTATTGCCTTCCACATAGACTGGGCTTGCTAAATGTGGCTGTGCACTCTCCTTTTTGATGCTAGGCATGGAAGTCATGTATTTGATTATAGCTTTGCTTGTTTCTTTCTTGACTTCCTCATAATTCTCCCCCATAAGAAGAATAGCTCTTATTTTAATTCTTAGGAAAGGTCCAATGTCTTTCAAAATTCTATCTGAATCTTCCTTTGTGTTCACTTCACACAATTTATTAATCATGCTCTCTCTTAGTTTGGCATCTTCTTCTAGTACTCTCATATTTCTATTCAGTAACTAGTTGTAAATATCTTCTAGGATCTTACCTTGTATGCTATCAAATCTGTTATTCCTTACAATAACATTCTCTTTCAATTTTGTATCCATATTACTTGATGCAAGCATATCTTGGGTGTAAGAGCAATCTTGCATCACCCAAAAGTATTTTCTATTTTAATAAGGACTAGTAGAAAAGGTTGTTACTATTTATGGTAACTTGCTATTTTTAATAAGTTTTTCATACAAGCTCAAAATATCCTCATTTTCTACATGAAGGTTCATTTTACAGTTATAAGCCCACCATAAAAATCTCATTGCTCTAGCTTAAGTATCAAAGAAATTATTATGGATTTTCTGTAGAAATATTTGTAGGAAAATATCTAGTCTCATTGTTGGAGGCCTTAGAATGCCTGGATGAGGTTTGAAAACTTGACAAAGGGCACTTGCATTGCTCCAAGCCTGTAGATCATGAGCTAGCATTTCAAAAAAGTTTTTATAATAGCTAATCAGAGCAATAGTTCGTGAGTTATGGCCTTTCAAAGTTGGGCTACCCAAAATATCTAAAATAATTTTCAAAGATGTATTTGATTGACTCTATATGTATTGGTAGGGTTTTTCAACCCTAGGTATTGAGTTTCAATGTCTAGAACCTTCCTGGGTGACATAAAATTGACTATTTAAGAAAGGCCTAAACATTGTCTAGAATAGCTCTGGGTCATAGTCCATGGCTTGTCTTGCAAATTATTGTAATGAAAGCACCTGTGTGGGTTAGCATATGGTTTATGGTATTAAGGGGAGCACCCTTCATCAAGTGGTATAAGAGCTAGAGTTCTTGAGTGTGTGGATAGATCACCAACTATGAGGCAGTTCACACCAAGACTATGGTTTGGGCTGAGCGTGTAGACAAATCACCAATTATGAGGTAGCTTGCACTAGAGTTTCAACAAAAGCACACAAATGTGTCCATGAAGAGAGCATGGTGGAAGAGTCAAATGTGTTACACCTAAGGATTTTAGAACCCTCTAGAGGAAAATTCAAGCAATGCAATAATAGATTCATAGAGGGATGAATCTTGTTGTAGGAAATGATGAAAGTGAGGATGAAAGAGAAGAAGGAAATGTGAACCCAAATGCAGTAGAGGAAGTTCTTAATCCAGAGGAGGTGAGACTTTTTAGGGCCATTTCCAATATTGGAAAAAGACCTAAGTTTTATGTTCCTACATTTTTGGGAAATCTCAACCCAAAGGATTTGATCAACTAGATCTAATAATTGGAAGATTATTTTGAATATGAAGATATTGAAGATTCAGATAGGGTCAAGTTTATGAAGGCCAAACTGAAGGATCATGCAAAGATTTTGTGAAAGGGAATCTAGTTGGATCGAAATAAAAGAGGAAAGGAAAAAATCACTCGATGGGATTAGATGGTAGTTAAAATGAAGAAACAATTCATTCTCGTAGATTATGACCTTGATCTATTGAAGAAAATGCAAGGGTTGAAGCAAGCAAAAAAAATTTATCAAGAGTATACTGAAGAGTTCTACCAAGTTCTCATTGGAACCGGCCATGCAGAAGCTGATAAGGAGAAAGTCACCTGTTACCTTAATGGATTATAGCAAAGCATTTAGGATGAGATGAGTCTTGTTTGAGTGACCAATATTGAGGAGCCATACCAGTTTACCCTAATGATTGAAGAGAAACTATGCAAGAAGTTTGATAACAAGAATAGTGGAAGAGGTCGTGGTGGAAGATATGGAAGATGATCTTATGGAGGTTGTAATGATGATCAAATGAACAAGGATGAGGCTAGAAGTAGCACTTAGAACCAGAGGGGAAACAATTCCATTCATTTCCATGATTTAAAAAATAGAGATCAGAGAGGAAGAGGTAGAGGACAAGGACTTGAAAGATTTGATGCTCCACATTCACTATATTCTTAATGTTATAACTCAACTCCTGAATGACTTGACATCCATTTTTTTAATCAGCATCTAAATCACTTGACACATGTGAGTTTCTCAACACTTGAGTGACTCACATACTAGTGCTCGACACTAACTATGTATATTTCTCGATAGACACTACTCGCTCGACACATACTAGGTTCTATTAAGTGATGACTTAAGCATTTTGTCACTGCCTTGTCGAAACCAAAATGAGATCAACAATCTCCCCCATTGAAATGAGTGGCCAAAACACTTTTTCATGTATATACAACCTAATTTATGTGTATAACTCAAACAATCAGTATACATTACTTGGCTGTCATACAAGATTACAAAATTTGTGAAATGGATGACATAACCGACATACCTTATAACACAAAAATTTCATATCTCCCCCTGAGTTGATATTCCCTTTCTATAACTAAATTTTGTACTCCTATTGAGTAAGTGTCTGATTGGTTGATGTTCCCTATTTTTGCATGAGTACTCTCCCTAACTCAAAATACAATGCATTTGTCAATCTGCAAAATCTTTATGATCCCCATTTTTTGACACTTATGTCATTTAGGTGGTACATTGATAGTGTGTTTGTCCAAAAATGATTTGTGAACCTCTATGATTATTTTCAATGTTGCATCCTAGTTATTGCATGCTACCTCTAGAGATTGGTATTGAACATCTAATTGGGTAGCAAGGTCAACTAGGCCATCATGTGTTGAAAGTTGATTATCTTTCTTCATCAATGTTTCAGCAAACGCTAGTTCTTTATGCAATACTTCCATGTGTGGGGTCAACATGGACTGGATACTATTCAAGGGAGCCCTTATGTTGGCATCTTGTGTCTATAGTGTGGCTAGCTTACCTTGAGTAGATAGTAGTCTCTGAAAAATGAGTTTGTCTTTGACCAAGAGATAGTTTCAATGTTGTCTTGTGGACTGTATATCTCGTTACAGCTGGTCAATAGCCCTCTGTACTTATTGTGTGAATGAATTCACATCACAATGTTTAGTGTATAGAGAAAAGATATTCTCTAACACATTTTTCACATCCTCCGTTTTGGTGGCTAATTTAACCTATCTTAGTGCAATAGCATAAGAAATATTTTCAAAAACTTTAGAGTGAAACTTCTTTTCTAACCATTTTGGAAGTTTAGCATTGTAATCTAGGTCTTTATCCTTGATGTTATCAAATAGTTTCTCAATGATTGGTTTTTCCTCACTCGACTTTGGTAGACTGAATGCATTAAGAAATATCTCTTTTATGTCATGAAGTACTTGCTTCTTCTTATGCTCTTGTTTAAGAAAATCTGGTTGTTTCTTGCTCGAAACCTTCGACATTTTCTTCATGATCTTCTCCTTAGCCTTGAGTGAGCACCAATGGGGCTTCAGCTTGATGATATTCTTCATAATTTTCATCTTCTTATTCTTCTTCCTCTCCCTATTCACCAAATCTCTCCTTAAGATTCTTCACAAGCTTGTTATTCTTTCTTATCATAGTAGATGTCTTTAAATCAATGGTGATTCTTGATTTGGCTTCCTCATGGATTCCAAATGAGGTGATACTCTTGTCAACTTCCTCTGCCAATAAAGTTGTAATAGTTGTAGATGCTTCATCTCCATTAAATTCATAAGGCAAGGGCTTCATCAATCTAACCCTAGGTATGGTTGCCTACACATATGTGTAATCTGTGTCAACTAGAAAGAAAATATCATTGTAGTACTATTCAACTAGTGATATAGGAATCCTTAGCCTCTGTTTCATAGACTTCTTGAATTCCTCAAAGTATATTTTCATTGCTATTTCAAAATTTTCTCCAAGATGCTCAATTAGATTTGAAATTTGTAATGTCACTAGCATGTTATTCTTCCACACTATTTGACCAAATGTTGGAAAAGTATTCTACACATAGAAGAATATGCAGACAAGTAATGAACCAAATTTATATTGTGCACTCGTTGTCTTTCTTGTGGCCTCCAAGTTTTTTGATAACTGTTGAAGTGGTAACTAGATAAGGTCATAAGTGTGATCTTTGTTCACTATGTTGTATCCCAAATCCACAACCATGCATGATACACTGTTCAATCGGCTTGATTGAAAGAATTTGTGAGCAATTACTCTCACTAAAAAGTCAATTACGGGATTTGAAATTGTGTCTATGGAAATCCCTCTCTTATTCCATACTGCCCCTGTATTTTTCTCAATTACCTCCTTTGCATCACTTATTTCCATGTCTCCAACATCTGCTATCTTTCTAGTGTAGCAACATTTGGAATCTTGTATCATTAAGACTTTTGGTGGTATCATTGATAACACACAATACATGTCTCCCTTATATGCTATCTCAAGAATAGCTTGGAAGGGTGGTTTTCTAACTTCATTACTAATTAGTTTCACTTTAAAAACATCTTTTCCTTCCTTCCTAACATTCATAAAAAAGCTAGACACCATTTTATGTATCTAGGGCTCACAAAAATTCAAACAATGAAACTTAGCACTAGTGAAATACATTTTGAATCTCATGTATGATAATGAGTAGCAACAAAATTCATTTAACAAAAAACTTAAATCTTTCTCCTCAGTTCACCTTATGCTCTTCATGTACTCTTCTATCTCTGATGAATACAAATGAGTAAAAAATTGACTATATAACCCTTGATATTCAACAATAAATTCTTAATGCTTCTAAAACTATAAGCTCAACTATCATAGGATTTCCCACTCTCTCAACTTATACATAATTTGCACTACGCTCAACAACCACAATGATCTTGGCCACTACTAACATAATTCCATCACTTGAAAAAAACTTTGAAACCTAACAAAACTATGAATTTTTTCCAAGTTCTAACCAATACATTGCATCTTAATTCATGAATATTTTATCTTTTCAAAACTCAGATTCTTGGAACAGATTATTGAAATAACTTTGAAATATCAGTCCCACACATACCTTTTGATTGCTTAGTTGTGGGTGATGTGATCATCTAATCCATTGGATGAAGTGACCTCATCTGAACTTGATGTGCAATAATCTTACTCCTTCTTCCATGATTTTTTCATCTACACTTTGACCTTCTCAACACGGGCCTTTTCTTTTCCTTTATTATTTCAATTACTTGAGACTAGTGATCTAGTAGGATAGTTTCTACTAATATGACTAGTCTTCAAACAACTAAAGCATGTAGTTTCACTCAACTATCTATTGTAGTTTCCTCTAAAATGTATTCTAATGCAATTCTCAGGAACATGTCCATACTCTTGACAATAGTGACAACTATACTTTGTGTTGTAATCCCAATTGTAGGATTTTCAATTTTGTTGTACCATTGTCTACTTGTTTGATGTTTAATTAGCCTTAGATCTACATTCATATGCTTTATGTCTATACTTCTCACAATAATGGAAATATTCTTCAAATCTCTATGTGCTTAATATCTTGAACCTACATTTATGTTCCTGATGTTCTTTCTTTTTTCACTTATGGTAGTAACCCTGAAATTTTTGCTTTGGGTTCTGATTTGCATTGTTGCTCCTACAAAAATTTATTGTATGACCTAACTTTCCACAATTAGGAAAAGTGGGTGTTTAGTTCTTACCTTTTTTTGTTTCTTTTCTCACCACTTTTAGATGATTCTCCTTCCTTGGTACTATTTTATCCCAATCCAGTAGTATTATTGTTAAATCTAGGAGATCTCATCAGTCTCTTAAAGTATTTGATGGCTTCACTAGGTTTTTGAAACTTTTAGCAATTTTTTTTTCTTAATCCATTCCTCAGTTGTTCATTCTATAACTCTAGGGTTGTGATCTCAATGTACTTTCCATTCAATTCATGATTGGCAATCTTCACTTCATTCACTATTTCCAGTTGCATGTGAAAAATATTATTTATCTATGATGTCTTCTCTTCTAGTATGTTGGTCAGAGTTCTTTTGTCATCTTCAATCATGACTTTGCCTTTCTCAAATTTCTTTTTCCTCTTGGTCACCTCACATAGCAATAATGATTGGTCTCCTCTTGGTCTCCTCTTTGTAATGAGTGTCATTTTTCTCAATAGCCATCTCTTTCCTTCTCCTCATTGAATGCTACAATTCATCTCTTACTTCCATAAGTTGGTGTTGTTGGAAATATCTAGATGAAGTAACTTAGAGGGGAGGGGTGAATCAGTTACCACAAAAACCATTCCAAAAATCCCTTAGATGTCTATAATGCTTACTTACTGCAGATACTCGATAAATAGTGAAAAATATTGTAACTTGGTAAGTTAACTTGTTACTGATCATCTAGCATTCAAAGTTATTAATATGCATGCAAAGGTTAACTAAATGAACACAAGAGACACCAAATTTAATGTGGAAACCCAATATGAAAAAAACCACCAAGTAACTAGTCACCAATTTTCACTCTTCTGAAGTGAGCCCCGTTAGGAGCCAACCCTGTTAAAGGTTACAATACACACTATTTGGTGTGACCTTGTTAGAGGGTTTAATCACCCTATTAGGAGTGGCTTGGTTAGAGGTCTTTAGAACAATTCAATTAAATTGTCACCTTGTTAGAGGATTTACAAAATGGTTGTTAAACGAACTCTGTAAAGAGATTCTGAATTCACTATTACAATGATTAGAAAGAAACAATGAAATGACTTGAATGATATGCAACTTATCTTTTGCCAAGTACAGATCTATGTTTTTCTTTACTGGATCCTTACTGATCAAATACAACTTTGCAGCTCCTCCATGATATCTAATCCTTCATTAGAATTTGCTCATTATTCGCTTATTCCTTCTTCAACCATATACTCACATTTCCACACTCATACATTATTCAACAACTTGAACATTTATATATACACCTTTCAAATTTATCAAGTCAGCTCAAATATTAGTTACAATAACTGAAAAACATCATTCGGCTACATTTATTTCGTGAAACAATTGAGCTTAATATCAAAACAAAAATCCTTTGCTGGCCGACTTAGCTTGTACTTTTTCTATTTTAGCATCAATAAATTCTTTCAAATCTAGATTACCTCCAAATTTATACCATAAACCATAATCTTTAGTTCCTTTCAAATATCTCATTATTCTTTTGATTGCCATCATGTGATTTTCTCTTGGTTTTGCTAAAAATCTTGCTACAATACCAACTGCAAGGGCAATATCTAGCCTAGTATGAACTACATACTGCAACTTTCCAATCATAGATCTATACAAGGTTTGATCTACTTCTTTTTATTCATCTTCCTTACTAAGTTTTAATCTAGTACATATAGGAGCCCCAACTGGTTTACAATCTTCCATACCAAACTTTTTCAATAGCTCCTGGATGTGTTTTGATTGAGTGATGTAGATACCATTTCTATTATGTTGAATTTGAAGACCAAAAAATAATTTTGTCTCACCAAACATAGACATTTCAAATTCCTTGTTCATTTGTTCCAAAAATTCTTTGCAAAGATTATCATTCCCTATGAAAATAGTATCATCTACAAATATTTCTGCCAAGACAATCTTATCATCTAGTCATTCCTTTATATACAAGCTACTATTATCATTATTTCTTTGAAAACCAATCTGAATAAGATAGTTATGCAATCTTTCATACCATGCTCTAGGAGCTTATTTCAGACCATATAGTGCCTTGTGTAATTTGTAGACCACGTTTCTTTTATCTAGATTAACAAAACCTTCAAGTTGTTCAATGTAAACCTCTTCATCCAGTATACCATTGAGGAATGTTGACTTGACATCCATCTGATAAACTTTGAATCCTTTGTGAGCAACATATGCAAGTAAGGTTCTAACTTCTTCCAATCTTGCAACAGGAGCAAAAGTTTCTCCATAGTCTATTCCTTCTTGTTGAGCATATCCTTTGCATACTAGCTTTGTTTCTTAATACCTTACCATCTTCAGTCAACTTGTTTCTGAATATTCACTTAGTTCCAATCACATTTTTATCTTTAGGCATGGGTACAAGAGTCAATGTCTTATTTTTTCTATCTGCTCTATCTCTTCATACATAGCCTCAATCCAACTATAATTTCCTAATGCATCTTTGATATTTCTAGGTTCAAAATCAGCAAGTAAACAAGTACCTTTCAACTTATTTCTTCTCATGGTTCCTTTAGATTTTCCTCCAATGATGTCTCTTGACATATTTTGCTAATACAAGTTCTTTTCCTTTTGAATGAATTTTATTGTTATCCTTTTGCATTTCAACTTTAGGTTCTGGCTGTTCTGGCTTGGTAGATATTGGCTCGGGTCCTTCAGACTTAGTAGACCCTTGCTCGATAGCATTTGAATATATTCATGTTGTTGTAGCTTAGTTTGAACTTCTTGTAACTCAGTTACTGATGACTCGGGAGTAGAAGATTCCTGATTGATTGGTACTGTATAAGGTTAATGAAAACAAACCTTCTATAATCTTATGTTCCCTTTTGCTTTCTTCTTCAGTCCTTTCTGCAAACTCATCAACTTTCACATGTGCACTTTCCATGACTTTGTTAGTAGACAAGTTCAAACATCTATATGCTTTACTTTTTCAAGAGTATCCTAGAAATATTCCTTCATCACTTTTCACATCAAATTTTCCTTTTTTAGATTCTTTCGAATTGTAACATTTACTTCCAAATACTTTTAGATAAGTTACATTAGGTTTATAGCCATACCATAGCTCATAGGGAGTTTTGAATGAGTACCTTTTTAGTTGTATTCGGTCCAAGGTATGAACTATAGTGTTGATGGCTTCCTTCTAGTATTTGATAGCAATGCCTTTTTTAATCATTAAGGTTCTTGCACAATCCATGATAGATCTGTTCCTTCTTTTAGCTATTCCATTTTTCTCAGGAGTTCCAGGGGCTGACACTTGTCTTTTGATTCGTTTTTCAATACAAAATTTATTGAACTCATGTGAAATGAATTCTCCACCTTTGTCTGACCTTAAGCATTTCTATCTTTTCCTTGTTTCCTTTTCTACTCTGGCCAAATACCATTTGAATTTCTCAAATTCTTTTGATTAGTTCCTTAGATACATGACAGTCATCATTCTTGAGTAATCATCAACAAAAAGAATGAAGAACTTTTTTCCAGTATAGCTTTCAATTCCAATGGGTCCACATAAATCAGTATGCACAATTTCTAATATATCTTCAGACTGATAGTTTTTACTTTTAAAGCTAGTCTTTCCCATTTTACCAATCTGACAATTCTTGCATAGACTGACCTCAGGTTTTTTTATGTTAGGAATGCCTCTTAGTTTCTTGAATTTTCTTATCTTCACCAAATTATCAAAATTGACATGACACAACCTTTTATGCCATAACCAACTTTCTTTGACTTGAGCAATAAAACATGAAGATTCACCAAGTTCAAGATAAAATAAGTACCTTTTGTTTGAGTGCTTGATCCAATCAGTTTTCTTTTATCATCCAACAATCTTGCTTTTCCATGCATGAATTCTACTTTGAATTCATTATTCAGTAGCTGTGCCACATTCAATAAATTATGCTTTAGTCCTTTTACCCAATAGGCATTATCACATATAAGCTCTTTGGTTAGAGAGATTTTTCCTCTTCCTTTTATACAACAAGGTTCATTGTTACCAAATCTTACATTGCCACCATCATAGTCTTCAAAATATTCAAACTTAGTTTTATCACAAGTCATGTGATGAGAACAACCACTATCTATGATCCATGTATCATTTTTGCTCAAGTGAGAAATGAGTGACATTTCCTCATCATTATCAGACTCATCTTTCATAGCAATGTAGACAATTTCATCTTCTTCTTCATCATTAGAATCATTAGAATTTTTGGCCATAAAACATGTTTTCTTACCTTTATCCTTGAAGGATTTGAAGTCTTTCTTGCCATTTTACTTGTAATATTTGTTCTCATCTTTGTTCTACTTGTTTGGGCACCTAGCAGCAATATGACCAACTTCTTCACATGAAAAATAGATTAGAGAAACTTTACCTTTATATTTTCCTCTGCCTCTAGAATATTTTCTTGCTAGTAGAGCTTCAATCACCTCAAGATCACTGTCTGAACTTTGGTCTAATTCATCTTCACTTTCTGACTCAGATTCCTTTTTCTTTTTGCTTTTCTTCTTAACTAAAGGTTTGGCTTCAAATGCTGATTCAATGTTTTTGGAAGCTAGAACATAGTTGTCATAGTTGTCTAGTTCAAATCTAATCAATCTTCCAGCTACGGCTTCTAGATTTATCTTATGATTTGCTTCACATCTTCTTTCTTGAATTGTAGAGACTCTAATTGCATAGATTGGTAGTAATGTTATGAGAACTTTACTTATAACTATATCTTCTCTGATATCTCCTCCAGATGCTTTTATTGCTCTGACACATGCTTTAACTCTTTCAACATATTTGGCAATGTTTTCATCCTCTCTCATTTTCATTTGGTCAAATTGTCCTCTCAGACTTTCTACTTTGGCTCTTCTCACATTATCATCTCCTGCATAGATTTCTTTTAGCTTGTTCCACATTTCAAAGGTAGTTTTTTAATCCTTGATGTCATCAAATTATTCATAACTCAGAGCAGATGCTATATCTACCATCATAATGTTGTGAGTCCTCTTTTCAACAATATCATTGACCGATAATCTACCAAAAGGGTTTGCATAATTTTCATCAAGGTACTTTAGTCCTGTATCACCAATGGATGCTAGATGAAGTCTCATCAGTCCTTTCCATATCGAGAAGTTTTTCTTGTTAAGTCTTTAAATTTCCCTTTTGTAAGACATCTTGATCTTTAGATTAGATCTTTGAAATCTTTTCCTGAAAGCACCAAAAGCTCTGATACCAATTGTTGTAAATATAGATGAGGTAACTGAGAGGGGAGGGGTGAATCAGTTACCGCAAAACCAATTTCAAAAATTCCTTAGATGTCTATAATGCTTACTTACTGCAGATACTTGGGAAATAGTGTATAAATACTATAACTGGGTAAGTTAACTAGTTACTTATCATCTAGCCTTCAAAGTTATTAATATGCATGCAAAGGTTAACTAAATGAACACAAGAGACACCAAATTTAATGTGGAAACCCAATATGGGAAAAACCACCAAGTAACTAGTCACCAATTTTCACTCTTCTGAAGTGAGCCCTATTGAGAGCCAACCCTGTTAAAGGTTACAATACACACTCTTAGGTGTGACCTTGTTAGAGGATTTAATCACCCTATTAGGAGTGGCCTTGTTAGAGGTCTTTAGAACAATTCAACTGAATTGTCACCTTGTTAGAGGATTTACAAAATGGTTGTTAAACCAACTCTGTAAAGAGATTCTGAATTCACTATTACAATGCTTAGAAAGCAAAAATGAAATGACCTGAATGATATACAACTTATCTTTTGCTGAGTACAGATCTATGTTCTACTTTACTAGATCCTTACTAATCGAATACAACTTTGCAGCTCCTCCAGGATATCCAATCCTTCATCAAATTTTTCTCATTATTCGCTTATTTCTTCTTTAGCCATATACTCATATTTCCACACTCATACAGTATTCAACAACTTGAACATTTATATATATACCTTTTATATTTATCAAGTCGGCTCAAATATAAGTTACAACAACTAAAAAACATCAATCGGCTACAATTATTCCATGAAACAATTCAGCTTAATATCAAAACAAAAATCCGTCGCTGGCCAACTCAGCTTAGTAACCATCGCTCTAGAATGGTTTTCTAGTGTTAACCAAGTGAAGCTCGGTAAACACTGTGAATCTTGCAAAAGTCCTTTGGAGATTGAGTGAACTCGATTAGCATTGACCTTCCTTTACTGACCTTGTGAGCTTGGTAAAAGCTAACTTTCTATCACATTTCCTTTGATGACCGAGTGAGCTTAGTAAACACTAACTTTCTACCACATTTCTTTTGATGACCGAGTGATCTCGGTAGATACTAACTTTCTACCACATTTCCTTTGATGACCTTATGAGCTCAGTAGATACAAACATTCTTTTGCTAATTTTGTGAGCTTAGTAGACTCTGTCTAATGATTCATAGGACATTTGTGTAACATCAAAGACAACACTCTATTAACAATTGTATCCAATAGGTGTAGGGAAAGATGGATTTCAATCTTCTAGTTCTGAATAGTCTTTCTCAAATTGTAGACTTCCATCTTCAAGATCTTTCCTCAAAGTTGTAAAGCTTTCCTTTCTAGAGAAAAAGGCTCTAATACCAATTGTTGGAAATAACAATGGAAAAGTAAAATCTGAGAGGGTGGGGTGGGGGGTAGGTTGAATTAGCACTTCAAAAATTTTACCATAAAACATTCACCACACATCCATCTTATAATTTACCATGTAAACTAAAAATAACTAACTATACATGTTCATCCATGGCATGAAACAAATAACACACAACACAATAAGTTTTTTAACAAGAAACCCTCCAATGAGAAGGTAAAACTGGAGTGAGGATGACACCCATAATCTTCAATACTGCAGTTGTAAAGTGTATCCAATTAAGGTTACAATTGTTTGATCATAAAATATGATCTTCTCTATGAAAGGTTTGCCTTGTTAAAGGCTTACAAAGACTATCAAATCTTACCTTGTTAAAGGATTTCAACACCCTATTAAAAGTGTGCCTTGTTAAAGGACTTTAACTCACAATGAAGTAAGTACCCTGTTTAAGGATTTGTAAAAGCCTATTAAGACTAATTGTTTAAGAGATTTTCTATGTATCACCTATTAAAATAATTGAACACCATGATCCTTTGGTTAGCACTTTGCTGCTAGTTATCAAATCTTTTGTTTTAAAGTATATCCTTGATCCTCCTAATTAGATATGTCTCTATTCGCGCTAACTGATTTTGCAATTGATATCCCTGCCATAAGCTCCATAGTCAACACATATTTTCTCTCTCTCTACACTTAGAATTCATTCTTCTCCTCTCATACACACATGCAAACTCTTGAGGGTTTTCCCTCCTTAAGAAGACTTCAGTGAGCTAGGGTTAGGTAGGAATCAATGATTTTGATTCATCCATTTTTCCACTTAATACATCCCTTTTTCTAAATGGTTGCATGTATTGCATGGGGATTCTCAATATACCTTTGTATTTATCTTCTAGAATTGTAAAACAATTCGTAAGTTGGCCCAAAAATGGTGCAATTAGAAACAACTATGCCAAAATTTGTTTACTTGGCAGTTGAAAGCTCTGATGCTCGATATTCACTATATTCTTAATGTTGTAACTCAGCTCTTGAATTACTTGAAATCCACTATTTTACTCAATATTTGAATCACTCGGCATATATGACTTGTTCGACACTTGAGTGACTCGACACATACCATCTACTCAACACTAACTATGTATATTGTTCGGCATACACTACTTACTCAGCACATACTGAGTTTTGTTAAGTAATACAATAAGTTTTTTTTATCACTACCTTATCAAAACCAAAATGAGATCAACGAAGTGCACCTAGATGATGTGCAAAAGGGGGGGTATAGGTGGACACCTTTTTTTTGAAATTAGGTAAACCTGAACTTGGACTAGACTTTTGAGGGTCATCCACTCAAAATGACAAAGTATGTAAAACATATAAATTGTAACTTACTATGAATCTATTTTATAAACTACTTGAATTTTCACAAAATGGATAAGATTACGTGGGTCAAACCTCGTGCACATGAAAAATAGCTCCTGATTTTTTTAGAAAACACAACATCATTGTTTTCATGTGCAACACAAAAGACATAATTATATTCTGTATTTTGCAAATCCCTTTGGTATGATGATAGTTAAGAGTGATATTTAGAGATTTTATTTTCTTTTTAAATTATGAATTATTGAACTGACTACATCCTAACATTTTGGTACATGTTCATGTGTTGAGCATAACTTGCATCAAAATAATTGAAAATGAAATCATTTTTTTAAAAAAGTGAATGAAATCAAGTGCAGAACAATAATCTGTAATATATTTTGAATTTGATAATTATGTCAAAAGTTATTAAAAAAAGGTACCCATATGTTATTGAGGACTATCAAGACATTGCTAAAAATAATTAAATTTTACAATGATAATTTTGTCCAAAAAAAGAAAAAATTATATTGTTAGAAAGCTAAGAGGACATCTAAGATTATGGTGGCAATTTTAGAAATACCCACTTTACCATTAGTAAATAGATGAAGGGATAGATAAGAACTCATCTCAGAAGATGAAAAAATGTCTAAAGGAAAAAAAATGGAGGGAAAATAGTCTGCCAAGCTTGTGGGTCATTTCCCTATGCTTTTACCAAGCCATAACTTGATCAAGTTTCTAGGATTCAAATAACCTGATCAGTTTATGCAAATCAAAAATTACATTCAAAACTTTCACATACAAAGTCTGATTTACTCCATTCAAAATGCATTAGAAAGCTATTGAAGAGATCTACAAAATGATATAGACAAACTAATCCTATGACATAAATTTTTTTATTTTTCATAAATTGAATTAAGTATGGTCTAAAATAGGTAGTCATTGTTTCCCAAATATAGAACCAATAGGTAAACACAAATGGTAACATGTTTTTAATTCTCTCTCTCTCTCAAACACACAAATACTCACTAACTCACTAAATAAATGATAAGATATCTCTCTTACAAATTCCTAACCTCTAGTATTCTATCACTAACTCCTAACCTCTCTCTCTCTCTAACTTATTACCCTTAAGTGATCTCTCTCTCACTCTGTAACGGGCACCTTGGAAATGCCCAAGAACTAAACTAACTGCTAAAATAATAATAGTTCTCAAAATGACAAAATCCATACATAGAAATGTATTCCAAAGGCCAAACCCCAAGGCAATGATGTCTAGAATGTTACAAGAGAGGATAAACATCCTCTAATGCTAAGAAAGATATGTGACTCACACATCCAAGCTCTTATCAAATGCAATCCACAATCATCCAATGCTAAAGAATGAGACTCTTACCCCTATTTATCATTTTCCTTCACCCTTCTAGAAGGAACTAAAACATTAATTAATTTCATTTATAGAGGCTTCCCCCTTCCAATAATTAATGCATTCTCTAGAAAATCCTCCCTTGCAATGCAATAATTAATTGTGCTTCTACAAAATTAAATTACTAGAGGCTTCCCCTTTTCCAATAATTAGTGCACACTCTAGAAGCTTCTCCCTTGTAATACAATAATTAATTTAATTAATTAAATATAAAGTCACCTTTTAACTTTTAATTTATTAAATGACTTTATAAAAAATTAATTTAACTACTAAAGTGGGGACATTACACTCTCTAAGTAACCCCTACCCTCACTCTCTCACTAACTCATAAAATCTCTCTCTCTCTCTCTCTCTCTCTCTCTCTCTCTCTCTCTCTCTCTCTCTCCCTCTCTCTCTCTCCCTCTCACACACTCTCTCTCTCTCTCTCTCTCTCTCTCTCACACACACACACACACACACACACACACACACACACACACACACACACACACACAAAACAAATATCTCTCTTACTAACTCCTTACTTGTCTCATTATCATATTAACTCCTAACCTCTCTCTCTCTCTAATGATTTACCCTTAACCTTTGTCTCTCCCCAAGTAATCCCTAAACCACTCTCTCAATAACCCCCCCCCCCCCTCTCTCTCTCCCTCTTCATATTCCTCAGTCTTTGTCTCTACATCTTTATCTCACTCTCTCCATCCTATCTCATTTTCCTCTTCCTATCCCCTACTCTCTCTCTCTCTCTCTCTCTCTCTCTCTCTCTCTCTCTCTCTCTCTCTCTCTCTCTCTCCCCCCCCCCATCACTGCCTCCATATATTTTAGGCTCTAATTATCCTCTTTTCTTCATTTACATCATCTCTCCCCACTATCCCTTATACATTTTTCCCATTTCCCTACACCTCTAACCATTGCTTTCACCTATTTAGCTTCTAGATATCTTTACCTCTCTCTCTCTCTCTCTCTCTCTCTCTCTCTCTCTCTCTCTCTCTCTCTCTCTCTCTCTCTCTCTCTCTCTCTCTCTCTCCCCATCTCTTTCTCTCTTTCTTTCCCCCATCCTCTTGTAATATCTCCCCCCCATTTATTCTCTATATCTATCTCACTCTCTACATATGTTCCCTCCCTCATGTTTCTTTATCTATAGCATTTTCTCTCCATGTATACCTTAAATATCATACCTTCTCCCCCTTCTGTCCCTCTCTGTCTATTATATTTGCTTCTATTATTACCACCTACTATCTTTCTCTTATGTGTCTTTTATCTTTGATCCTATCTTTTGATGTCTCCTTCATGTCTCACCCACATTCCCCCCCTTGTCTCACTCTCTCGAGCATTTCCCCTCTTATTATTACCTCTCTCTCTATCTTCATCCTTCCCTCCCTCCCTTCATTCTTCCTCTTTTCATCTGTGTCTCCATCTAATTTGGGCCATAGATATCCTATTTCTTTCTTTACCTTGTCTCTCTCCCTTCCCTATTTTCCATCTCCCCCCCTCCCACCTCTAACCATGTCCATACACAAGTAAATGTTTTAAAAAAAGTTTAAATATTTGTTTTTACTTAGGAAATATGTAGTTTACCATTTTAATTAAAAAGAACATTTGTGTATATTATTAAGCTTATTGTTAAATAGAATAGGTAAAGTTTATGGTTTGTTTCAATATATCAACTCATTAGATTATTTAGATTTAAATAATTAAATATAATATAATATTTAATTTTGGAAAATAGAAGAATGCATGTACATTTAATAGTAAAAATCAAATAATTTTAAAAGTAATGAGTTGCAATTGCTAGTCTTTTGTAATTATTAGAACTTTTGTTACCTAAAACTCCTTTAGCTGGATGTAGAATATTTTTTGAAAGAAAGATGATACTCTTGGCATAATACTATTCTTAAATTTATATATGCCAAAGAAAAAATTAAAAAAATATTATTTAAGTTGTAAGAAAATATTTAAGAATATTAAGACTATTGACTATAATGGTATCAAAGAGAACAAGTTTACACAATCCATAATATTATATTGATATGTTTCTGGATTTGATTGTGTTAAGATTTTTACCATCAACATTTCAAGTCACACTACATGATCCATCATCAAGATGAAGAGCAAGAGAAGCAAAACATAGTGTGATTCAAAAAGTTGATCATAAAAATCTTAACACAATTGAATCCAGAAACATATCAATATAATTATAATAGTATTCTTAATTTTATATATGTGAAAGAAAAAAATAAGATTTTTTAAATTTAAAACTATAAACAAATATTTTTAAAATTACTAAATCCAATTACAAAGTCATTAAATTGTTGCATTAATAATCAATCCAAATGTGAAGTCCAACTTAATTGGATGCATGATTATAGAATTGGAAAATAATATTTATCAAAAGATAAACAACATTCCCTATAACAAATTTCAATCAATACGATTGAAATGATCAATACGGCCATCAAATTTGAGGCCTGGCCACAGACACACCGCACCACATTGCTTTTCTTTATATTCAGAGAGAGGGTTTAGATTATCATTGAATATTTGCCATGTTTTTAAATTGGCGGATTCATTGTTTTCTATTATCATCAAATGGCGAACAAACTTAGATTCTAATATTCCAATTTTTAAATTTTTTTAATCTTGATGACATGTGAAAATTATGAGATTCTTTTATATAAAACAATGTAATATAAAACATAAATATAAAAATAAAAATAAAACTATCTAAATTATGATCTATTTCAAATATCTAATATTTTTTAGCCGAGAGGCTTATCGAGTGGGAGCATCCATCCTAATTTGATAGGGGTATGTATTGACATATGTAATAAAGAATGTTCTGGAGTTGCAAAACATTTTTTTGCAAAAATAATTAAGAGTTGTCATTATGAAAATGATGAAGATGAAAGGACTACTCAATGTTTTATATGAAATTGATGAAGTTATTTAACTGATGAAGCTGAATCAATTGGATTTATACATCTACACTTACATCATCTCTATTTTCAATCATTTCTATTATCGGCCCACTTTTCTTTCTACATGCAAATTGTAAGAGTGTTAAAGATTAATAATAATTGAAATATTACTATGCAAAATATAAGCTTACAAATTGTCTTAGGTTAACATATATTGCTAATTTATAATTGATTTGTAGAATGTTATATTATTTCATAAAATATATATATTTAAAAACTTTAAGATACGAGATGTAAATATTACTAATTTTAAATATTAAAATTTATAAGAACTATTAAATTGTTTAAAAAAATGACAATCAATATTTATTATAAAGCGTAAAATGAAAGGCATTATCATGATCAAACAGTTATGATCAATTAGAATGAAGCAAATGGGAACCTTAGTTCCTTGAATAATGCAAATATTGACTCTGTAGTCAAATAAGTTGGAATTAACTTTTAATTAATAACAAATATAAAAAAATTCTGCCCAAAATCCAAAGCTTGTATATATACGATTTTCTATAGTACTGGTATCTGTGATAGTAAGAGTCAGTTTTTCCTTCTGATAAAGAGATATTACTGATATCTATGATAGTAAGATTCCTTAGTTATTATTTGACATATGAATCTAAGTGCTAAATTCCGTATATGTGTGTGTACTTATACAAAAGTATTCACAAGTATTGAGTAATCTATCCATAAATAAGTTGAGTTTCTTTGAAACCTATCAATGCATTCCATGTCTCCTTAAGGACCATGATATAATCAAACTTTTTAACTTCACATTTTAAAATAAACAAATTATATTGTTTAGCCCTTGCTGACCTAAATTTCTTATGGGAAAATTGTTTAAACACGTCTCCATTAGAAAATGAGGCCTTACTGAAACATTGAAATTACAAACCAAAACTAACACCATTACACTCTTTATTATATATAGAAAAACACTACATATAATCCACAGTTTCAATGCTCTTTTTCTCCCTCTTTTTGGTTTCTACGGAGCTTCTCTTTGATCTTTTCCATCAAACTTTTCTTCTTGCCCCCTTCTTCTTGAGCCTTTTCATGATCATGTTCTTATTTATCTTTCTTGTGTCCATGAAGCTTTAACTTGTCCTTCAATCCACCCTTCTTTTTCTTCTTCTTCTCTCCCTTCTCATATTCTTCCTCATCGCTTGACTGTAAACACATTCATTTTCATTAGATCATAGACCAATCTATGTAATCATTTCATCATGCCCAAGTAAACTAACTTCAGGGGAAGATTGAAGGGAATGTGCAATCTTGAATGAATAGCAATGCAAGTAACAGAAATGATGAGTGTAGAATGTGTTCATTAAATGATGAAATTGAAGGGTTTACCAAAAAGCATGATCTTCAAGGAAATGTATTACGAAAAAAGTGGTGTACAGAGTAACTCTTGATTTAACCAAATCTAAGTCTTGATAAATGCATACAGCAGCTTCCGGGTTCTTAGCCTCAAAATAGAGGAAGCTAAAATAAGATTTAACCAAGGAAAGTAAGGTAGAAAGAATGTCAATAGAAATGAAATATTTAGTTAGGCAAAAGGTGGAACAAAATGCAACCAAATCTATAAGGAAACCTAAAAAGATGAAGGGATTGTGATCTACTGGTCAAGTTTTAATAGCACTTCCAAAAGGCAGATAAAACACAAAAAAGAAGAGACCATAAAAGGATAGTTGAGGGTTTGGATACCCTGAACAATAGGGGCTCCATAATTAGTTCAGCTATTGGGTAATACAAGCACTTTAGAAGGGTTAAAAAATTGATTCAAATAGATTATATCAAAGAACGTTGTTATTCCATCTTATCTATTCAACTTAGACACGAAAGCATTGATGGGTAAAAGACACTTATAGAGCTTGAAGAAGAGCTATTGCAACGATGCAAATTTCCTATTATTCCCCCTTGTTCTTTCTTCTCCTCGCCTTTGCCATGGAATTTCCCCTCCTCCACGTGGCCATGAGACATTGGCACAGGGGGAGCCTCGCCTATGCCAACATGGTCGTGGGAGAGGGGGATAGGGTGAGCTTCACCTACGTGTCCCAGCTCATGAGGAGCTACACCCACCACGTGTCCCTCTATGAAACCACCATGCTACTGATGTGTCTCCTCCACTTTCTTCTTCCCAAACAAGCCAAATAAATTGCAATCCTAATGCTCTGTTGCATTTGAATCTGCCATTGCCAAGAAATTAAGAAACTTGTCAAGAAATACAAAGACAGAACAACATCACAATAGCTCTAAAAGTTGGATGGAAAATGAGTGTTGAGTGAAGGCCAATTTATAAGATTTCACGAACGCCTGACGCGGCATGCTAGGGCCGCCATTACCATCTCATGCTTATGCATGGTATTTCTATGTCAGTGAGATAAATGTTAACATCACGTAGATAAGACATGAGTGGGCCCATTGAAGTAAAAGTAATGTCGACAACATAGGACTGTCGACAAAATTCCATGACAAAATATCGTAAGGGGACGATCAACATGCATTCGGGTAGCTCTACGGAATGAGCTCCTGGCTTTGTAGGGAGAATCTGAAACATATGCATTTCAAATAGTTATATTATAATTACGGCGTATGGATCATTTTGCTTTGCCATTTGAAAAATGGAAGATCTCATGCATGGACTATCGACTTTACTTGTAACACCTACATTTTGTTTTTTTTTTTTGCGAATGAAAATAGACATATATTACTAGTTCAAGTCTTGCATTTGATCGCTATATTGATCTTTTTTGATGATGGAAATAGGTATATATTACTATTCATATATTAGTTTATATATATTATATATAAAATAAGTTGAGAGATATATTTCGAGGTGTCTTGGACAGGGATATCTATTGATTGTACACACACACACACACACACACACACACACACACACACACACACACACACACAAACACACAAGTTAGTAGCAATCATTTTTTTATAGTTAAATATATACTTAATCTATATAATAGATTATATTATTAAATATTTAATATTTTTACAATATTTTATGATGTTCATTTCAAATATGTTTAGAAAAATAGAGTTCTATTAAAATAATGATTTTTTTGTCTTTCTATATATGATAAAAGTATATGTTTTTTTTTTTGCAAGTAATTAAAATTAAATTTAAGATTGAAATTAGAGTTTTGGTTTACATTAGCTTATAGAGTTTTTAGTTGACATTAATATTGTGATTAGCTTTAGGGGCATAAATAGGACTAGGGTTAAGAGGTAAGTGTTAGGGTCAAGAGATATTGTTCAAGTTAGGGTTATGATTAAAGTCTGAGCTAGCATTAATAAGATATTTTGGGTTATGACCAAGAATAGGGTGTGGATTGGGATTAAGGTAAGGAAAAATTGTTAAGGTTAGGGTGCAATGTTTACAAATAGGAGAAGTATGATGTTTAGGATAAACCATAGGGTAAGGATTAGGATTAAGATTTGTATCATGATTAGGGTTGGTGTTTACAGAAAAGATTAGTATGATAGTCAAGTTTACATGTAGAGTAAGGAATAGGATTATGGTTAGTATTAAGGTTAGGGATACATTTTAAAGGTATGATTAATATCATTTAGGGAGTAAAGGCATGCTTAACATTATGATTACATTTATGATTTATGATTAAGGTTAGTTTTAGAATGGTAATTATAGTTAATGCTATGGTTAGGTTTTGAGAAAGGGGTAGGAGTAAATCTATTATTAAGATAACTTTAAGGTATAGGTTAAAAATTATAGTTAGGGATGATGCTTAGATTATATATTTTTGAAATAAGGAATAGAGTTTAGATTATGATTACAATTAAATTTAGTAGTCAAAATAGAGTTTTTGTTTGCATTAGGGTTAGATTTTAATTAGAAATAGTGCAAAGGTTGTAGTTTTGATTATGATATATGAGATATTTGGCCAAAAGGTCTACTTTGCACTTAGGATAATGATAAATTATATAGTTTGGATTATGAAAGGATAAAAAAATATGAAATTAGAGTTTTACATTTTTTATTAGATTCCCTATCTAGAAATATATTTTATTGTAGGACTAGGATTAGGGTTTAGTATATAGGATTTAGGGTTAAAAAGATTCAGAGCTCAGGTGAAGGCTAAAACATGCATTTTATAAAAAACAATCTTAACCATGATCCTAACTTCAATTGACTTGTAACTTTAACCCTAAACTTTAATGTACTATCTTAATCCTAATAACTATATAAAATCCCAACCCTAATTTTAAGCATAATAAAAACATAATCATAACCCTAATTTATTTAATATTTTCATTAAAATAATTATTAGGGTGTTTGAGGCTAGGGTTAAGGTTTAGGGTTTTCAATTCAAATTATGATTATGATTAGGATTAGTATTAGGTAAGGTTGTACTATTATTAGGGTTATGGTTTATGATAATGATCAAGGCCTAGAGATTATAATTAAGATTATGGTTGGGTTTATTACATTTCAAACATTTTAAAATTTAATGACAACCTTAACCACCTAACATATACATTTATGTAATGTCTCTTCTAACTTTTTTCTACACTAGCATATGCAGAAGTTAAAATTTGTGCATAGTGTTTTCCTAATTTTTATTTTTATGTATTTCCCTAAAATTTATGGTGCTTAGAATTGAACTCCACTTTATTTCAATCAAACACATATCTATAAATTTTCGCAAATTAAAGTTTATTATTTTATCTATCTCACAAAATTGTTTATCTTTTTTTCTATTTTTAACATTTTTGGTAGTAATTATTAAAATCAATTATATGTATTTTCAACTATCATATATCATTTCTATTTATATTTGAATTCTATCTAAATCATACTTTAGATATTCTAAATAGTTATTTTAAATAACTTTAAAAAGCACAACCACTCTTTGTAGTTAAATGTTCTGAATTGTTAAACTTGTTTTCTTAAAATTTTCATTTATTTCTTTTTTAATTAGGAAGATAATTTTTTTCCTTATTATACTTTCTATTTATTTATTTTCAATTATGAAGGTAAATTTCTTATGTTTTGGTTCATCACTTAGTATGTTGGTTAATTGTGGCATCTTAAAGATCAAACTAATTCTAATTCTATTAAAAAAATGACATTTCAAGGTCTTTTTCAGGATGTTGTAGGGTCAATAGATATCTTAGCTATCACTGAGACCCGTGAAATTTTGGGTCTCGATGGTTCTCAATGGTTGTCAGTCTTTAGGGATGAGGTTCACTCCTCGAGTGGTGTGTGGGGGTCTGGAGGTGTTTCCTACCTGATTAGAGACAACCTCTTCAATGCTACTTCTATGGTCTATTTCTGACAAACATACCAGATTTATGTGGATTCAAGTATGCCATGAAATACACCATCATCATGATTTGTTACTTTCCACCAGCCTCTTTACCCTATTCCATTCACAGTACTGAGCACAGTGATCCACTTATTGATCTAATTGAGTGCATTTCTAGATTCAGTGCCTTGGGTAACAACATTATCATAGGTGACTTCAATGCAAAGACTAGGGAATGGAAAACCCCTATACATGACTAAGGCATGGACTGGACCTATATTATAGAACTTGATCATGTCAGTTTGGGACTCCAACATATTTTTGAGGGTCACCATGGACCTTTATCTATCTATGGTCATCACCTCCTTTAGCTGTGTGTCTTCTAATCTAGTTGTTTTGAATGACCTTCTTTATTTTCCTAGATCTGAGCCTTTTACCTATTAGCCACACTATGGGGGTGTAGTGTGGTTAACTACATTATCATTGATGCTTCTTTCATCTCTTGCATCTGTAGCATCACCATCACCCATCTCTTACTTGCCTACTATTCTCTTTTGTGCCTAGCACTTCACTTCTCCCCCCTCCCATCAATCCCCCCTTCCCTTTATGAGGAAGGCCACTCCACACCTTCACCCACATCCCCACCCCCCTGGCTTCTTTGGATCATAGCCCTAGCCATTTCCACTTTCGCTTTGGCTAGGGTGATGGGGAGCTCTTCATTTTCCACCTGCATCAACTCCTCTCATCTATTATATCTTTGAGTGTAACCATGCTTCCTCCATGTTTGATCTCTTAACTATAGCCATGTGGGAGTTGACTTTCCTTTCCATCCCCCACCACCCTATCCTTAGATTAAAACACTAGAACAAGTGCCCTATGAACTGTTGGTTTGATGCCAACCGTAAATCCTTTCATCGTCCCTTGACTTTAACCTTTGAGACCTTCCCTTCAGCCATTATCAATTTTTGACATTCCTACCATTGGTTTCTTCGTGTGAAGAAATGTGCTTACATTGTTTCACATCGCAATTCGTTACACAATATGCTTAGCCAAGACTCAAAGCTCTTTTGGCGCACCTTGTTCCCATGGTATCCACCCTATCTTGCTCCATTGACCTATGCTTCATCATCTCCCAGACCACCACCCTTTATGACATCCTAGATCAACTTCCTCTTCACCTCATCTCACATCCTCACTGTGATATCTTTACTTTTTCCACCATCTACGAGATCGTCAGAATTGTGAAATGCAGTAGAGTTGTTGATGAATATGGTTTCTAGGTAAAACTACTCAAGCTCCATAGCTCAGTGATTGGATCCTATCTCACCACACTCTTTAATAGAGTCATTTGTACTACCTTTCTAAAGGCTTGGTTGAGGCATGTGATCCATCTGTTTCATAAGACAAGGCCAATTTTTTACCCCAACATTTATAAGAGCATCATGATTGGGTATACCTTTGCCAAAATTTATGTCACATCATTGAATACTATTCCTTTAGGGGAACTGATAGGCCAACGATGGGGTGAATAATAATAAAAAATTAATAATTTTATGATGAAGTTTGGCTGGTGTATAAGTGTCAATCTGAGAGCATAAGCTTGCAAAAGTTGTTCGAGAAATATGCCATCAAGGGATGATAGTTGTGAAATAAGGGAATATGAATGCAACTACAACACACAGAATTAAATTTATGAAAAACTAAAGAAATCCCAACGACAGGAACATCAAAAACAAAAACAACAAAATTAATCTGCAATAAAAGATAATTGTAACTCACAATAGATCAAATTCATATGAAATATTATTATGCAATAAAACATAGGTATTGAACTAATAAAATAATATAACATGATTAAAACACGTACAATGTAATTCTAAACTGATCAAAATACAAATTAAAAAAAGCTTAAACACACTACATAAAAGAAAGAATCACCAAGTGACTTTAGAGTGGGCCCTCCTCCTCAGCTTCCTGGTGATGAAGAGACAAATTTCTTTTACATATTCTTAACCATGCACATGAATATAGAACTTATGATTTAAAATAACAATGTTTTTGTACAATGTTGTGTGCTTTTCAAAACTATATGTGTCTCCCTACTTCTATCTCCTGTTGTTTATATAGATCTAGCTCTAAAAATTTAACAACTACTTTGTTAGGCACTCTATAAAAAGAGTGGCTATTACATAACATAGTTATAACAAAAATCTATGGCATGCAAAGAATAGCCAATTTGTTGTCATTGCTCAAACAAAATGAATTTCCTTTATTCACATTTGTTGAACCACGGTGATGGTTTTATTTTAAGCAATGATAGTGGTTTGTTACGGTCCAAGCTTACTTCCATATACTGCCATGTAATTTTCTGTAGGTATAGGTAGAATATGTGGCTTAGAACAAAAATATATCCCATGCCAAGAATAGGTAGTGCTTGGCAGCAACAATGTTGTCTTCAGCTAAAATTATTTGTAACAATATGGATTTGAAACAGTTTTTTATGGATGAGTGATTTTGATTTCCACATGAGACTATACTATCTCTTCTCCTTGGTAGCAATAACCTTTTATGCTTGGTTGGATTCTTTGCTACCCACATAAGAATTTATCTAAGTTGGAGGAGTTCTATGTTGAGCTAGTAATATGGTCATAACACAAACAAAAGATAGAACAAACTTTGAAAATTGAAATTTAAACCCGTAATACTAAACTAGAAAAATCATGTTTTGAAAATAGCCTCTAACTTTTCCATTATTCACTTTCTGAAGATTATGCCACGAAGGATTGTAATTGGGCATGTTTTGGACAATACCCATGTCTCAAATTTTTGAGATTCATCTATATCTATTCATGAAAGAAAATGCAAAACTATCTATCCTTATTTTTAGTTCCTAATTATTCTGGCCAAGTTCTTTCTCAACATACTCCTTGATCAATATTCTTGGAATAATGCTTTAAATTGTTGAGGAAATAAGGAATGCTAATAATATTCTTACATAGAAGGTGATAGGAAGAATCATAAAATATTATCAACTTGTTAGATAAATACAATTTCATCTAGTTATTCACATATTCTATCTAATAACTATATTAAACATTACTCAGAAATATTAGATCATATGCAACATAGAAGGAGAAAATAGAATAGAAAATGGAAATTGAAATGAATATGAAGGTTTATACCAAGGTTAAAATATGGCATAATCTGGGACATAAATTGCTCTCATCGAAAACTAGATAGGATGAACTATAGGGCTAGAGGTCAATATGATTTTAGAGTAGATTATCAGACTATGGATCATATCTTGATCTCATGGGTAGTCATTAAGGAGGCTCATTGTCACTTTGAAAAAGTCTACTATTGTTTTGTGGAATTTCATAAGGTGTTTGATTTTGTACCTAGAGTAGCCCTTTTTTCAAAGGTTTAGAGACATTGGAATATCAAAGATTCTTCTGATGGCCATTATGAGACTCTATGAGCGAGTCAAGGGTAGACTCAAGACTCTAGTGAGGCTCTTTGATCCTATTTGGAGCACTATTGGGGTGAAGTAAGGGTGCCCTCTCTCCCCCACTCTGTATGGCATCTATGTCGATGAGCCTGAGGAATTTATCAAAGAATCATCCCTTCCATGTGATGGTTGTTACTTACATTAGGTTTTAGTCTCCATCCTTATTTGTAAAGATAATGCAATTCTTCTTACCTCCTTACTCAAGAGCCTCCAGAGAAATCTTGACAACTTAGCCTCCTTTTGTGACTCAAGATAGCTTGTGGTTAACTTGGGGAAGACTTAGGTCATGGTCTTCAATTGCTTGAAGATCTCACACTTAGATTTCTACTTCTGAGCTAGGAGATTGAAATCACCTCCTTGTACACTTACCTTAGGGTCAAGTTCTTCAGTCTTTTTTTTAGTTTAAGACCCGCTATTCATCCTAGGATTAGTAAAAGGATGGGTTCTCTTGCCATGATTGAGATATAGTGCTTTAGACACCATTTCTAGGACACCCCATCCAAATTGTCCCTCCTGGACTCTTTGGTCAGACCTACAATTCTATATGGTTCAATTGTTTGGGGACCATCGTTGCAGGATTCATATTGTACCTCCATTGAGCATATTAAAACTCTCTTCCTTTGGCAAATTATCAGATGTCATCACTCCATAACCCACAATATCATTTTGGTTGAGTTTAGAGCTCATCCCTTTACGTTGTGGGCTATTTTTGACCTTATATGGTTTTTTCACCATCTTGGTTGCTTTGTAGACTCCACTAATGGCTAGGACAAATATTCTTACCTTGCATACTACTTCTCAATTACACTTACCAAATCTGACACCTCTTTGAGAGCTTGCTGCTGGTATGCCCAAGCCACATCACTTTTGAGCTCCATCAGGGTAGACATTGATTGCTTGCCCCCATTTCAATTCTCATTAAATGTTCCTTCTCATCTTCTCCCTTCCACATAAGATTTGAACAAGCAGGTTAGACTTGACATATATAGACAGTACCTTGTTACGGCTTCAATTAACCCACCTGGGGGGTTAAGTCTGAGGATAGTTTTCTATGTTAAACACTTTCTAGACACACAAGATGTGATTATTTCTTGACCTAGATATTTATCTCAAAGTTGGTGTTATATCCTTCAGTTTGCATTAGGATATTTTAGGATTGGTTCCCACCATCTAGGGGCCCAGATAGACCACTACATTGATAGAGGGGACCAGATTTGCAGGCTATGCACATTGGTCGAGATCGAGACTAAGTTATACTTAATTTTCCATTCCCTATTTATTATGATATTAGAGGGAGATTTTTTTTTTAATTCAAAGAGTGCATTTCATTGACCTCCTTCTTCAGTTACACAAATCTAGGATGTTTGGCACTTTATCTCCAGGAGGCGATGTAACTTCATGACCACACCCTACAGCTTCTATTCCCCCTAAAGAAGGCTGCAAGGTAGCTCTTTAAAAACTTTTTCTTGCCCTTGCCCTTTGGGTGAGGTGTCAAGTGGCCCTTGGTTAGCTCCACCATTGTTCACTCTAGATCTATGCAACCGTGCATGGCTTATCTTCATCTTCATCAATGTTAGCCCACTAACAGTTCTCAAAGACAATTACATGCTCTCCCTCACTTGGGTCTGTATCCTTCAGGAAGAACCCTTAGTCTATGTCTTGTATCTGATTTTCTTTTCTCTTTTTTTTTTTTTCTTTCTGGACCACTGTTTGGTGCTCTACTAGATCTTTGCTTCTTGTTCTATAAGTTTTCAATCCCATAGACCCTTGTTGGTCTCCCGCTAGACATTAATAAATTTATCTTATCTTATATTACTAATCTATTTTGATTGTATTTTTCTATAATTTTCATTTATAAAAGTTTTTTAATTAAAAAAATAAAAAATGAACTTCAAAATATAACCTTACTTATTATTTTCTCATTATTTCATCCTAAATTTTTTATTTAACATTTATACTTTCCAACTTTAAAATAAATTCTATTATTCTTTAAAATCTAAAATAGAATATATTAGTTGTAATTGAACATAGATTTCTTTTATGCTTTACTACTAAGGCTTGTCTTATTTTTTATTGTCTTGTGTTATTTTCATTGTTAATTTTTTCAAAAAAATTAATAATTAATTTTTTTTTAAAAATACACCTCTATTATTGTTTAAATTGTAGAAAGAAAAAGAAAAAAAGAAAAAGGAAACGCCAAATCTATATAACCAATAACATATGACTAATTAATCTTCATAAATGTATATCTATTTAAAATATTCTTCTAAATAGATGAATATAAAATTGAATATTCAACTTCCATTACTAAATTTAGCCCAATATTTATCAAAAAATGAAGAGGGTTGAATATTTAGTCCCTCTTATCCCAATTTATTTGCAAAGTAGAGAAAGGTTGGTAATAGAGGATGGTTGAAAAGTTGACCAAATTTCATAAGGAGTCAGGACGATTGGTATGCATTCCACGTTCTACGAGATGAGCTCCATGCATTATCAGAGAATCTGACACGTATGTGTTTCAAATAGTTGAAGAAAGTTATTAGAAGTATGGTATTACAAATAACCCCACTTTACTAATTTAAAAATGGAAGTCCGTCAACTGAAAATTTAAATTATGACACATTGAATTTAGTCAAGGCCCCTCTGGTATGAGCGTTTAGAGAAATTAAATTATGACATATTAAATTTAGCAAATTTCAAATATAAGGCATTCAATTTCGTTTAATTTTAATTTGTTTGAGATTTTATACTGTATCCAATTAATACTACTAGCAATTAGAGCCTATAAGTTTAAGAGTAACGCAGATTTCTAATGTCACAAGTCTGATTTATTTTTATTCACTTGTATTCTAAAATGTCATGGAACTCATACAGTTAGATTTTTCTCTTCTATTCACTTTTAGTCTACAACTTCTTGGAACTCAACTTATTTTCTTTTTGTTTTGGATATTTTTAAAACTTATTTTAATTTTAATTTGTTTCAGATCTATCTTCGACTTTTCACCTTTGTTTGCTACAAGTGTCAGTCCTTCAACCAAGTTGTCATTAGAGGAGTCTAGACTTTGTCAGCTGATAGAGATTAACCTTACTTCCATTAATAACCAAATTATATAATTAGTAATTAGTAAATAACTTAGTTAGAGGATAGAAAGGGATTTGTCTAGTGAAGAAAAAAAAGATTTCCATCAAGTTTTCTCATGAGAAAGTGTTTGCCTTCTAAGATTCAAGTTTCTAAATTATTATTGATGAATATGTTTATTTTTAGAAGAATATTGTAAGTGTACTGACACTATTTTTAATTTCTATTATTTCCAAATTACATTCTTAATGCATATTTATATGACATTTAAAAGACATATCTCCATTTTGATTATGCTCTCACATCCTCTCTCCTTGTGGCCCTTGTCACAATGCTATGGATTTGAGAAAGCACAATCCATGTGCTTCCCTCTCCTTGCATCCTAGCCCTCCCTCACCTTCTCTTGACTATGCATCTTGGCCCTCCAATCCACTACCCCTATTCCTATAAAATGAACCCCTCTCCCTTCACATTTATAGCCACACTTGAAGCTAAAGTTATAATCATCTTTTGAAGAACAAATTCATCAAATACACCCTTACCATTCTCAAAATTCACGCTCATTTCATAGTCAATCTCCCATCCATTGTGTCATGTCCCCTTTTCAAATAATTAAAAGATAATAATCTTTGCTAAGACAGGCAGGCCCAAGAAAGTGAAGTTTCGGAAAAAGGGAGTTAATCTTTGGAAACCGTTGGACTAATAAATGATAATTATTATTAAAATATGTTTCATTAACCTCTCTTGGACGTGAGTTACAGTTATGCCCTTTTTAAAGAGGTTTGGAGGCATTTTGGGGGGATTCCAGACTTGATTTTCACTCATTCTTTGTTATTCTTCAGAGGCTGCCAAACCTGTGGAGAAGGAGACCCAAGAACGGGAGTTTGCAGGTTTCCAGGGAGACCCAAGAACGGGAGTTTGCAGGTTTCCAGGAAGGCTAAGGACAGGATTTTGAAGCCATTCCATGTGCATGCTCATACAGAGTTTGCCTTTGTGCTGAACAGTGCAGATTTGTGAGTTTCCGGGTGTATTTTTGTAAGAGTTTGGTGTTTCCGGTTGAGTATTTCATATCAGTTTTGGTTGCTGCTATATTTTATACTTTAAGCTGTTAAAATAGAGCTGAATATATATATTGGGACGTGATTAAACTTCTGAGATAGATTATTAGTGTTCTTGTGGTGTTTCCGAGCATATTTTGTGCTATTTCGGGAGCCCGATGAGCATAGTTTTGGTCCTACATTTTCGAGCTGTTGTGTAAAGGCTATACGGATCTGGAAATATCAATTTGTAGGCTGTTATGCTGCTGAAAGTTCTGTAAAAATTTCCATTTTCAGATTCATTAATAATTTGTGAAGTTGTGAAGCTTTTAGCACTATTTTCAACATACCCGATTTGGGGTTTCTTAAGGAATTTGGTAGATCTTTGTGATAGCAGTTGTTTGATTTTAAAGATCTGATTAGAGGTTGGAAATATCATGAAAAATCAGAAAAGGGACATTTCAGTGGTATCAGAGCCATGATCTTGCCAGCCTGAGGGTTTGTAGAAGTTGCAGGTTAGTTTTGACAACTACCCAGATATTGCATTTCAGTTTTGAGAACTACCCAAATCTTGCATGTCATAATTTATGATTGCATGTTGCTTCTAATCAGCTGCATGTAAAAATTTATGGTTTCATGCTACTTCTAATCATTTTCATGTTAGTTCTTGGTGAATTTGGTGGTTGTAGAAGTTTGCATTTCAGTTTTGACAAGTACCCAGATCTTCCATGTCAGTTTTGACAACTACCCAGATCTTGCATGTCATAATTTGGTGGTTGCATGTTGCTTCTAATCAGTTGCATGTCCAAATCTATGGTTTCATGCTACTTCTAATCATTTTCCTATTAGTTCTTGGTGAATTTGGCGGTTGTAGAAGTTTGCATGTCAGTTTTGACAACTACCCAGATCTTGCATGTCATAATTTGGTGGTTGCATGTTGCTTCTAATCAGTTGCATGTCCAAATCTATGGTTGCATGCTACTTCTAATCATTTGCATGTTAGTTCTTGGTGCTTGAAGAAGTTATATCCTATTGGGGTTACACTCTACTTTATCCAGAATGGACAGGTATAGTACAGAGTCTCAGAGGGAACGATCTTGGACAATTGATAGCCAGAGTCAAAATAGTAGAAAGGATGGTTATTTAGACATTCGAGATAAACTTATGAAAATAAGCCATGACATGTCTAAACAGTTGGTTGAGCACCACCGTATAAATGACATGTTATCTGACCCAGCTAAGGTGGATAAGTTGACTGGATTTCTATTTGGCAGATTTTCTCACAGGACAGATGACACAATTCCCAAGAACTTGCATGAGGAGTTTGAGAAACTAGCTGATAGCCAGGTAGTGGTCTCAGATTCTACTTTGCCACAGGAGGTGGTGGGAAAGGATATTACACAGATTGATAGTAACAGTCAACTTGATACTCAAATTGAGACAATTGTTTACAGGTTGTCAAAGGGTGATGCCACAGGTATTCAGGATGGTATAGTTACAACAGGCAGTGACTACAGTGTAGTGGGTTCAGATGATGATTATGAGGATGTTGTTGTGCAGGATGGTGAGATACCTAGTAGAGATGAGCAGACATTGAGCATTCATGAATTTGCTGAGAAAGAGTACCAGGCGCAGTTAGATGCTTCATCACATGAGGTTGAGGCAGGTAGTACTTCACATGATTTATCCCGCCAGCTGAAGGTGAGTGAAGATAGTATTGTGACTTCATTACCTTATCATGACAGGTATGTGGAGTTAGTTGGTATTGGTCATATTACTCAGGTGAGGAGTTTGCTTGAGTTACCAGTTGATTCTAGTTTACGGATATGGACACGAGATTGTTATATTGGTGTTTGGGATTCAGTTGACTGGAGATCTTTAACACTTTTTGGTCGCAGTGTTTGTTTGAGTGCTATCATGGATTTGATTAGCAGATTACACGGTGTTGTCTTTTCTTGTGCCAGTATCTTGTCTGATGTTGGTATTAGTTTTTATACACCGGTGTTGGGCTTTGTTCATATATACAGTCGACCATACTTGCTAGAATGTGTTGATGATCTTTCATATTTGGCAATGTGTACAGATGAGTCCCAGGATCATATTGGCATCGATGACATCCAGGAGGATGTAGTGGGCAATTTTGAAGACTTAGTTTCTTTGGGTATAGAGGAGTTGGACAGCAGTGCTACAAATTTTGATACTCTGTATGTTGATATGAGCTTTAGAGTTGATTCACAGGACATGGATGGTAATACTCTAGAGACTAGTAACTTTGAGGATACTCCTTTAGACAGTGCATCAAAGGAGGTTTGTAGGAGACAGTCAAGCCAATGCCATCATGTGTCTAATCAGTTGAGAGTTAGTGACCGAGACATTGCTATCACTTGCCAACATTTTGATGCTGCTCGTCAATTATTAGCAGTTTATGGATGGGGTTCTCCTACTAGTGATGAGCAGGAAGGAAGTTATCTTTCCTTGACAGAGATCCACTCTTTATGGGAGGCTATTCAGATTTTGAGACAGAATTATATGCACTTGGTAGCTGATAGAGATTATCTTATGGAGTGGGGTAGTACAACATATGATGCATTGTTGGCCAAGGAAGATGAGGTGAGTGAGCTTACTGAGCAGCTTGAGGTGACTTTTGAGATTCTTGAGAGTACACAGTTGGCTTTCAAGGAGTCACAGTTTCATTTGGCTAAGGTGACCATGGAGTTAGAGCGACTACAGTCTTTATCTGATTCTATACAGTCACAAGCTATGGTGTTTGGTGATTCGAGGATGTCCATGACTGAGATTGTCAGAGACAATGGAGATGGGGATGCATCCATCCTTGATACTAACATTGGCATATCAGGTTCATTCCCACTAGAGTCAGGTTTAGTTGAGTTGGGTATTGTAGCAGATTATTGTATGCCTGACAGGGTGGTGGCCTCTAGTACTGAAGGCACAGAGACTAGAGATGTATCAAAGGTCATGTGTGATGTTGGTGAGTCGACAGTTGGCATGGTTCCTGATAGTAATACTACTCCCTTGGTGATATCTTTGGAGGTAGTAGTCAGTTCCAACATGGTTGATGATCAATTGCAGTTAGTTTCATCTGGATTACAGTCTGAGCCACTGACTGAGATTGGCGCATTCTATCGGCATTACACTGTGAGGTACGCTCATCAATTTACCTTTGATGACCATGTTGATGAGATTATGATACAGAGATGTACTTTGGTTCCTAGTGCTTATCATCAATTATGGAATAGTTTGATGCCTCGAGATGAGAGTTGTGATGGGCACGACATGGCGACAGGTTTTGTAGTTGATAGCTTGATAATACATGACTTAGAGCAGGAGTTTTGGAGTGATGCTCCAGCAAGTGTTGTTATTGATTCTACTCCTTTGGCTATGACATCTCCTGACTTAGCTAGTGATCAGTCACAGTGGGTTGTATCACTTGTTCATGGTGAGTTGTTGACTGAGGTTGGTTTTTTTAATCAACATTACATTGCAAGGTATGTACATCAGTTAACAATTGATCCTTATGCTGAGGAGTTGATGGCAGGAAAATTTGGTTTGGGTTCCATTTCTTGTTGTTTATCTTGTGATGGCTTTTCACCATCAGGGGTGCATGGGAGTTATGGTTATGAGACAGTGGCCAATGATCTACAGAGTTGTGTTGACTGCAGGAGTTGTATAGTGTGTGGATTCTCCATACTTGGTATAGTTTCATTTGAGAGCATTCACCATTGTTGCAGAGTTGGATTGTACATTCCATATAGGCCAGTGGAATGCATTGATGGTATTTACTATGTTGGTAGTCCACTTTACTTGGGTTTTGATATTCTAAGAGTTTGTGTCTCATGGGTTTTTGACTGTGGTAATGGTGATTTTGGAGTTTGGTTGAGCTATAATTGCCAGTTTGATTATGGATTCCTCTTGGTCATATTGCAGAGGATCTTGCAGGAGTCTGTGTTAATTGGTAGTAGTATAGTTCATGACTACATTTGGGATCCAGGAGGATTGATTGGTTTATTGTTCAACCATTGCTTGAGGACAAGCAATGTTTGGGAGGGGAGGACTTGTCATGTCCCCTTTTCAAATAATTAAAAGATAATAATCTTTGCTAAGACAGGCAGGCCCAAGAAAGTGAAGTTTCGGAAAAAGGGAGTTAATCTTTGGAAACCGTTGGACTAATAAATGATAATTATTATTAAAATATGTTTCATTAACCTCTCTTGGACGTGAGTTACAGTTATGCCCTTTTTAAAGAGGTTTGGAGGCATTTTGGGGGGATTCCAGACTTGATTTTCACTCATTCTTTGTTATTCTTCAGAGGCTGCCAAACCTGTGGAGAAGGAGACCCAAGAACGGGAGTTTGCAGGTTTCCAGGGAGACCCAAGAACGGGAGTTTGCAGGTTTCCAGGAAGGCTAAGGACGGGAGTTTGAAGCCATTCCATGTGCATGCTCATACAGAGTTTGCCTTTGTGCTGAACAGTGCAGATTTGTGAGTTTCCGGGTGTATTTTTGTAAGAGTTTGGTGTTTCCGGTTGAGTATTTCATATCAGTTTTGGTTGCTGCTGTATTTTATACTTTAAGCTGTTAAAATAGAGCTGAATATATATATTGGGACGTGATTAAACTTCTGAGATAGATTATTAGTGTTCTTGTGGTGTTTCCGAGCATATTTTGTGCTATTTCGGGAGCCCGATGAGCATAGTTTTGGTCCTACATTTTTGAGCTGTTGTGTAAAGGCTATACGGATCTGGAAATATCAATTTGTAGGCTGTTATGCTGCTGAAAGTTCTGTAAAAATTTCCATTTTCAGATTCATTAATAATTTGTGAAGTTGTGAAGCTTTTAGCACTATTTTCAACATACCCGATTTGGGGTTTCTTAAGGAATTTGGTGGATCTTTGTGATAGCAGTTGTTTGATTTTAAAGATCTGATTAGAGGTTGGAAATATCATGAAAAATCAGAAAAGGGACATTTCACATTGATGGCTTGAGGCACACTTGAGCACACATCTCAATCACTTGGACAAATCCTCTTAATCATTGGAGTTACTCAAAGGAGTGAGGCTTGCAATTCCTTTAAATAATTATTTTTGGTTTCATGTTGCAAATTAAGGATTATGAGATGTGTCTTCATTACTCATTAAATTTTCCTTGTGTGAGAAATTTTGAGTAGAATATGGGATTTAAAGAGAAGTAGATTTTTGTTTAATTTGTTCTCTTGTAAAGTATAGGTCCAATTTATAAGAATGCAATTTCCATAGTTCTAATTAATAGATGTTATTGTCTACACTCATAGTGGTGTTTGTCTTCATTGGATAACATGACTGGAAATAATGCTCAGACAATTTAGCTTTGTAAAGCTTCTCTATAGTTTGGTCATCACATAGGTCTATTATGACATGAATACATTGATTTGAACTATGAGTCACAATGGGAGTGAATGAACTACTTGATGAAGTTATGATATTGAAATGAGTTTTTCTTATCTTGTGATATGCATCTATTCAGTCACAAATGTTATTTTTGTGTAATTGATTCAAATGTGTTATCTTTCATTAGCTTTAATAGGTTGTGTTACTTTCTTTCTAAACTATGAATGAAAATTTCTTATTATATTATCGAAAATGTGTACACAATTCCATTATTCTCCTCTTAGTTTTTCTTGTTTAGTCTTCCTCGATGTCAAGTTGGGGGTCTTTTATGTTAGGAAAGATTTCGGGAAAACTTAATAGATTTGCGGTAGGGTGGTAAAGAAATCCTACAATATTCTCGCTCTTATGTTCTTAGACAGGTTCTAGAGCTTTTGTCAAAAAGGCTGACATAATCGATACATCTTGGTATTTTAGTAACTAAATTACACTTACTTTTAGATTCAAGCATATATGTATTGTATCATTTTTGTTAAATTTAATGATAATTAATCAACTAATGTTGACTGGTCAATATTTAAATGACTAACTCTCCTTGATTTTTCGCATATTATGGGGATTGCTAATGTGGAATTGGTTTTATAGGGGTAGTTCTTATAAAGGAGTTGTAGAAATGAGAATGAAAATGACAGATGTATAATACTCTTGAAAATTAGGCATGTACACCAAATATATTTTACACACAAAAAAAACATTCAAATAAGTGAACTTTGAAATTATAACATATTAGGGAAGAAGTTATGGGCATGCGAAACATACAGAGATTGAAGAAGAGATAATGTTGCAATGCAACTTTCCCTTGAGTCCCCTTTCCTCTTTCTTCTCCTCACCTTCACCATGGGATTTCCCCTCCTCCACATGGCCATGAGACATTGGTGCAAGGAACATTCAACATTTTTGAGAGTGTAATTTAAGAAGTCTAATCATTAATTGTTTTCAAAGTGAGCATCCCAAGCTAAATTTTCATGAATATACTTTTTATAGTACACAAAATGGTGCTGAGATTGGAGTTGGAGCCTCAATCTTACAAAATTTGATATTCGTTTACTAAATTGAAGTGTTTTTGTTGTAGATTTAACAAGTTTGTAGGTACATGAGCACATTTATAGAGTCTACCAATGCTTACATTAGGTTTTGTAACACCTATAGGAAGTATTATGAAGCCTATTCTAGTTCTTACAACATCTACCAAACTTCCTACAACACCTATGGAGAATACAATCTTTTTTGTCTAAATTCTACTAATAAATTCTTATAACACCTATAAATAGTCTTATAAAACATATATACACAACCTTATAGCACCTAAAATAGACAGACTTGAACTTTGAAAACTTTGCAAGTATGATGTAAATCATGTTTTATTGTGTAGATGCTTGAGCACAAAAAGGTGAAAAAACCTACTCTTAAGTCATCAGATCACTACAAGTAGAGAAGAGAAGACGATAGCAAGGTAGGATTAAAAATTTCAAGATGCCACCTTAATTGAAAGTTAAAATAAAGAAGCAAAGTCTTATGCACACTATGTTAAAGGTAAAAATGCTTATAAATCAAAATATGGACATCTTTGAATTTGATCTTCACTCCCTAAAATTTTAATTTACAATCTAAAAGGAAGCTTCAATTTGAATTAGATTTGTATGCTATTTCTCTGAGTACTTGGTAAATATCATGAGATGATACCATTATGATGGACATCTCCAAGTTAAGATATCTCTGAACAATACCATACAATATGATAGTGCATATCTCATGTGTCTCTAAGGTTACTGAGATATGACATGGTGTATGCTATGTGATGTCAATGTGTATACCAAGAAAAGATTTCAGTATGGTGAATATTATATGGTTGGTATTCTTGGACATACCATATGCTTGATATTACCATAAGCTAATAAATCTACTCTGTGTTGTTTTATTTGCATAGAAATAATCCCCCCACTAGTACATTTGACCACATTTTTAGACCAAAATTTTTGAGCATCTAATAAAATAGAGTTGAATTGTTTGGAAAATGCAAGGAAACACTTTTTCCTTTTTAATACATGCCCGTGTTGGTCAAAATTTTGAACAACATGAGCTTAATATGTAAAAAGGCAATTTGTTGATGTCCATTATCACTGTAAAAGGGTAATTTCTTGATGCTCGTATTGAATATCCTTAACACGCACGTGGGTAGGAGAGTATTCTCGCTAGTTTGACCTACAAATTGGCAATTTCTTGATGCCCATATTGTATATCATTGGCATGTGCATGGGTGGGAGAGTATTCTTGGTACTTTGACCTCTATGTTTCTATGTTTACTAGTATGGATGAGATCAGTATCGCAAGTTGATCAGAAACAATAAAACAAAGGTATTATTTTGAATTTTCTTTCTTTTCATGTCTACATTTAGCATTTATGTTCATCATTTGAGAGATTTCATGCAATGTGTAATACTTCTTACAATGGTCTTATTTATATGTGCACATACTAAAAAATGGCGTAAGAGAGTTTCATTATTGTATAGGAAAATTGTTGATGTTTTGGAATAATGAAATTTTTTAGTTGTACTGGATTTTTGCCTCAAAAGTTTCCATGGTGAAAAAAACTACTTGTTGTCTTTGATTTTATCATTTCAAAGCTGGACAATATTCTTTTGATTAGTAGTGAAGAAATCTTTAAAAATGAGTGGGTTTCATTTTCTGTCTCTTAAAGCATTTTTGTTTCAAGTGTCTAGTGATCTAGAGATTCTAAGCCATCCTGTTTACTTCAAAAAATTAGATGGTAGTATGCAAGGTGAACACTACCTTTTGTATGTTGATGGTTATTTTTTAAAACCTTATTTGATTATGCAGTGTTGATGTCATGACATGAACAATATTTAGTTATCACCATGGCAGGAAACTATTTAGTATTTAGTTAACAAGTGACTAAAATTGTTTGGCTTTTCCAATCAAAAATTAGCTCTAAGTTTTCCTTATATGTACTCGAAATATTAAAGATATAAAGTGCTCACAAAGAACTAAGGATAAATTTGACAGTTTATTATTGGTCTTTATTGAATGAAGCAGAGACTTGTAGTCTCACGATGCAAGAGAAGGGGGAAATTTCAAAGTATACTATAAACTTTCTCTACAAGTTTGTAGAGCTCTGCATTCCAGAAATAATTTTATAATATTTTTACTTATTAAACAAGATTGCTGCATGTTTGGAACATGGAGGGCAGGACATTTTCAATGTGGTGTTATGTAAAAGAGTTTACGTGCCTCATCTATGCTTCTTTGTCTTTCATAAATTATTATGGTAGTTGCTACATATTACAAAGATCCCATTTTAGTGTAGTTAGGTTTATGGTTTTAATGAGATCCTTCATATTATGAAGCTCTTCTTTACTTTTTATACCCTTAGAATTATGCAGGTTTTCTTCAAAGTTGATGTTGTGAAGAAATTAGATGTAGACAATATGCTCTACATCATGCCAATGAATATTCATTTCTTTGTTCTGATTTATCTAAATTAGATAGTTTTTCCATTGTTTAGTGAATTTTTTGTTTACTTAGTTCCTCTAGTTTTCTAAACTATAGGTTGATTAAAATGCTATTGCAGATTTTGAATATTTGAATGAAAATTTGGGATTGAAAAACTATAGCATCATAATGGCTTATGCTTCAACAAAATTTTCCCAGGTAAATTATTATGCTCAATTTCTACACAATTATTTTTTTTTTTTTTATGTGTTGTATAAATTATACTTTGCAATGCAACAAAATAATTTTTCAAAGTCATCATTTGCTTTGAACTAGATGATTTAGAATGAATCTATTAAAAATTAAATGACTTACAAGGAACCCATTAAAAATCTAGAATTGCTAAGTACAATTCATACACCCTAGAAAGTCGTATGACATTTTCAAATATTTATTGCAGTTGATGTTCTTGAAATCTTCTGTCAAGTGTACAACTACTAGTGACCACTGTTCATCCAAGAGACGTGGGCACAAACCTTTTATCTGGAGGGGATGGAGGCCATTTTAGTTTCAAATCATTTTAGAGACTCGACGCAGCATAATATAGCATACTAAAATTAGAACATTCACTTATATATATCCATAGGTGTTATCGAAGAACTTTGATGCAATTTTTTTAATTAGCCTTACATACCAAGTTCAATACTTGAGATCTTTATGTTCTATTGTTATTATCTAGCCAAGAATAGGTGGTTAAAAAAAGTGAACTACTGTTATTTATCGTTACTTTAATTCACAGGGCATTCAAATAATTATACTGAGAGAACTATGCACCAGATTGTTCTCATTACACTTCTCAAAATATTTATTTAATTACAGGTGCAATCTTAACTGCTTACCTATCTATTACTCTTCCTAGAGCACCATTCTTTCTTTACTTTGAGAGGTTGATGGAATCTTGTTTTTGGAATAACTATAAAATAGATTCATAGAATAGAGGACTTCTACAATGCTTGAGTGAAATTATCATTGACTTTTTTTCGATCAAAGCAGAGCAAAGATCGACTCATTCAATTTTCAGTGCATTCAATTTGTTGACAATGAATTCTTGTGGTTTTAGACTTACAGTTAACTAGATGATAATGTTGTATTGACTTAGTATGCATTTACCATTATGACCACTAAATTCATTGCTAAGTGTACTTAATCATCAATGGTCTAGACCATCCAATTGATGATAATTTTAAAGGAGGCAAGTTATAAATACATGCCCCTAGTCTAGTCTTGTGTAGATTAGTGCCTGGAAAGTAAAAGTAGCTTCTAAATGAAGGTATTCGATTCGAATACCATATCTTAACAACTGAGCCACTAGCACTTTATAGGTTTGAGTGAGGCAACAAGCTTAATCAATGCATCTTGCAAGGAGTGGACATTGCATAGATAAATATCTTTCAAACCAAATGCTTACCATCCAATGTGTATTTAGAGTCATATATGTGTTTGTGCCTCTTACACTCATGTATAGGCGATGATTTTAAATATAGTAGTAGCCTCAATTCAGTCCTGTATTAAACAAGGTGTTATCCCTCATGAAGCCAAGTAGATACCTTAAAGGCATCCTATAACTAAATTAGTACATTCTGGGTTCAATGGAACTTGGCATATGTTTCTAGATATTATTTCAATTGAAATCAGTTTATCTAAAAATGTTATGGCTTTAATCTCGTTTTGTGGTCCTCTAGATCCAAGAGGTTCTCCCATTAACATTTAGTGTAAATTTTATTTCATTTTCCTACTTCAGGATAACATTCATCAAGAAGGATATATAATATGACATAGATAACACTATAAAATAATCTCCTATAGAATATTTATATTGTCAAGAGCTTAAAAATGTCTTCTTTATGAGTACAACTGACTAGTGTTGTTGCTTTGCATTGTGCTTTCCTAAATTTTCCCTTTGCTTTATTGTTTGGTTTATCCACTAGTGGACATTATTTCATAAGTACATTAAATTAATTTATAATGGGATTTCTCCTAGTCTGTAAAAGTTTTTGATTAAGGCAAAATAGGTTTTAGGGAACTTCGAAACCCCATACAACCATATTTTGATAGGGATTTTGTACACCACAAAGAGAAACCACTACCAAATAAAAAGCCACTGTAGACCTACAACCCTAAACCAACAAAATGATAGTAGCTAAAACTTACAAGCCATACAAAGACACAAGCACTCCCAAGACCCCAACAGAAGATGTCAAAGCATTACATCAAAGAATGATTCTCCTAAGCAAGGACCAAAGAGGAGATTTGATGGGCCCTGAAAAATTTCTAGAACAAAATAATGAGACAATAGCTGCATTGTGGGCTCAGTTCCAAAGAAAACCTGATAAATGTTATTGTCCTTGCAAAAATTGTAAGGGCTTAAAGAATCGAAGAATTCTAATCACAACAGCCCAGAGTCATTGTAGACAATATGGTCATGTTGAAGGGGGCCAAGATTTTTGTCCATTGCTGAATGTGGATTTCCTACTAGGGGAACATGGAGGTGTGAATATCCAAGCTGAGGATAACACTCCCATGGAAGAAGTTGATAATGTGCCAGAGGACATAATTGAAGAAGATGGTATTGGGGTAGGTGATGAAGAGGCTCACAATGATGATACTAAAAAATCTAATAATAATGATGAAGATGGTCTTGATATACCTTTACTTATATGGCACATGAGCACTTATATGAAGGCTCCCAAAAACCTCTACTGTCATCTATACTGTTGTTGGTGAACTTAAAGGTTATGAATAGTATATCCAATGTAGCAATCTCATGTATGCTAAGGTATGTCATTTTTGTCATCTTCAATGTTAGCATACAATTACTATTCATTATATTAACAATACATATTTGTTGTTGTAGGTTGATTAGTGAGTTTTTGTTACCACCATCAAAAATTTTGCCTCATTCGTACCGAGAATTATCTTACATTATGGAGCAGATTGGAATGAAGTATTAGATAATACATGCATGTCCCAATGATCACATTCTATATCATAAACAACAAGAATTTGCAACAAAATGCCCTGATTGTCATTTTAGTAGATATTGGTCATATCAAATAATAAAAAAAGTGTCTCACAAGGTTCTTTGGCACATTCTCACTATTCCACGTCTTGAACAGTTATTCAGGTGTGTTAGCTTGGCACAATTTATGGATTACCATGTACACAATAGAAGTCAAGATGATAGTATGCGAATGCCTACCGATGGTTTTGCATTTAAAGAGATAGAAGAAATATGGTCACACTTTAAAGAAGAACCTCATAATCTAAAACTTTCATTGGCGACAGACAATGTCAATCCATATGGAGATATGAGATCTGTTTACTCAATATGGCCTATTTTTTTATTAAAAATAACATTCCTCCTTGGATGTCCATAAAGAGGGAGCATATAATGTTGTCAATGATTGTGCCAGGTATTTTTTTATTTTATAGTTATCTAAATTAATTTATAAATAGTGCATGAAAATGGTTATAATAATTATGTAATGTTTATGTTCATTCAATTGCTAGGTAAATACCAAGTAAAAGATATGAACGTGTATATTGACCTCCTAATCGATGAGTTATTGAAGTTATGGAATGGTATCACTATGTATGACATCTCTAGACCGATAGGACATTGACAATTTCAATTCCGTGCAATTCTTATATGGACAATACATGATGCCCCTAGGCTAAATCATTTTTGCAGTATGTTATATTGTTAAGATCACATATTTTTGGTCTATTATAGTGCTTACACATTACTATTGAATACTTAAGTTGCACATGATAATTGTACATGATCCAATTACACATGATCTTTTAGGTCTTCAAAAAAATGGAAAATTTGCATGTCTAGTTTTTGGTCCAAAGATTAAATGTCATCATTCGAGAAGTTTAGGAAAGTAGGTGTTTGATGAGTTTAGACACTTTCTCCACAATAATCATAGGTATCAAATTTCCAAAAAACATCTTTTCAATGGGAAAGAAGAGACATCATCAAGGCCATGAAGAATGACACCTCATTTATGGAAGTCAGAATACGATCAAGTAAATCATCGAGGTAATGTCCAATTTGTCATACAAAGTTTACAATTTGTATTTTGATATTGTCTTATATTTATTAATGTTGTAATTGATGCTCATGGAGGTCATCAAGGCATCAATGACTAGCTTTCTAGAGGAATGAAAAGTTATCCTACTCAACTTAGTAGGTTACCATACAACAAGGATCTCTCAATTGCACATTTGTTTGATGCTATGCATATTGGAAAGAATGTAAGAGAGACACTATGGAAAATGTTGGATGGAAGGCATGATAGAGAATAAATTGCTAAAAATTTTACTGACATTCATGAATCCAATCATGCACTAAAAGTTTTCATTGAATCAAATAGCAATGGACACTGCATAAATACAAGTGCCCTTCCTTGGTTATCAATGGAGCAACAAAGTGATGCATTAAATGAAGTCATTAAAAAAAAAATTTCCAATAGGATTTTTTGCAAATATAATTACTCTTCTATCAAAGAAATATGATTAGGGTTGAAAGCACATGATTGGTATCCCTTCCTCAAATTAAGTCATGTTTTCTATTTACAGTATATTTGGAAGATTGAATGTAGTACCAATTTAATTATTTAATAATATATTGAAATGATCATTTTTTAATGATTGTAGTTCATCCTACCTCTATCCCTTCCACACCAGTTTGACAACAATATTAAACACGCTATATATGATCTTGGAAAACACATGAGGTTAGAAGTGTTTTTTCTTAGATTTGTAGCATTTTATCTAAAATCTATTGTATAATTTTATTTGAAATTTCCTTTATGTGTTTTTGTGTGTTGAATCTCTTTTAGGTGGTTATCATCTAAAGAAATTGATAAAAAAAGATATAAAATATTGGAAGAGAAAAATTCCACAGCTTATGTGTGAAATGCAAAAGTGTTTACCTCCAACATTTTTCAATGCTCAAGAACACTACCTCATACATCAAGTTGAGGAGATTAAATTGTGTAGACCTTTACAAGCTAGATCAATGTGGATTGTTGAGAGGCACTTGAAATCTATGAAGGGATTGGTTTCACAAAGAGCATGTCCTAAGGGTTCTATGATAGAGGGATATATGATATACTAGACCATGGTGTATATTAGTGAATATCTTCGAAAGTTTGTAGCAGGTATCCATGTAGATCGCAGTCAGGATCCCAAATGTAATGACAAATTCAAAGGGGAGTACCTGATGGGGAAAGGTAGATTGAGGAGGGTGAGAGGTAATTATAATATTTTTTTTGTAATTTAACAATTCTTATCCATCATCAATATATATAAGTTGTTTCTAACTAGTGTAATTGTCTTCTTTATAGTTGGTCGTGAGTGGTATGCACTATACTTGTATATTGTAAACAATCTTGATTGGATGACAGTATGGACTGAATAGTCTCAAGAAAATGGTCACTCATTAACATGGGATGGTGTTCCATCATTGGTTAAAGAAGCTCATCGTAATGGAGATCCCAATGTTATGTCAATGGTACTTGATCTAATATATGGCTTAAGAGATAGACAGGTACACATAAGATTACTAATTATGAGAAATAAGTTTAATATCAACTCGTAGATCAATGAGAAGATTCTTGACATGTTTGAATAATTGTAGGTCAAACACCACAAAGCTATGTACAACCATGGCTATAAATTATGCACAAATGAGTTAGATGAAATGAAGAAAATGTGTGATTCCAGGTCTTTGCGGTCATCAATATTTCATCTAGAACTAACATACATCCTCAACAATTTGAAAATTAATACTATGGAATTTTGGACGATATACTTGAGTGCAACTTTAATTCATTCAAAATAGTTCTATTTGTCATCAAGTGGTTCAGGTTATGACTGAATCGAAATGATCCCGATAGGACTATTATTGAACATGATAGTGGATTTACTATGATTAAGAAAAGGTCGTTTGAGCCAATCAAAGATGAGCCTTATGTTCTTCCAAGCCAATGCAAGCAACTATTTTACTTTGGTGTTCCACGCAAACTAGGTTGGTCATTTTTTGTTAGACATGACCCAAGAGGAAGGTTGATAAAGTATAATGTGATTGAAGAAGAAGATATTGAAGAAGAAGATATTGAAGAAGCATAAGATGATGGTGATGATGATGGTGATGATGATGATGATGATGATGACATGAATGAAGATCGTGATGATCAATGAAATGCCCAGGTAGGATCAATGTCAACTATGATGGGGTATTGTATGAGCAAATTTTTCTTTCCAAACCATATGTGCACATATAAACATTAAGTAGAACATGTAAATAAGTTGAAGTGTGGTTCCAAAATAGAAGGGCAAGGTAATAATCACCCTGACCCACATTCCTTTTTCCATGCTACCAATTGATTTAATGCCAATTTCAATAGTTATCTATGGATGAATTGTGGGCTATAATGAATGATCTAAAATTTTAATGTAAACCTTTTTTGGCTAATGTTTCTAAATATATTTCATGACTCATTATGTTGATCTAATAATTAGGAAAAGAGAAATAATATATAATAGAGTATGAACTGAAATGTTGACTAAAGAGAAACTTTGTTACATAATCAAATTCAAAATCATTATTAAAAATATTTCTTGAATTTTGGAGAAGTGAGCTCAAACAAACTGAAGTGGATTGCAAATTCCTGAGGAAAGCTATGAGTCATTTATAGAAGAAAACTTAAGATTGTAGGAAGAGTTGGCACAACTGAGATTTGCAAGACTTATATCACCTTCATATCTATCTCCATTATACCTTCCAATGCATGCAACAACTCTAACAATGTGCCCTTCTTGTCAAAGAGTTCTAAACTTTGATAATGAAAGGCCTTTCACTCCTCTTCCAAATCCACCCTACTATACTTCTTACACACATCCTTCACTAGCATGTTAACTATTTAGTTGTTCAATATAATAGTTGTGGAAATCTAATATCACTAATACATAGTTATCAATTCATAATTTTTTATACATGTACCAAGAACACTTCAAAATTTATGAAGTTGTTATTACACTCTAGTGAATGTTGAATCCAAGTAAGATGTTAATGCGATATTGGACGGGCCCATTTTCCTAAATTCTGTATAAAAGCATATTTATATAAATTCAGTCAATGATTTTTCTCAATTTTCTCTATGTTGAATTATCTCTTTATGCTTTCTTTCTTTATTCTGATGCTAAATCACAAAATGTTATCTAAAACATTCGTGAAAAATAGTCATATATTAGCTTTCAAAAATAACATTAATTTTTTTAATATAATTTGATCATTATTATTATTTGTTGATTATTTATTTTAATGACATCAGAGGGCAGATAGTATAATATATGATTATAATTAGGAGATCACAT
>CM053793.1:126904712-127124712 GCA_028749045.1 Cupressus sempervirens | reverse complement strand
TGATATTTGAAAATATATAATCTAAGATGTTTGAAATTGTTCATAGATTGCAGGACACATCCGTGGCTACAAAAGCAAGAGTAGAAAAGGTTGGCCAACACAAACTTGGCTCTGGTGGCTATATGAATCTCTAGTCTTGACTTGTAATTAGAGCAATGAAATTTAATTTTTTTTCAAATATAATGTTGTAAATAGTTTTTTTTAATGAAACCATACATGGAAAATTGACGTTATCAAGCAAAAAGCATAGGGCATAGATTTCAATTTGGAGGTCACAGATGAAGATAGAAAATTTTCCTTGAAGGAAGGCTATAAAGTTGTGGCTACATGCCTACGCGAAGAATCTATAAACCTTCCCCAACGATCCAATGAACCAAATAATATCTCATAGGTAAATTGGTTAGATGAAAAGTAAATTAAATTAAATAGTTGAGAAGATTTTTTTGGTATTAGTTTTAAACATAAATTGACTACATAACAATGTGCATAACATTTTACTGCATCCTTCATATCCTACCATAGAACCTTCTCGTGATGAAGGCCATGATGTGCATTATAGTGGTAGAGGTATTAGTTTTCTATTGGAAATTTATTATGTAATTATGGATACAATTTAACATCTTCAATTGGAATGTGATGTGTATCCTTTTTTTGAATATTTTAGAGCATGTTGAACATCATATTAAAGGAGTGGACCATGTTCCAAGTGTTCAACATGTTGACACGATGGATGATCAAAATGTTAATGTACATGATGTGGCATTGTCAGGTAAAAAAAATGCATATTATGTTGTACTCGTACTTAATTACAAACTTGTAACAGTTAGAAAATTAAAAAAAGTATGCCAATTTATCCCATTCACTTGTTCTTCCAACAGAGTCCCCTTTAGTGTAGCAACCTCCTACTCCTCCAAAGAGAAGGAGCCATCATAATTTGACATTACATGTGCCATAAGAGAGGGAGAATGATGCAGATATGGATGCTCCTATGAGCGCTTTTCTTAAGAAAGCTCTCAAGAACAAAAAAAAAAGGAAATGATGTTTTAAAAATCTTCTTTGATAAACCTTTTTGGATAATGAAAGAACTTTGTTTTATGTAATTCTATATGAATGATGTGTATAAATGCAGATTTTTATTTTACATTAATGAATATTGTTATGTGTTAATGAAGTCTTGATTAGTATTGTGTATTAATGAATTTTATATCATATTAATGAATGTTATGTGATTCTATTTATTGAATTTTATAGTTCATAAAGGGATAAATAAATGAATGAAGTATGTAATCAGATGATAATGGGTACTTTAGATTGATGTTAGGGGGAGGGAGGTGAGGCCAGATGAGCTTCCACCTTCACGAGGTTGGCCTTGTTAAGTAGAGAATATTATAGTATTCTTGAAACCAAGTGAAGCTCAAACTAACATAAAATGGACACTTTGCATGTCGTAGGTCTAAAATGATCCACAACTATTGTTGCCCACAACATACAATGCAAATGTGATATGGGATTTATGTATAGCTACCTACAATGTTTGATATTTGATCATTTTTTCCGTTTATATATTTACCCTTTTTTTTGCCCTCAGCAATACTTGTCAATAATGATATTCTAAACCATGCATTAGGTGACTTAAATGACCATTATGGGTAAATTCAAAATTTTTAATGATTAAAACCTACATCATTTGTGGTATACATTGGTTTGTAAAAGGATAAGCATGAATTTGTGACATCATTTGTGGTATACATTGGTTTTTAAAAGGATATGCGTGAATTTGTGACATGCAATTCAAAGAGGTTTGGACTAGGTTTAAACACTTGGAGAATGTTGAGGGCTATTTATGACATTTTGTAGTAGGGCTTGGCAGATGGGGAAAAGAATGACCAGGGTTATTATGAGAAATTTTGGCCTTTGTGTGAAGCTACTGGTATCCTTAATTAGTAGTTTCAAGCCTTGCTTTGGTTCCATAACTGATAGCACTCTTGTCAAGAGAAGTGGGCTATAATGCGGAAAGAAGCCATTTATTTGTTATAAAGGAAACAACCCATGCCAATGTGTTATATAGATGGGATGATCAAATTCTTAGTTTTGTGTTTGGCTTGGCAGAAATACAACTTTTCTTCATTTTATTGCTTCTCTTTGCAGTGAATTTCAGGGTTGCTAAAAACCTTGACATCTCAAGGTTACATAGGTTATAGTGCTATTTTAGAATAATGATGGAGTGCATGAAACAACTTTCTTTGAATTGTTCGATTGGGCTTGACTTCTGTAGTCTTTGTTTATTGTGTTTCTTTGGTTTGCGTCTCTCTGGTTTGTTTGATATGAGCCTATGCTTTCTTGGTCTATGTTGTATGCCCAATATAAATATTTTTTTATGAGAAGTGTCTATCTGTTATATGTTACTGATTCATTGTTATTTGCGATGCTTTGTTCTCTTACTAGCCTTTTTAGAATTTTCATTTTATAATTAAATCATTATAACATGATAAAAATTCATATAAACTTTTTCTGTTGCTTGACCTATGTTGTTGTGGGTTTTTGTGAACGTGACTTTTAATTTTGGGGTTTATTCAATTTTTTTGACATTTGATAAAATTTGGGTTTCTATTCTCAATTCAATAATTTTGATTGGAGGAATTTTATTTGGTATTGTTCAATGTCATGTGTTACTACCCTAGATGTTCTTAGTTGTGAATGCAATAGAAGTTCTAGATGAGGATTACGGTTTTTGTTCTTGCTAAGTTGTCCATCATTTTTTTAATGTTTTTTTAAACTAATTTTTAGTCACGATTTTTGATTGGATTCTTACTTAGTAGATCATGTTTTTCATTGTCATTTTTTCAATGAATTTTTCCAAACTTGAACTAAGCAGTCTTTGGATCCATTTTCCACTAAACCTATATCCAACACTAGAGCATTATTACCTCCATGGTTGAGTATAGTAATAGAGTGTGTTGGAGTTCTAAAACTACTAGACAACAAAATGCCCAATATCTTAGTGGAGAAAGCCTATAACCTAAGGATTTGCTAAGTCCTAGTCATAGCTATATGAATTCACAACTTCAGACCAACTTCAACGAAACCAAAGATGGTTTCCTACTCTTTAGGTCCTGCTAAACCAAGGTGGGTATACCTGAGGATACCTGATCAGGATACTGCTATATGAAACTTATCTTAGTTTCATTATGATTCTCATTTTCCATTCCTATTGTACTCGCAACATTATCCATCTACTTCTTCAAAGAAATTCTAACTTCCAAAACCAGTGGCTTATCCATTGGGCAAAACTTCAAACGATTGGTAGGAGATCTAATACAAACCACTTGTGAATGTATTTATCAATAATAATCACTTCTTTCCTTTCTTATAAAATCCCTTTCATGAACTTATGAATTTTACTGATAAGTTGAAGCATTTACATAATTCATTGAATTAAAAGAAACAATATATTCAATATACTATCCATTCGGATTGCATTCACCCACTCAAAACTTGTTCAAATGACTTCAAAAAAAATAAACTCATAAACTAGAGATAGAAAGTAGTGACACAGAATATTTTGCAAATACCCTTTTGTATTATCATTTCAAATGACTAATATAAGGACCAATAGACTTCAAAGAAAACTCAGAATACGTAACTGATTCTTTTAATTCTATACATTAAAAAACTATTGAAGGATGTAAACCAAAAATAGCTACATGAACACAAGACCATCTATATTATTTCTTGAAACTCCAAAAAATATCAGAATTTGGACCATCACAATGCCTTGAAAACTCATTTATATAACATGAGTTGCAACAAGCAAAGGACAATTGTGACTGACAGGTGTCTGTTGCCTAAAAGAAAACAACCTATCACAACAAGCCAAAACTATTTGAATAATAGAAAAGACCTTGACATGGAGAAGCTCATTTTGGTGTGTCCCCTTCTATTTTTAAGACAAGATCATGTACATGATTCTTGATTTACTCCAAATCATCAAAGTAAGTGGCCTTCAAATTTTTTAGAGATGAATCATCTTTAGTTGCCTGCATGCTTACTCGAAGTTGTGGATCTTCCTTATCTTTTTCATCAACCGTGAGGGTGATAGTTACCTCAGTACTATCTTCTTTTCTGTCACCTCCTATATGTTGCTCCAAATGCATGATTTTATCTTTCCACTCACCAAAATAGTATCATTTGACCAATCAAAATTAAAAAATTCCCTGTGCACGGCTATCAAGAAATTTTCCATTGCCTCCAAATCAACAAGATCTTTTCTGATATCATTGTAAAAGATTTGTACCTTTGCCAGCTCTTCATTATTTATTGCCCACAAAAAATACCCTTTTTCATTAATAATTATGTTTAACCTCCCACATAAAATGTCATCCAATTCCTTTTTCCATTCCTCCTTTTCCTTTATTCTATGAATACTTTTTAGAGCACATGGGAATAAATTAAATTTTCTAGTCAAATACTTAGAGAAACAATTTGTTAACCTTCTGAGAAAGGAGTCTTGCTTGTCATCAAAATCTTGTAATTTATTTAACAAATCAAAAACCTTTTCTAACTGATGACAAGTCAAGCTTATGATAGACATATACATTAAAGTGATGTCATTGCTCCTTTCCCTCCATTTTTATACTAAGGGTTTGAATAAAACCTCTTTTCTTTTCATCTCATCCCTGGCAGTTACTATCCTTGCTAACAAATCAGAAAAGGATGACCATTCCACCCTATCCACCACGCACATGACACCATGTCTCAACTTTTCTTCATATTCATTATTTAACTCTACATGCAGTGCATATAGTTTGCTCTTTTCTTCTTCAAAATCCTCTACATTGTAAAATTGAGGTCTTTAAGGGGTGGCTGGTATATCAACAATTGGGGTTGACTTAAAAGGTTCTATAGATGGCCTTGGGGGATATGAAATTCTAGGCCTGGAGGTTCCTTTTAACATTTGGTTTTCCAATTCTTTCCTTCTTTTAACCTCTTGATTGTATGCTTCTACAACCCTCTCATACTTACTCTGTAATTCAAGCATTTTATGTTTTTGTAATTCATCGGGCTGTGTCATAGCTCTAGACCCTTTCCTTAAAGACCAACTGACTAATGCAGCCTGATCCTGAATAAAGGTAGTGCCCTGGAAGTTTTCTTTGTCTTGATCTTGGAGATTTAATCTATTGTAAACAAAATTAAAGACTAAAGCATCAACAATATCCCAATTGGGTAACAACAAGATATTTGATGCTTTCAACATCTGCCTTCCCTCTTCAGGGCTCATATTCTAGAATTCTTTTGTCATTTCTTCTTTTACATGGCCTTGGATAGAAGCTTCATCAATATTTGGATGCTCTGCTTTCAACTTTGTGCATCTTTCCTCAAAAAATTTCATGTTCACTGTCTAGGAAAACTGATGGAAAGCTCTAGATTTTAAAAAATTATCCTCAGAAAGAAATTGATGACTTACCTGCTCTAGTACAAGATCTAATTCCTTGCCTCTATAGTAAAATTCAAACTAGGTGGTGAAGGCTCTTGAAGGGTACTATAATCAATTTCTACTTGGGTAATAAAAATAACTCCTTTTGACCCTATTTGCTCCACCTATTCACTGGTGAGTTGTTCTTCTCTGATCCTCAAAGGGGATTGGGCAGCTGAATACTCTATGTCATCTGCCCCTCTTCTGTTATGTATTTTCTTCTCTTTAGGGATGGCTCAAGAGGTCTTTCTTCTAGGATTTCACTAGTGGATTCCACTATATGCTTTCCCTTAACTACAGGAACCTTTTTATTTTGAATTACAATGTATACCGGTCTCTTTTGAACAATTATTTCACCAAATCCTACTTTTGGAGTAAAAGTCAGCTTTCTCATAATCTCTTTGGCCTTGTCTAGGAATGAATCAATAAAAAATTTCTTCTTTTCATTCATGGCTTCCATTATTTTAGGGAAAGTATTCATGATCTTATTTATCTTATCAGCCTCTATACCACCATTATCTAGAGGATTATATTTCTAATCAAAGCAATGAATAAATTCTAAAACTTGGGAGTAGACTCTCCATTTTTCCTTTTTGGTCTCTTGCTCCTGCAAGGAGAATTCATTCCTTATAATGTCCTCTGGATAGTATGAGTCATGTTTGATACTTCCCAATTTAATCTTGTATCTTAAGGCTTGATTGTAAAAACCTTCAGTATCACAAAAATGGTAATGGGAGATAGCCATTTTGTACTAATCCAAAAACTTATATAGAAAGAGCCATCCCCCTTTTGTAATCACAAACTGATGAGCAACTGTGCATGTAGGAAAAATTGACCCCAGTGATCTCTTCAATAAGTAAGACTCCTCCAAGTCTCCTAGCTGCCAAAAAATCTTAGCCACTCCAACTTTCAGAGGTACTTGATAGGGCAACACATGAGGTGTACCCTTGTAACCATAAATTTGAAATACAGTGGAAACAAGGTAAGGAATGATATCTCCCCAATTATGTGATACTTCTAAATTACAGGGATTATCCATGGACCTGATGAGATTCATCAATGCCCTCGAGATCCTGGGATTTTCAATTGAAATGAGGCACCTTAATCTAGATGCAAAATATCTATCAAACCTGACATAACTAGCATTTTTGACATCCCAAGTCATATCTGCACTCCATAAGTGGACTGACAACACTTCCCCATTCTCTTCTCTGTTCAATTCCATCTCTGTACCAAAATTGGTCACCCCTTTGAACAAGAACACATGCATCAATAAAGAGTAATGCCCAAAGGTTTTATCCACCTTCCATTTTTCAATTCCCTCCATACTATCATGAATTTCTTCAGCCAAGAAGGAAGCAAAATAAAAAATAACATCTACACTGAAAGAAGCAATTTGAATCATCATATACATGAGGCTGATGGGCATGAAATCCTACTCATCTTCACCAAGAACATAGCATAGAGTCATGTATATTTCTACAGCCCACGATGTAAAAAGATTCCTCTTAAAAGGTTCCCTAGAAGTTGTAGTGATTACTGGAATAGCTCCTATTATGCCAATATGTTCCCTCAATGCACCCTTCCTAGTTTAATCCTTCTTTTCTTTGTACTCATTTTCCAATTCCAGTAAACTAATGGGCACATGGTAATCTGACAAGGGTTCTAATTTGAAAACCTCCCTAATCTCCTCTGAACTAATTGAGATTAGAAGCATTCCATTAGTTCTTCTTACTACCTAAATAGCCTGGTCATATTTCTTAGCAATGGCTTCAATCAAATCATAATCCATGAAAACAATTGGAACTACCAGTTTCCCCAAATCAAAATTCCAAACATTAGCATGTGGGGCAAACAAATTCCTCTTTGAAAACCATTTTTTAAACAAAACAAGACCAGTTTGTGTAGTAGTTGCATCCCTAATGCAATTTCTTTTATCACAGAGGCCATCTGAAATCCTTAACCTAGTCTCTGTAGTGGATTGTGGGAGTAACTCTAGCAAGTCATCATGAACATTCCTATCCATATAATTAACTTGCCCAGAAAATGCTTTCTTAGGAGGCATTTGGACTATAATGAAAGAAGTGGAATGCTATAGAGGTTATAATATGAGTACTCACTTGATGGCCAACATCGTTCTTCTTTGAATCTCTGTAATTGATCTTCAAACAACTGAGGAATTGCTTCATCTCTTTATCAGGCTCAATACAATCAATAGGATGCTATGCTCTAAGGATGTGAAAAAACTTGTTTGATGAGACTGGCAACGATAAAATCTCCTAGATTATACTCTATTTTCTCTCACATGTGAAGCCTTCACTCATCATAAATGCGCCAAATTGCACAACAAAGAAGCACCATAATTTCTTTTAAATTTGTGCCGTCGATTTCCAAAAAATCCTATGAGCACAAAAAGAGAACTGGGCTAACTCACATTTCTTCTTAACACGCTAGTAGTCAACCCAATAAAATAATTCCACCTATACCTTTCCTCTAATATTGCCCATTGATAACTGGGGATGTGTGTCATCACCTTGCTACCTCACTATACATATCCTTCGAGCACCTTTCGATAGCGAGTTAGCGATAACCATTGATTTTGCTCTGATCTTGCGGCAAACATTTGATATAGCATGTTAGAAAACAATGGTGGGTCCTTCACTTGCTACCTTGTTATGCAAAACCTTCAAACATTTTTCCATAGCGAGTTAGCGATAACCCTTGATTCAAGTTGAGTTGATGACTCAGAATCATTTACCTATTTTATCCATGGGGAGTGGGTCCAAAGTATCACTGTCACTGAGTTGTCTTACATGTTGGCATATATACTTAATATCAAATGGCATCACCTCTCCTAGACTCTGCTATTTTTTTCATTTTCAGGTGAGTCGCTACCTCACTACCGAGAAAATATTGACTTCTCGGCTAGCGAGATAGCGAGCTCTAGTGGAATCGAGAACTTTTAGCTTACACATGTTGAATAGGATGCCACCGTGGCATTAACCTGCACAACTTCCTTATGAAAAATCACTTTCTTAGGGCCCACTTTAGTTAAAGCTTCCAACCTATCACAGCTTTTTGACTAGTCGCTACCTCACTACTGGGAGAAACAACTACTTCTTGGCTAGCTAGATAGCGTCATTCTGGGCAAGTCAAAATTTGGCGCTTGAAAATAGGACACATTTATTGCTAATTAAAACTGGCATCAGAGAGGATGGTCACGCGTACTCGGCACCATGTTTTGATATATAAGTGATCATTATTTAGTTGATATATAATGTGAATAGAACTTTTATTGTACTTGAATAGAACATATTTGCACCAGGTTAGACTGTCCATCCATGCCATGATGTGACTGCTTTGTAGATAACTGATAGTAATTTTGATGTCTAATCAACTAAATAATCAACTAATTTTATTTATTGATATCTCTTTTAAACTTTATATATATATATATATATTGATTTGAAAAAAAGTTACATTAGAGTAAGTACCGAGTGCATATGCATAAATACTGAGAAAGGAAGAGACTAGTGCAAAATATCATAATGGATATCATCTCAAGTAGTCCAACCCAGAGGGCCTTCCATCCAGACGATGTTCTTTCGTTCATGAGGATCTAATCCTCAATAGAGTTAAGGTTCTATTTGATTTCTTCATTCAGTCCTCCTCCATTGGTAACCATGTTTCAACTCATAAACAAAAAAAGGTGATAATATTTATATATGAATACATTATTATTTTTTAATTCTATTTCAAAATAATTAATTACACTTTATATATATATATATATATATATATATATATGTAACTTATTAAAATATTTTATAATATTTATTTTATGTCATCTAATAAATAATTTTAAAAATTTAACTGTAAACTTAAACATTAATTTAGTTGGTCTTTTTTAATATATTTTAATTATTTTACGAGACAATTTTAAAGATTGAAATTTCAAACTTTAATATAGATATCTAGAAAAATTTAAAAGCTGAAGATTTAACATTATAAAAAAATTAAATTTCAAAAATTAAATTAATTTGTTTTATGTTATCTAAAGAAATAATTTTAAAGTTCAAAATTTTATTAAGTCAATAATAAAAAATAAATTCACTATTTTATTTTATATTTACACTTTATTTGAAATATATATATATATATATATTTATTTTTAATAATTATTATTTCAATATCAAAATATTGAGAATGATATCATAAATTTTAAAAATTAAAATTTCCTTTAAAAAAAGTAGTTTTAAACTATTTTGATGAAAATATATCATTATCTGTATATGTTTATATTTGACCTTTTTTAGCATTTATATATTTTGATATATTTTTAAAATTAAGACTGCAATAAAATTATATATATATATATATATATATATATATATATATATATATATATATATCTGTGTGTGTGTGTGTGTGTGAATTTTTTAATAGGTAATTTTAGTTAGGGTAAGGCTTAGAATTCAAGTTAGAGTTAATGTTAGGATTAGGGTTAGAATTAGGGTTACAAATATAGTTAAGGTTAGAAATAGAGTTAGGGTTAGGGTTAAGGTAAGTGCAAGGTTAAGAACAAGGGTTTAGGTTACAAATATAGTTCAGGTTAGTATTAGAATTATTGTTAGGGTTTGAGTTACACGTAGAGTTATAATTGGAGCTCGAATAAGGGCTAGATTTAGTGTTCAAATTAGGGTTATGATCAGGGGTAGAAAAAGGGTTAGTTTCAGGGTGATGGTTAAGGTTATGTTTATATTTAGAGTTAGGGTTGTATATAGAGTTACATCAGTGTTAAGATTAGGGTAAGGGTTTGATTCAAAGTTAAGGTTAGGGTTAGGGCTATGTTTAGAGCTATGGTTAGACTTATCTCTCCTCTCTCCACTTCCATTTCTCCTCCACTCATCATCTCTCTCCACTTCAATTTTTTTCTTATCCACCATCTCTCTCTCCCTCCCTCCCACCCTCCCTCTCTACCCTGCAACCCACATACTATCTCTCTCTCTCTCTCTCTCTCCATCCCTCTACCTCTGCCTCTCTCTCTGAACCCTCGTACAAGCTATTTCTTTACTTATGTCTCCTCTCTCTCCACTTCTATTGCCGCCCACGCCCCTCCTTAACATTGTATAAAATATATAATCATTTTCAATTTGATGAATGTAGTAGTAGTTGGATGGATTCTCATAATGCATGTTTTGTACCTTTAAATTTTAAGCAGTAATATATTACACTAATAGAAGAATTTTTTTTTTAAAGATTATATGTCAATGGCGGAAGTTATTGTCGCTGTCAGCAGCAATATTGTATCGCTGCCCGCCGCGTGGAGGGTAAACCCCCGCAGTTGCCTTTAAATTATATACTGTATTTTGTTTTTTATTTTGCTTTATTTTTCTAAATTTTTTATTTTATTAATTTTTTTTTTTGTTTTTTTTTTTTTTTTTTTTATTCTATTTTTTTTTTTTAAATTTATTTATTTATAAAAGTTCAAATGGATTAATAGTCTTCAATATAGGTTAAACTTTAAATTAATTAATTTATAAAAGTTTTATTCCCATTCAATCTTTTATATAAAAAAAAAATATCCAGCTAAAATTCTATATTACATATTTTTATGAATAATATTATAATAGTATCATTGAAGTATATGTATTATTTTATAACAATTAATTTTATGTAGTATTTATAACAATTAAGAACATATTTTTTAAAATCTATTTCTAAGTTAGATTTATTTTTTTAATTTTTTTTAAAAATTTTGGGGTCTTATTATTTCATCTTTTTCATATTGGTATAGTCATTTGCCACCCTAATATTTCGAGGCCTATTATTTCGGGACAACAATATGCCACCCTATTATTTTGGGGCCTATTATTTCAAGATGGCTATGTGTGACACTATTATTTTGGGATGGCCATATGTCACCCTATTATTTCAGGAATATATTTTTTCAGACCCTATTATTTCGGGTTCTATTTGGCTTCTTCTTTTTTCTGCCAACTATTATTTTCGGAATGCTTTTTATTGTCTTTTATGTTGGCCACCTATTATTTCGGGAATGTTTTTTATTTAAAATAAAAGTTTGTAACTGCTCCATTTTCTTTTTTATTGACAAGGAATCCTAGCATATTCTTGTGCTAGGCATTTGTGTTGCCATTGTATAGAATGCCTCTTGGCATAATGAATGTGTTAGATAGAAACAAATGTTCAATTATTTAAAAAATATAAATAACTATTGATATCATATTTCTTTAATAATAAATTATAAATAAATATTTGTTTGATAGAGTTATCAATGTATTCATATGTACATATAAATACATGAATGATGTAGCAATTAAAATGACAATGAAATGTGTTAGATGAGAAACTAAATTAAATTATTTTGAAAATTATATAATTATGGAAAACTAAACTAAACTATGTTGAAAATTGTAAATAAGCATACATCCAAATAGTTATAATCAAATATATTGATTTTTAAGTTTATAATTAATTATTTTAAAATAGAATTAAAAATAATAATGTATTCATAGATAAATATCAATATTTATAAATGTTTAAAAGAGATATCAATGAATAAAATAAAATGGTAAATTTTTTATTTTTTATTAAAAAAGTCTAACTTTAAACTTATTAACGTAAAAATCAAAAAAATATCATTTAAGTAAATAGATTAGTTTAAAATAATAAACATATTATATTTATCTAGCTTAAAGTTAATATATATTGTTACAAGTTCAAAATTAGCACAGGGTTAATTAGACATCAAAAGTATTGTTAGTTATTTATACTGCAGAGCAATCATGTCTAGCCCAGTGCAAATATGTTGCACTATAGTCGGTGCTTGCATACTCATGAACTGATAATCGAGCTTCTATGATCAACAATTACTGCTTTCTTTGAAATTTGGGCACTCACTATGTCACTACCGGTGGATCGCATGGATTTTTTGATAGCAACTTAGCAAGTCACTAGAGAAAATTTTAATTCATGTGACATCATTCACGAAATCGTCCTTGTGCATCCTTTTTAACACTAACATTTCTAAAATAAAAGTGCATGACCACAAAACGCCCTTTTTTGGCACCTGACTTAGTTTTGATCGCCGCAATGCGATTCTTTTATAGTCGCCAAGTTGCTATGGGAAAAAACCATGCAACTTTCCATAGTGAGTATGCAACAATTGTAGATTTTAACAATATCCAACACCGAAACTAGAAAATTTGAAAGATTTAATCAATACTTCAAAACAGGTGAGAAGAGAACAAATTTTCTACGCCAAGGAAATACTTTAAAAAAGGACTTAGGGTTTTACATGGATTTGAAAAGTATTAAGGAAAAATGACCAAGACTCAAAATCCTAGGATCTTACCAAAGAACTCACAACTGATTTTTTTTCTTTAAGATGATCAAAGGAGAATTTATACATAAAAAATTAGACTAACAGAGTGCAGATGGGATAGATTTTGTCAATTATGTTTAATCAAACTACTAGAGATGTTCAAAATACTAGAAGTTTGTTAATAAAGGTGTGAGAACTGAAATACTATGTTGAGCTCTAGTTATTTTGTTTTATGTGTGTAACACTATTATAGTCAAATTATCTTTGTTCCTTTCTTCTTTTCTCCTTTCCTATTTGTATTTAGCTTACATATCTTTTGTGTTAACATTAGGATCCAAAGGACTCAACAAGGAACCAAGGCTTTGCCTTTGTCGAATATTATTATAAAGCATGTGCTGAAAAGGCAATGAAGAACATGTTGTCTTTAAAATTTAAGCTAGATGATAAAGTTATAACAGTTAAATGGGCATCCCATGAAAGGACTTCTTCAACTGAAGAGGTAAATGACTGGTATTTGTGTTGTCTATTCAAGGTTTAGCATGTGTTTAAATTATCATAAGCTTGTAGTAGATCTACACTATTGCTTATGTTCACATGACTATCTTGCACCATGTTGCAAGAATATTTTCTCTTTCCATAGTGTGTAGCCTTCAGAAAAATGCCACATTCCTTTGTTTTATTAATTCTACTTGATGCCTTAATACCTCCAGCACATAGAGTAGCCTTGGAAGGAATACATCTAAATTGGCTTCCTGCGAATTGGGGTGTACTTCCTACATGTTTTAGGATTCTTCTTTAAAATTCTCTCCTTCAGTAGATCAATGCCATACTCAAACTAGTGTCATTGCCTAGCATATTCAGCTTGAAAATGTTTATTTTAGTTGGAGCATTATTCCACTTATTTTTGGTGATGTTAATATTTAGTTGTATTGTTTTATCTGACAGGGATACCCAGACAAGGGATGTTCTGAAAATATTTGTAACAAATGCAGAGTTTTGTAGCAAAGACATTGCTTTAACAAGGAAATTTCCTTCTAAAGATGAGATTAATATAAAGGTTGCCAAATTTTCTCTGAAGGAAAAGATAGAGGGTGCCTTGAGAATTTTCTTGGGCTCAGAAAATGTTGTTTTGGAGGTTGTTGATGCTGTTAGGCATGCTACAAGATGATCTCAAATTGAAGATGATATGAAAAGAACAAAATCTTTAGCAACATTGAGCAATCAAATGATTTGGACTGGATATATAAATGGATTTCTTGTGCAGTGGGATTTCTAGGGTAATCGTATTCAAGAATTCATGCATTCATCTATTGCTTTTCAATGTTTTTGTGCTTTAGGAACAAGGATTTGGATTGGATATGTTGATGGGAGGGTGCATGTCATGGAACAAGATGGATGTCATGGAATGAGCAGCTTCTTGGTCACGGTCTTGCATTGAATGATGAATTGGATCGTGTGCTAGGGAAACATGACTGCGTTACTACAGGGTCTCCTGTTATGTGAAAAATAACATCAACTCATGTCGCTCCTCTTGTCAGTGTCAACCATGAGGTTAGCATAATTTTTTTTCTTTTTAAATCCTACTTGTATTAGAATGTCATGATAAAATAGATTAGAGGATATTAATACATCAAATCATTTGCTATCCTTTATGCTATAAATTAGTATGAAGTCTCTTAATATGAATTGATCCATAGTTATACTTGAGAGAATGTTCATTGCAAAATAAGAGTTTTTAAACTTGTTATTTTTCACATATACTTGATGTATGGATGCACCATTAAGTTCTCCATTATACATGCTTTAGAAAAACTTCAAATGCACCTACTCTACCTCTACCTACAATTCCGTACTCTAGATTCTAAATCCTCAAAAACCACAATGTTCTTTTTAAAAAACCCAACAAAAACCTTGAATCAGCAATACTTTACGCTTCCTCTGAACTATACCAAGTATGTGCACCTCAGATTTTCCAGATTAGTGGCCATTGAATGAGGATGGAGTACAGGAAATGACATGGTGATAATTCTAGGGGAGACCTCAAGTAGGTGAAAGAAGGAGACTAACCTTATTTTGTCCTGAACCTATAGCTTCTAGGTGTGAGTATGTTTAAAGCTTATTTGAGAGTATTCACACAAAGAACACCTTTATCACCTTGCCTTTAACCAATATAACTTTGTTGCCATTCGTAAAGGCAAGGAGTCCTCCTCATTATGCCATCAATTTGGATGGCATCCACCCATTTTCCTATTCAACTATCATAGGAGCACATAATGATATCATTTTCACTTGTGGTGATATGAAAACATTTAGTGTCCATACAGAGATATTGTTTGATTGGTACAATTATAAGTTTCTCTTTCTTCTTTGTTCCTCTGTACAGTTCCATGAGACAACTTTGACACTCAAAAAAGCCAACTCCCTTTATTTTCTTATGCAACGGTCTTGACATGACAACAAACAAAACTAATGTCATGGATATATATAATCTCAACATTATACTAAAAAGATGAATGAAAGCTATGCTAGAAAAGGAAGTGCTCACATTGACTACTTTTGGAAGAAAAAGAACGTAGAAGGGGAGACCTCTTCCAAGCCTCAATAGTTATTAAAAAGAAATAGTTAATTCCAATGTTAATGTGTTCACTTGGAAAATATAATGTCCCATTTCTACTATTCACAATATGATTTTGGCCTTAACCTATTTTTGCATGGTACTATAGACTAACCATGACATAGTTAATAACAAATAAACTAAATGATTATTATACACCATTATTCCTAGATCTTGGCAGAGCCAAACAAGCAAAGCAACTAAAATTTCATCTAAATTCATGATTTTCCTCAAGGACAAAATTTACAAAGTTTGTGTTCTTGGTTGTTTACATAATTTAGAGTATTTGTTCCTTTTGTGCTATATTTTATTGCTTATCAATTTAGAACTTTCTCCGCATTGTGGTCTTGTGTTTGTTATTAATAGATTTATCTTTATTCCATCTCCAAAGTATTTTTTGGGGTTAGTAGAGAGTATGAAATAAGTAATTTTCTTAAAACTATTGTTTGGATGTACTTGTAGACCAAATGGTGTCCAGCTCATGGCTGTGAGTACGGTGTTGACTTCGTAATTGGAAGTGGGTGCTATGATATCACTTGCAAATTTTCACACAACTTTTTCCATAATGTAAGTTATGTTATATTGTGCTTAGTAATAGTTCTTCTAGAAAGTGCTTTTGTTTTCCAACAGATTGTTCCTGATTTTAATATATTGTATTGAAACTTAAATAGTTCAAAATTTTGACTAAAACCTCTTTAGTTCTCAGAGGAAGCTCATCGTCCAGTTGATTGCGAGATAGTACATTAACTAAGATCACATTTCAATTAAGCCTCTATAGTTTATTTTCATCTAGAGACAATTCTAATACTTTGTGAACATTATGTTATGGTAGAAGAAAATAGCAAGGACACTCTTGGCATAATGTGCAAGGAGCCATGGGGAAAATTCAAAGCAATATGCTTCTCCAAGTAAAAATAAAGAAGCTAGTAAAAGAGATGAAGGTTCCTTCCAAGGGGCCAAAACAGCTTCCACTCCATGTGAATCACACAACTTCTCAACATCAAGGTCTTTCACATACCAGTCAAATGAAACTGATCTCTCTAACCTTGTTGATATGGACTATGGTAAAGTGTATGATGGAATAGAGAAAATCTAGAGCACCACTATAACTTATAATATAGAGAGATGGTGATAGAAGTTAGTTGGAGGTAAGTTCCGACATTCCATCCATCTCTATTTGGGTTCATCATGATAATTTTATTTGGTGGTTGTTGAGCAACATAATAGTTCTATTCACATTATATATCAAGTAAATAAATGGCTTGACATTACTTAAACTTTTCATGCTATCCATTTCTTTATATAATCAAAAGGTTTGAAATGTGGCAAAACGTTCACCATTAAATGGGGACAATCCCTGTGGAAATTAACTGAACTTAGTTGAATTGTGAAATTTAATAAGTCATGTTATATGTGTACCCCATATGTTAAAAATATGAAAATAATTATTTTTATCATATGTTTTATCTTTTGGTGGGCCCTGGCAGCCATGGACTATCTTCATACAATGTACATGATTTGTCTCAATCGTATAAATAATTATACATTCTTCATATTAGTTATTGTTAGTGTTTTTCAAGCATTCTATAAAATAGTTCACATGCCATGCCTATGATATGAAATTTTGAATGCATCCTGCACTCTCCCTCATTCGGCTGATGATGGATTACGTAGAGTGATCTGAAACCATAATGCTAAAAAATACACAATCAAATCCAAAATGAACTTGCACTACAAATGGATTGTGGAAATTTGATATTGGTAAAATTTCATGCATGTCTACTAGGACAATCACAACTTAATCATATATTTGTCCTGGTAGACATGCATGCAAAATTAACAATATTAGATTTCCACAATCCATTTGTAGTGCAAGTTCATTTTGGATTTGATTGTGTGTGTTTTCTAGAATCATGGTTTCAAATCACTCTACATAATCTATCATCATCCGGATGAGAGAGTGTAGAATGCATGCAAAATGTCATATCATAGGCATGGCATGTGAACTATTTTATAGAATGCTTGAAAAAAATTTACACCTAGCTGTTGGTGGAAATTTTTGCCTTCATTGGTTGAAATTTGCACCAATGCCTGGGTTTTTTCTACCTTCATTGGTGGAAATTTCCACCAATGCCTAAATTTTTTGCCACCTTCATTGGTAAAAATTTCCACCAATGCCTATATCTTTTTCTACCTTTGTTGGTCAAAATTTTCACCTTCATTGGTCGAAATTTCAACCAACATCTAAATTTTTTTCTACCTTTGCTGGTTGAAATTTCCACCAATGCCTGATTATTTTTCTACCTTTTTTAGTTGAAATTTCCACCTTCATTGGTTGAAATTTCCAACAACGCTTAAATTTTTTCTACCTTTGTTCGTCAAATTTTGACCAATTCTTGGTTGAACTCGTACAAATGCTCTAAAATGTTTTCAACCAATAGATTGGTCAAAATTTTATTGCAGCTTCAATTCCCACTGCACTATATTTCGCCTCATTATTGCAACTGAAATCAACAGAAAGCCCCACAAATGTAATCTTCAAATTCAGTGAAAACATAGCCAAGTTAAATTGTTTGATTCAGATGAAATTATATTTGTTTTAGCATTTTATATTATAGTGTGAGAAAATGTTTGTAATATGAAGATGGGCTTGTCCCTGCTATATGCCCCTACTTTTTTGGATTGCTTACTAAATCTTGTAGTTAACTTTCTTGTATGTTACCAAACTATTTACTTCAATTGACATAAATTTCAAGATCACAACTTTTCATAAAACTGACATGCCCAATTTATCTCCATCCGATCAAGAATTCACTATTCTTGGATCAACAAGTAGAAGTTGCAACAAGAAAATCATTTTAAGAGAAACAAAGAGAAGAAGAGGAAGAATGTTTAGGCCCCGTTTGGTTGGGGAAGATGAATTTTTGACATAATCAGGTTATCTTATAACCAAGTTTTCAAAAACTTGGTTTTGTGGTTTGGAAAGCCAATGGTCCGTTTGGTTGACACGAAAGATGAATATAGTGTGAACCCTACAATATTATTAAAAAAACTATCATAAAATTCAAAACCTGGTTTTAATTTTGAATTCCACCTTTTTTATTGGAAGAAACTTCTTCCAATTTTTAACCAAAATTGGAAGATGAAATTGAAAACCGGGTTATAATTTTAACCAACCAAACACCAAATTTTTTTTGCAAAACCTAGTTTTGCCCCTGATAACCCAGTTTTGGCCCTCATCTTCCAGCAACTAAACGGGGCCTTATGGACTATGCCAAGCCTATAGCAACACATCAATCTTCACTGCCATTTACCTTTCTGAAAATGCCCTGCGCCTTTAAGACTAGGGTTTCCCAATTTGTGAAGAAGGGTTAGATTGATCAAAATTCCAATCATAAGGATCGAGATGGCGATCATGCTGACGATGATGAAATGACAGGAAAGAGGAATTATTACATGTGGCCTAGAGCTATGCAATAAATGATCCCAGCCCATACTTTCTGACAATGTTTATTGTCATAATTAATACAACCTTACCTCTTTGAAAGTTTTCTTCTCTTTTTTACAATTAAAAAGTAAAATTATCCCTAGCAAAAATCCTCTTAACCAATAGAAAATTATAATTTAAATCAGAAAAAAAAATTAAAAATATTTCATATTTTAACTTTAGAATATGACAATTATCTTGACTTAAATTAATTAATTAGGTGCCACTATTGAAAAACTTATAAGGAAAAGTCACACTAAGCAATACAAATAAGTAACCTCCTGAGGAAAAATAAAATTCAAATGATGGGGAGAAGGAAAAGTAAATGACAATATGAAAACTTGAAAAATACATTATTTGCTAAATCTTCTTGACAAATATAGCAACTAAATGGATAGTAATGCATAGAGTAAGAATTTCATATTATATGCAAAAATGATATAAAGATATGATAGTCATGCCTAAAGCCTTTATAAAGAGGCAACTTTTCTAGAGAGGATTTGAAAGCATTATTCTAACAATGTATAGAGATAACAGAGATTGCAAGCATCCATGAAAGGAAATTAAAAAAGCATATGAAATTCTCTAGTTAAAGTGGTTAGAACCTCAAACCATTTTGAAGCAGGCTCTACAAATGGAGAATGTGAATGTCATAACATTGATAACGAGTCCATAATAAATAGGAAACAACCAAAAACAAAATGGTTGACTACATTAGTTGTCAATTATGGGAAAAAACCAAAAAATAGGAAATGTGTTCACACCAGAAATACATTTATATCATTTAAGTGATTTAGTGGACAAAAAGTTTTGCAATAAACCATTTAGGAATGCAAGAAATTCATTATCTGAAGGAATTCCAGCTTTCAAAAATTTAGTAGAATTTTTTCTTATTTTTGAATTAAAAAAAACTTAAACTCCTAGCTAAAATTTGTATAGCCAATAGAAAAATAGGAATTAATGTAAAAAAAATATTTTTGGGAGTGATTAATTAGAATGAAGTAGGAACATTAGCTGCTTGCATGGACTAATAAGACAAAAAAATATTGACTGTATAGTCAAACTCGCTAATATATACTATATATGTAAAATATGTCGAGATGCATCAAGGCGTTGAATTTTTATAAAGGATATTAAAAGTGAATAATGAAAAAATTCAACACCTCGATGCATCTCAGCATATTTTAGCTAGTACAAGTCATGGCTTTCATAACACATTGAATAATTAATTTGATTATGTTTAAAATATAACTTTACAATTTATATCGTCATTAGGATTAGTATTAGGATTACTATTACTATATATTTATTATTATAATAATTAGGGATAAGGTTTAGTGTTAATGTGTTTACGAGTGGAGATATGCTTAGTGTTAGAATTAAAGTTAGGGACAGGTTAGGGTCAAGGCCTAGGCTTATATTATGGTTATAAAAATGTACTCAAGTTAGAAATATAGTTTTGATCATCATACCATTTGCAATTACAATTTAATGTTAAGGTTTATTATTAGGGTTAGATTTTTGTTAAGGTTGGATTTATGATTAGGTTCATAATTTATTTTTATGGTTATGATTGCGTTCAGCCTTTAAATCAAAGTTGAGGTTATGATAGGGATTAAGGTTAGAATTATGATTAGGGAAATTGAATAGTTAGGATGGAGAATATTATTAATATGTTTATTATACAATAATATTTATTATAGGTCAAATAGTTAAGATTAGGATTACCTGTTAATGTTAGAATTCAGATATTAGACAATTTTTAGATTTATATTATGTTTAGGATTATGCATATAATTAGGACTTGCTTTGAGAGACATTTAGATTTTTTTTTTTTTTTGGTATATACATTGTAAATAATATTTCAAGTATATTTTCCACATACATTTAAAGATAACATTTAATGTTATCCATTTTAGAATTATATTAATGATACATATTATATAAAGCTATACAAAACACAATTGTTAGGTTAATATGATTAGGATTAGTGTTAATATAAGACTTCAGATATTGCACAATCTTAAGATTTATATTATGTTTAGGATTATGAATATAATTAGGAGTTGCTTTGAGAGACATTTAGATTTTTTTTTCTTTTTGGTATATACATTGTAACTAATATTTCATCTATATTTTCCACATACATTTAAAGATAACATTTAATCTTATCCATTTTAGAATTGTGTTAGTGATACATATTACATAAAGCTATACAAACAAAAATGGTTTGGTTTAGGATTTATACATGATGGTTAGGATTATGCATCGAATTAAGATTTATTACAAATAAATTTAATGTTTGATTTATTTGTGTTACCACATATTTGTCACTTCCATATAAAGCAATATTTTGATACCAAACATATTAGAAAGTCGTGCATAAATACTTATGAAAGTATAGCCTAAAAATCTTTCGAATCTAGCATAATTAAAGTATGCTATGCACATCATGTGAAGAATTAAAAGAGAAAAGAGATGTTCTAGTACAATCATATTTAATAAGCAATAAGTACCAAAGGTCAAAGAAGTAATAACTAAATGTAAAGCTCTTTTTCGTAATGATGTAAGTATATGACATAATCTTCAGTGATCAGATTGGTATTACGACCTTTATTTGTGCAATGATCACAATGAACTTCTTTCATAATTCATGGAAATGCATCTACATAATGAGATGCCTCACGAACCCTTTTTGCAACATCCACCATTTTCCATATTTATAGCTCATCGAGATCATCAATCATTAAGGCCATGTGTTCAAGAGTTTTCACGATACCTTTGTAGTACTCTATAACCAATCTTACAGAGTTGTCAATATCAAATTCAAAATAAGCATTAGAATTTACGGAGCCATTTGGGCTTCCAATAATGATTTATGATTTTTTTTTTGAAGAATCTATTGTTTTAATTCTTTACTATGAAAAAACTAAAAATACAAAATATGAGTATTTCCAAATTATGAGTGTAAAATTATCCATAATTTGTAAAATTAAGAGTTAGAATAAATAATGTTTAGGACTACATTTTGTACTAGAAATATTAAAAATACATAGAATCAGAGATTAATATTTTTACAAAGTGAATTGTCACAAAAATAACTTGAGATAGAAAAATAAATATAAAATTATAAGGACGTGATGCTATTTTCTCACCAATTTCTAAATCTTTCTTTAGTCTAGATCCTTGTAAATTCAATGGCCATGGTGCATTATACCTATATTTCATTAACATATTTTTATTGGTAAATACAATGATACATTAAAGAAGAAGAATATTAAGATTTTGAATGAACAAAATTTAGTAGGAAGTGTTTACCTACAAACTAATTTCCCTCTCTTTTTGTACAAACATGTACCTTCTTTACACATTATGCGTCTTTGTACAATATTTACAATCTCGTTGTAGTTTGTGTTGAAATCACTTTTGACCAATTGTCTCATATTTTTCAAACATGGGTGTAGACTGTAATTTTGATATGCCTAAAACATAAATTTAAATATTTAATATCATATATGTTCTTATCTAAAGTTACCACAATAAAGAATGTTTAATTTTATAACTTTCTATAATCATATTTGTATATTCCATAGGTGTGTATCTTGTCAAGGGTTACATGCATGAACCAAATCATGGAGATATGATGCAACATAATATAATTGATCTTGATTTTTCCAATCAATACTTTCGATTTTTGGTGCTCCTTTTAACCATATAAAACCATGGACAGGTCTAGATCCTATGTGTTGTCATTCATATCTGAACCAATAGTCTTCAACATTCATACCATCCTCAAGTATATCTTTTTGGAAAGTTCTATTTCATGAATGCATGTATTTTGCAACAATGTGTGGATAGTCAATGATATTTTTTTTCCTCCATATTTTTGTTTCTTGTGGATCACTTGGTTGTTTTCCAGGCATCATTGCACACAAATGTGGCCAGTAAAAGTCTGCTACACTTAATGTTAAAAATATTGTTGGTGTTCGAAGTTGATGAAGTAGGTCTATTAATATTGTTCCGTACTTTTTCCAAAATGATTGTGTTCCCCTTAAAATAGTTCCAAAATGCATCAATCTATCTGCTAGATGGGAGTGTGGTGTTTTGTCCATATGCTCACACAACTCTTGTATTGTGATTGGTATTTTGTATAGACTTCTTTTCATGCAAACATTTGTTGAGTTATGGGCTCGTTGTCTCATGATCATATTCATCATCTAGTAAAAAAATTTTAGATTCTTTCCAAATCTATTATCTCTATATCGAATTACGTACTTAACATATTCTTGAACTAATGTAACACCTTCACATTCCACTGCATGTAGACGTGATGTTATGAATTTAAGCCTATCAATGAGTTCCTTGAGTTGATTCAAAACATCACTTGCCAACTTTTGAACTTCTATAACTATAAAATAATTTGAAGCAATACTCAAATGTGGTCTCATGACTGAATTTTTAGAATTGACATCTAGAATCTTGGAGATTTCTACTTCTTCTAGAAGATTTTTGATGTTTGGATTCTTAGCCATGTCTATTTCATCAATATAACTTTCCATGACCTATATTAAATAACAAAATGATTATTTACATATGTAAATAAAATATGTATGTTTAAAATCTCATTCTTATGTTAGGAACCAACATTTTAAATTATAAATTATACTCTAATTGTAATTAAATTGTTGATTTCTACTAGATCTTCTCCGCTACACCAGTCATACAACCAATCGACTCCATATCAAACCCTTTTCCATTTTAGAGATGCCCTTTCAGAGATATTAATTGCAAAAGGGTTTCAAGTACTATTGACAAGTCAATCTTGAAATGGAAAGCAATTGTTCAACTTGCAAAACCTTTTTTCCTTAATCCTTGTTTTCATGATCGTCAGTCGTAGCTGACATCTAAACGCCCTCCACCTTTTAAACCTAGGACTTCCCCTTACTTTGAAAAAGGTGAATCATCCCATCATCATCAGCAATCTCAGCTACCAAATTCCCTTAGGCGGGACAATCTTTTCCACAATAATCCCTCAACGGTTCGTTCATTTTAGCGACGTAACATTTCAGATTCATATTCATTACTACCTATAAAGGTGAATGTGTGACAGAAATCTACCTTTTCATAGAGGAGTGACAATAGAAAGGTGTTCAAAAAACAACTTGTATTTGATATATGTGAAGGTGCTCCTTTTGGCTCTTTTGTTCAAATGCAATCTATTCATATCCAAAAAGGTTTGGCTCAACAGAAGTTAGTCTCAACAATTGATAGAGCCCCCTTCATACCAAAAAAGATCTGGAAGAGAAAAGATAAGGGTAACATAGATCAACGTCGTCAACATCTTGCACAGGGTCCACAATTACATGGTCCATAATTACTAGATAATAGTCAAGAGAAATATCAGAATAATGTGGACCGAAATTTGGAGCAAGATCCTCTGAACTCTTCAGAAGAACAGTTACATGTTACTTTTTCAAATCAAATGTTACAAAATTTGATCTTTACTCTTTAGTAGAAAGCTCTCATAGGCAATTTTTCTTCTGTTATTAGAAGATCGACAAGGAGAACTAGGTGTTCTCCTTGTCCCCAATGAAAATCATCTCATGCAATGTCAGAGGTTTAAATTCCTTTGACAAGAGACAAAGAATCAAACAAGTCATTGATTCTTTGTAGGAAGATATTATTTTATTGCAAGAAAAAAAATTATCCCCAAACAATTTTGAGAAAACCATTGCAAGATGGAAAAAATGGAAGGCCTATCATATGCAAGGTTTGGGTGCCTCTCGAGGTTTAGCAGTTCTTTGGAATCCCTTTACAGTTAATTCTTAGCTCTTTCTAAAAATTCAAAAAAAAAAATAGGAAAAGAAAAAAGCAAAAAAAAAAAAAAGAAGAAGAACATGTGCATAGTGAAAACCACTTCTTCTGGCACCTTGGTAGCAAAAGTGAAGAGAAATAAAATTTATCCTATGGTGAAAAATACTTCTTGTTGCACCTTGGATAAGTACCATGATGAAAACCCAGTAAATATGCATCATGCATAATTCTTCCATCATCCATCTATTCCCTCTTCTCTCTTTGATCTTGACAATGTTGAGCTATCTTTACATATTGGCTATCTTATCCATGATATTTTCTATTGTGCTCTCTCATTCACTCATAGCCTCCATCTTGAGCTTTATTCTTATTTCTCTATCCCATCACTATCCTCTCTAGCTGACCCCTTGGTCTTGATCACAACAAAGAAAAACATGGTTCTCATAGGTGTCTTGACATGGCTACTCTTTTGGACTACATGCTTCATTCTATCTCACTTGTTGACTTTACTACTTATTCTACATGTTGTCTTGCTCATTACTTCCATTTCTTATCCAAAACATACTTCATCTAACTATTTCACCTCTTTCCCTAGCTTGGTTACTCTTGAGGAGTCAGTCCTTCATGATCACTTTAACTTGCTTCATACTCCTTTCTTATATGTATTTTTTTATCTACCATCTCGTTACTCCATCATGTCCTATACATTGCTAAACATTGGAGAAAATGATGTGATCTTACTTGAAATATCTAAAACATTCTAAAAAAATTTGAAAAATCATATATGATGCGGAAAAAATCCTAAAAATTAGAAAATATCCTGATAAAATGATCATCTTAGTGAAAACCTAGCAATAGGCTCTTTGATGTATCACCAAAATAAATTAAAAACAAGAAAAAAAAAATTTGAAAAATGTCCTAACAAAATTTACCAAGTGGTGAAAACCTGGAAACAGGTGCTACTTGAGACCATTGCACCTATGTCTATCAGTCTCAATCACACACTTTGTAAGACATTTCCTAGCTTGGAATTGTTTCTTGTCCTCATCTTGGGAGCACAACTACTTATCCTATTTGAGGTCTCCTTGTGCATTAGGGTTTTTGTGTAAACTCACAAAATAGTGTTTCTCAACACTACCCCCAACCTGAAATTAAGTGTTTCTTAGCATTTTTCAGATAGTTTACCTACAGTCTCTGATCTTGCAATATTTTTCACTATCAGATTCAAGTCTTAAAGAAATGGCCAAGTGACTTACACACACACACTTCAACACTTAAACTATTGAACTAGGATGAACTTTATCTTCTTTTTGTGTTGTTTATGACCATAGAGAGCTATAAGCCAGCTCTTGAGACTCCCTCTTACATGGGTTCTCTCAAGAATAATGGTTTATAGAAGTGTGACACTTTTATGCACACACACATAGTAATAAGAGGCTACTTCAACTGTATTCAAGTTTGTATATGAAAATTTTTCATAAGATGCTTTGGCTACAAAATATTCATCCAAGTTCTTCTACACATTACTGATCTTTTGTGTTGTGTTCTCTGAGAAGTGAGAACCATTTTATTACCTTTTATTTTCTAGGCCCAATGATTTTAATGTCATCGTGAACTTTTTGACACTCTTGCCTCAAGTTCTTCAATAATTTTCTAAGCTCAATGATTTTAATGTCAGTGATTGAAGTTTATTTACCTTTGAATTGACTTCATCGTTTATATCTTTCAAATATTTTTATAACATGATGCATTTTCCATACAACTTCATTCCTTTCTCTAAACATCTTCTTAACTCCTTGATGCTAATATCAAGAGTCTGTAAATTATTTCTAACATTACTGCACCCTATAGAAAACAACAGTGCATCGTGTCTGATTTGAGATTGGATTGATGAAATGTTGATAGATTAGTGAATTCCACATTAAAATATTTCACTAATTCCTTTTCTTTCAACTTTAATTCTTTCTCTGTCACCTTGGTCATGACTATTTTCTATAATTTCTCAAGAACTTCTTCCAAAGTCTTCTCTAGATTTATGAATTTCTTGTCTTCTCCAATAGTTTTCTCATTGATGATATAAGTCATTTGTGATCATCATCATCATCTGATGCAATGGATAATATTGCTATCATAGGATATCTTCCTTTCTTAGGTGTAGCCAATAGAACATTAGCCTCATGATGGGATTTAAATTTTTCATATTCTATTGTAACATGTTTGAGCTAAGTTTTAAATGTTCATTCCTGCATCACAACTTTCCATTTGTGCTTTATTCTTTCATCCTTCTCTTGCTCAACTTTCCTCCTCTTTTCTTCTTCCTTTTCCTATTCTTCCTCTCCCATCTTCCTCTTCTCTTCTTCTTCTATTCTATTCTTTCTTCCTCTTCTCTCTTTACCTTTCCTTACATTTTCCTCATCTTATTTTCTTTTTTGTTCATCTACTCTAGCTTTCTTTTTTTTCTCTTCCTCTACACTATCAAAAATGGTGTAGTCGATAAAATTTTCAAAAATGGCTTCACCATAATCTTTGAATGGATTCTCCTTATCATCAATTCATATATGTGTATTGTCTACTTGCATGGTATCAGTACTAATTGTAATCTATGGTGATGATTTAATTATCATAGTCTCTTTGGCCTCCTCTATCATTGATGTATCTACTGGTAAATTCTCATTAGCCTTCTGTTTAGTTATTGTGTCCCTCATCTAGTATGCTCTTCTCCTCTATAATATGGATTTCTCCCCCTACGTCCTTGCTCTTCTTTGCAACAGTGGGTGTGGAGGTAATGAATTTAATTATTTCTTTCTTTGTCTCCTCATTCACTTCCTGATAATTACCACACATCAACAAAATTATTCTCATTTTTTTCTCAACAAGGGTTCAATACCCTTCATTATTCTTTTCATGTCTTCATCACTGTTAACTTCACAAATTTTCCTTATCTAATTTTCTCTTATTCCTTTATCCTCATCTACCACTCTTTTTTTTCTATCAATAAAACTATTATATAAGTCTTGTGGTATGTATTTTTGAATATCTTCAAATCTCTTCTTTGTCAAAATCATATGTCTAACTAATGCATTTGCTAACTACATTCTATCCATGTTACTATACAAAATTATTGTTATCAATAATATGGACATTCAAGTTTTCAACTTTTGGTTTCTAGGGCTTCTTACTAGAAGTTGTCTTTGTTTTAGTCACAACCTTCCCAGCTAGTCCATCCTCAAATTTATTTGACTCAATCATCTGCAATGCTTTCCTCCTTTTTCTTGGACCACTAGATAATTGCTTTGTTTTCTTCTTGGAAGGTGAGTCAGTTGCATCTTGTTTCACCTTGGTGAGTCTTTTTGATTTCCTTGTGCCTAGAAGAGTGATTTTTTGTTCTCTTATTATCCTAACCTTCTCTTCATCCTTCTCCTTATGAATAGGTTGTACAATAGTAGGTTGCACCTGTGCTACTATGGCACAAGGTGCACTTGGTATATGAATGGAAGGTCTAGCTACTGTGACCCCTTATTTTTCTCCTACAAATGCCAAAGGTGTAGCTACCAAAACCTTAGTTTGTCTACTTTCTCTCATTTCCATAGCTATGCCCATTGCCTCTCTTTATTCCTCTATTTAAATGCTTGTCTCCTTAAGAGTTACATCAATTTTCTTCTCAACATTCTTTTTGATATCTTTGTTGTGAAGTTCACTATGAACTTACTTGACTTTCTCTTCATATGTTCCCCATCTAGGACATTCCTTATCTCTTTTTCATTCTAGTATAATCAATGATGAATCTAAACAAGAACACCTTTATGTTTCTTCAACAAAATTTTTTTCTTATTTCACTTATATATATTTTTTGGTACGTATTCTTTTTCTTTTTGTTTCTTCTATTTTTAATTCCGCTTACTACATCGTTTTTAGCTATTTTCTTTTTGACCACATATCTCTTTCATTATCACACAACCCCACTTCTCTTTCTTGTTCACAAAAGCCTCCCTAATTTTCAACACTAGACTAGATGTGCCTTGTTTCTAAATTATTTTATAAAACTCCTTCCATTCTTATTCGTTAATGTGATTCAGCTTCTTCTTGATGTGTATTGTCATGTTTAGAACTAGAGATGAAAGGTATTCTTGGAATGTAGCAATTATAATTGATTTAAAATATCAGTTACTTTTAAAGGCTTTATTCTTGGCCTAATTGGTGATGAAAAATAGTTGATAAGCATGTTTTTTCTTCCACATTTGGTGCACCAAATTGGTCGAATCTCTTTCTCAGTTGTTGTATGTGCATACTCAGTTTCAAAGCCTCAGATCAACACATGTTGAGAGCATACCTATAAAGATTTTTTAATTAGAATTAATTTATTTAAACCATCAAAATATTGTAATAAATGATGTTGACAATAGCTATGGAGATTGGTTTTTCATTAGCCAATTCCATTCATGAGACAATAGTTACAATCTGGAAAAGTGATGACTCAAACATTTAAATTTTTGGCATTTTCACCCTAAACGCTTAGAGCCAAGCTTTTGAAAACTTAATAGATGTCAAATCAACACTAGTCAAACAAAAAATTGAAAGAAAATAAATCTGAAAGCTTTTTGAGTGGTTCTAATTGCATATGCAACTTGTTGCTCTTGCACCAAGAATCTATTTATTAATGAAATTTTAGGTAAACCATTAATATAAGTCAAAAAAACTTATTATTTAAACCAAAATTACTTTAATGTCTATCAATTTTTCAATATCCTTTAAATATTTCTATTGATTTGTGTATATGGTTATAGCAATGATGTCCTTCCAACAGAGTGTGAGAGAAAAATGTTACGCATTCATAGAGACCTCATTATGAAGATAATAAAGGTTGGATCCACAATTGATGGTCTAAGAATTGTAGTAAATATATTTGAATACTTTCAATAATATTTTTTAGTGAAAAGACATCTATTTAATCATTTAAAAATTAATATTACATATGTAAAAATAAATAGGATAAATTATACTTTAAAAATAGTACACCTTAAACTATTAATGATGCACAAATATGTGAAACCATTATGCAATAATAACACTATGTTTTCATTGAATTGCATAACTCTATGTTTTTTTATGTAGCTAGTAATTGGGTCAAAAAGTTTTCTTTGAAAAAAAATATTATTATTTCTATTACAAACAAGCCTGCAATACTTAAATCAAAGAATATTGAATTTCTGCCACATGCCAAACATTCAAATTGTATTCCAATGTTTTAGAAACATATGCTAAAGATAATGACTAATAAATAACAATTTATCTCCAATATTCTAGGGTTCCTAAGAGTACATAAAATTTGATAGATGCATTATGTTATATGTAGGACAGTGCAACTCAGTACATTTATTAGTATGTTTGAGCTATAAGTGAAACATGAACTCTTTCTTTTATCTATGCTCAAGTTTATAAAATAAATATAATTGTAGATTTATTATTGAATATTTTCAATTTTCTTTTATAAAGGAATTTAGATTTGTGATTTCAGTTTATTTTATTTTTATCAACTTTTAAAATCATGTTTTATAGTCGATAATTAAAACAAGTTTAAGTTTCATCTAATTCATTCAAACATTGTGTGATGAGCTAGCAACCTTGAATGCAAGATGTAAATGTGCCAAAACTTAGCACCATCCATCCATGTAAGTCTTAGCTGACCACCAATGTTCCTACTCATTGACTTAATCAATCTTTCCCCCTTCTTGTAGCTCATATTTGCAAAACCTTAGGCTTTTAGTTTTCCTTATTGTAAAAGGTGTCGTCTCAATGGAATAGTCCATGCATTACAAGGAGGATGGTGGTTCAAGTCCATCATGGCTTCAAATGAATGAATTGATTATATTGTAGTTTATCTTTAACAATATTTTTTTATTATTTTATACTTTTATACCATCTCTGTAATCATCTCACATAAATAAATAATAAAGACATAATTAAAATTTTCTCTAAGGGATAATAATACTATTGTTCCTTATTGTCTTTATAAGACAATAATTTAAGACACTCACTTAAAGAGAATACTTAAGACCATGTACTAGGGGCTTCAAATGAAGTCCCATGCTTCGTTCAAAGCCCAAAAGTTGTTCTAAAGTCCCTAGGGGGCATAATTCGAAGCCCCATTGGTGTCAAACATTCTACCACTAGGGACTTCAAATGAAGCCCCCTTTATTTGAAGCCCCCAAAATACAAATTTTTATATAAATTTCTTAAATTTTCTGTCAAATTTTGTCCTTTTGGGGGCTCAAACAAGGGCTAAATAGGTCTATTTTTAAAAACTAAATATACCAGATTATTCTACTCTGAATAAGTTTTCCAATGACTATACATTTAATATACATTGTGTTTATTGTCATGTTTTATTTGTAATTTTATTAAATATTGGTTGCTTGGCCATTTCACAAGTCTCTGTTTGAAGCTTCACAAAAAATAGAAAATGAGAGAAAATAATTTTTCAAAAATATGTGGTGTAAAGGTATGTGTGTTACCCTTCTAGAAAAACAAGAGAAAACCCATTTTGATTGATCCAAAAGAAATTGTATTGGTCAAAATCAACCTATGTTTAATTTATCGTTAACGCCACTTGACCATTGAATAGAATCTACATTTTTTAATGAAATTGAACAAAACCAAGTAAAGTTGCTAGGTATTGATGTTGCCAATAATTAATGATAAAACCTCTCAAATTAAGCTCTCAAAAATGTCTCATGCTCCTTTAACTAAAAATACTAAGGATGCTCTCATATTTGCAAGCAATCCTAACTGACAATTAGGGGTCCTAGGATAGATTAGTGTATCATATGATCCCTCAGATTAGGACCCAATAGCATACATTGATGTAACCTATGTCTTCTAAGATAGATTAATGGTTATTAGAGGTCACAAGGAGTCATAAGAGGTCTTAAGAGGTATTAAATTATTATTATTTTTTTGGCAAGATAAAATTAAAATACTATTTGTCTATATTTGTTAGGTTACATTTTTGAAAAAAATGCCACACTATAAAAAAATGCAAAAGGATTTAAGAATACATCATTTGATGCTAGCAAAAGATGCACATATGTTTTATTGTTGTCATTTTATTTTTCACTTATCTAAGCATTTTCTCCAACTCTTTGGCATTCCCTTCAACAAAAGTTAATCTAACACAAAGGCAAAGTGGAAAATTTGTATAACAAATCCAATTCAAATTGAAGATTTCTTTTAGAGTTTGAATTAAAATTTTAGAGAGTTACTTGATCAAATTCAAAGATGGATGTTTTGATTTATAGGCATTCGCGACATTGACATAGTGTGCATAAGACTTTGCTTGTTTATTTTAACTTTCAATTAAAGAACCATCTTGAAATTTTTGTTCCTACCTTGCTATCCTCTTCTCTTCTCTCCTTGTAGTAGTATGATAAGTTTAGAGTAGCTTTTCTCACCTTCTTGTACAACAAAAATACTTTATTTTAGTGAATAAAGATCAAATTTTGTAAGATTGTGGCTTTAACCCCATTGTAAGAAGCAATTTGTGTACTATAAAAAGTATACTCATAAAACTTTAGCCCGAGATACTCACTTTGAAAGTTGTTAATGATAAAACTTCTCAAATTAAGCTCTAAAAAATGTCTCATGTTGGTTTAACTAAAATGATTGGGGATGCTTTCATATTTACAAGCAGTCTAAGTGGTAGTTCCTATAATAAGATGCTAACAAAGCTAAGTTATGATAAAATGATAAAAGAAATTGTTGTCCTTATATAATAATTTGTTACCATATATATTTTTTATTTTTTTATTTATTATAAAATTCTTATGATTTTAAATTTTAATTTTATTTCTACATGATAATATATTTTAAATTAATAACTATATTATTCACATTTCTTTATGAGAAATTTAAATATATTCATTTCCACTTCTAACATGTATAGTTGACTTGATACCTACAATTATTGACTTAATGCCCAATTTTTTTGAGAGAATTGTACCAATACTTGTGACTATAAAGTTGTTAGTACAATAATGACTACCCAAAATTTAATAAAATGTACCCTTAGGTATAAAAATTAACCAATGATGTGATGTCACATTAGTTGTACAAGTATGGGTACCCTTTATGTACGACCATTGGTCTTACTTTTTATTTTTGTTATTTTTGACAACTTGGAAAAAAGCATATTGATGTGGCATAATAATGGGTGATGTAGACTTAAAGCCTTAGTTATAAGTAGATGACTTGCCAAACAAGATGCTATAAAAACTTGTGAGTGATTTGAAATTTCCACATAGGATTTTGATAAGCTTGAAGTTAGGTTGTTCAAGTACTCCACTAATTGATATAAGTATATGGAATTATTGTTTCTAAATTTTGTGTCATGCCCAAACCACCAGGGAAAAAACACACACACAATTTTTCTTTTGATAATTGAAATGCACTAAGATGATAAGGTTATGCTCATGATTTTAGGTAAAGTTTTTCTACACTGCTAAATTTATACTCTTGTTATAAAATTGATATTGATCATTGATTACGTTCTTACATTTACTTACAATGATGCGTGAAAATTATTTAAATAACAATGTAAAAGAATTTTCAGGTTTAGATTAATAAAAAAAAATTTAATCAGGTAAAATCTATATTCAAAGTTGAAAAATAAAGTCTAAATTAACGATTACATCCATAATATCTAAAATTGAATGAATCGAAATCAAACTAACTTTCATTATTTAAACTTTACTAACCTAAATTAAATCTACTAATTACATTTAATATAATTAAAATCATATCAGTATAGCACTAACGTTACACTAATTTAAATGATGGTAGATCCTATAAATTAATATTAATTTAACATGATACTTAATTCATAACCAAACTACACTTATCATTCTAATTTTAATACAACCGCAATCAAATACCAAATTCAATTGTCACAAAATTAAAACTATAATTAGCAACTAAACTATATTCAATATATATACATATATATATATATATATTTGAAGACTAATTTAATATTAATCTTAAAATTAACTAATCTTTTAACTAATCATTATGTTATGGCTTTCTAAGTTGATTAAACAACTAAATTAATCTAAAAACTAAACTATCTAAATCTAATAATAAGCTCATCATAATTCTATCCTTAATTACAAGATAATCAAATTTAAAGCAATAACTTTTTACAAATAACTATAAAACAAACATAATAAAACACAACTACTCCTATAGATGAAACTAAAAACATATAACTTTAAAACTTTAAAACTTAAATAATAATAACACTAATAAACTAAAAACATGCTAGCAACTAAAGCAATAATTCCTTATAACTTGATAATGTAAAACTAATTACTAACCTTCTTTACTAACAATACTATTAAACAAACACATTAAAAAGAAAACTAACATATCATAACTTTAACACTAATACTAACAACTAATACTATTTTACTTCCATAAAAAAAAACTTAATATTAAATTAAATTAACTTAAAACTATCATGCTAAAAATCCAAAATAACTTACAATTTAAATAAAATAAACTAACAAACAAACCCAAACTAGATTAAACATAAAATAAAACACAATTATTAATGCAAATTATATTAACACAAAACTAACACTTATTACAGACTAACACTAACCTATACTAACAACAAACTTATGACTAAAATAATTAACAACTAACAATACAAAATAAACTAACTAAAACAAACACAACCTAACACCTTTCTTCCCCCACCCCTAAACTACCCCTCTATGCCCACTTGCACCTAGGCAAGGACTGGCACGCTGCCCAAGTGCTGATTGGGCGCACCATGAGCCAGTGCGCCTACCAAAAAGGTACAAGTAGATCCCCAAGGTGGTGACCTAGGGTGAAGGGCATAACAAAACCAATTTGAACAAAGTTTGAATTTACCATCCCATCCAAAACAATGAGGCGAACGCTTAGCCCAAGAAGGAGATGGGACATGGGGGGGGGCAGGTTGACATTACCCCTCCCATGTACAATTTGACATGCTAAACTATTTAAATTAAAAAAACCATTTTTTTAAGCATTTCTAAAAGTGACACCCATGGGAAGAATGAAAGGAATTAAAGACAAAAAGATTATTATGTAGCTTAGGATATTTAGTATATATGATTATATATATACTTTTTTGAATTTTCTTTGTAATTTTAAACAAGCATAACAATGTTTTCTCCTATTTTATTTTATTACAAAATTTAAATGAAAAGGATAAATAATGGAATATGCTCTGTTGTTCAAACTCATATAATTCCTTCTCCCATACAAAAGGCAAAGAGTTTTACTCTCTTGCAACACACATTTTTTTGAAGAAAAATTTTTTAAGTCTAGATTTCAAGCAATGCATGTATATTTTTTTGTCTATATTTTTGAATAGATACAATAGTTTGAAGCATATTAACACCATATTTAATATGATCTTCTATGCAACTTGAATTGCAATACCTCAATCATAGATGTTATTTTCTTTCCTGAACATAATTATCATTTTGAACATATAAGGAACATATAAAGAACTTGAAAATTTGCTCAATCAAACTGAATCTACATCCATGATATAACTTTTGTTTCCAACATAGAAGTAAACTTGAAATTTTCCTAATTAAATCAACACCATTTCCATACTATTTAAAATTTTGATTGAATCATAAGAAAAACAATTATACTCAAACACCAATTTTATTGGTAAACCTGATTCAAAGGCTCAGTTAGGAAAGAATCAGGAAGAAAACCCAGCTTTGTTGCCAATTACAGAAAATTTTTAAAATACAAATTACACAGGATAACAATCCCAATTCCAACAATTTAATTGAGTTTTCTTCATGACCCTCATCAAGGGATTGATAATTTTTTTTGCAACACATCTCTAGAACCATGGAGGAACAAACATCTGATCAGGTGTCAACCAAGCATGACCAAGAGACAATCAAAAATTTATAATCATACATGGTTTACACAATAGGATTCACAATGAATCAAAACTAGGGAAAGGTGGATTCTTCCAACCAGGAGAAGTCAAGCACAACACCAACAGAGGCCCAATCGGGGCTGTAAGCCCAGAACTTCCGTTCTTCCATTTCAACATACCATAATCATACAAGGGTTGTGCTGACAGGTAAGGGCCCATAACACCCTACCCTTTCTCCCTCTTCTCATCCTGAGAAGAGACTCTACACTAATTGGAGTTCGACTAAATAGACCTTTCCCAAAATTGGTCACTTCTACCCTCTCCTAGGGTGAGTAATACCAAAAAACCCATGCAAGAAAATATATCAAAATTGCAAACATAAACAAGAAAGGAAATCATCCAAAAATAATATGGTTTTCAAAGCTTCCCAACATACCCACAAACATACAAATATTGAAACAACAACAAGGTAGCATAAACACGAAACAAACATGGAAACTGAACAAGGGAGATGAGAATTTCCTACCTTCACAAGAGGTAATGGCAATGATCAAGTTTGAGTAGAGTTTCCCTTTTTCTTCCTTCAATCTTCAAGAACTCCTCTCTAAATGTAGAGATTGGGTAACAACCTCCACTAGACCAAGAAGGGCCTCTAAATAAGCCTCAAGCTCAACCACCAAAGGGATAAATGACTACATCCACCCACCTACAATTCTAGAAACTCATAACTCAACCCACACCATGGTTAAACCCTAAAAGGAGGTGAGGTAAGGAAACTCAAGATAACTACTTGCAATTTTCGCACAAAGGTAAAATGAGACTTTTTGAGTGATCTCAGAAGTTAACAAAAGGGGCTTAGGGGTTGGAAAAGACCCCTAACCCATACCCATACCCCTTGGGTATAATTTTTCCATGTTTTAAAGCCTTAGGAATAGGTTTAGAGCCACACAAAGGCTAGAAAATAATTAGGATCCAATAAAAACTCTTAAAAAGCAGATTAAGCACTAATCTGGATTAGGGATGACTAACTTCGATTATGAACCCAATTAGCAAACTAACACTAACCTATACCAACTTAGGTCCATTGGTTACATAGCTAACACTAACTATCACATTGAATAACATAACCAAATTACGAGTGTCAAGCGACACTAACAGAACATAATTACGAGACATTCACATTTACTGAACACGGAAAGATACATTCATACATCTCACAATTAATTTAATTAGAAACAACAAGCTTTCCACAAATAGCACATAGGGATTAGTTCTGTTCCTTTGTCGGTTTCCTCGACTAAAAATATCTACACACTCATTGCACACATCAGTAGTCCTGAAAATCACATGCACATATATACGTATCAAAAATTCACATAAATTGAAACATACATCAATTAGGGTTTCTTGCATCCTACTTATATCCTTCATCATGAAGATTCCAAAATTAATGTGTTAATCCTACATATTTTATAATTCATCAACATTCATATACATAAAACATTAAATGACAAACATCAAACATCTAAAAATAACATCAAATAACATGAAATAATATAATATGTTCTAAGTATTAGATAATGTCTCGACATCTCAAGTCGTGAGTAACAATAAGATAAAGTAACAACTAAGGCCATGAAGGGTCGGGGTGAGGCCTCACATCCTCCCCCACTAGGCATGAACTTCCTCCTAGAATTCATCAAAAGATAAGTGTATAGAGATCACATCCGTGGCACATCCTTCCACGAAGTGGTGACCTCATCATACCATTCCTACTAGACCCTAACTTGGTCCAGCTCTCGACCTCGAGGAGCTAGGGTCTAACAGGTAATAATATGGATAGTCTCTAGCACTAACTGGTTGACCAATGCTACTTGTAGCCCCAATATCTTTAGCCTGGCAGTTGTCAACTGTTGTAAAAACTCTGTGGAACCTGCCCATGTCTCCAACTATAGGCTCTGAAAAAGCCCCTCTCTAACCACTAGATGGTTGTCCCTGTGAACACTCTCTAGCTATGTGACCCATGCCACCACAATTGTAGCATGGTCCTCAGGTATAAGATCATGTATCATGTGATCCAAACTACTGTGGGCCCCCTGACCTGCTAGACCCACTGTATCCACCCCTAGAAGACTGTTGAGTCTGTACTGACTGTGACTATGGGGTATGTACTCTCTGATCCTGCTGTGACTGCCACTGCTTGGGCTTGGAGCCTTGGTAACCCTATGAGAGTGCCTGCTGCTGCTGAGACTGTTGGCCATTAGAGAACCCTAGTGTATAGTTCTGATTCCCTTTCCAAGGGGGTTTCTGCCGAGTAGAGTTTTGGTTCTGAGACCGATCCCATGATTCCTGTCAGCCTCGAGTATCGTCTGCCACTAGTGTTATCTCCACTACCTATCTGAAGGTGGTAGGGAATGCCATCTGAACTGGTCCCTAAAGTGAGAAATTCAAACCCATGATAAAGTGATGTACCCATAGTTTCTTGTCCTTCATATATTCTATATAAGGAAGGAGCTGGAGAAACCTACTCTCATATTGAGCCACTGTAAGACCTCTCTGATAAAGAGAATGGAACTCCTCTATCTGTTTCTGTCAAAAATTCTCTGACAAGTACCTCTCTCAAAATATTTCTAGGAATGATTCCCATGTGAGGGTATCCATCCTCACTCCACCTATGATCTCCTCCTGATGCCACCAATTGGAGGCATCCCCTCTCAACTGATAAACTACTAGGTGTGCCTTTAGATTACTCCCATAGGGTCGTAATCCAAAGCACTACTCTAGGCTTTCTAACCATGCCTCTACTATTTTTCTCTCAATGGAACCTGTAAATAATGGTGGCCCAAGTTGAATCAATTCCCTGATATCATCTCCTACATGTCTAGGAGGTCTGTCAAGTGGGGTTCTTCTCTAATGTATTGACTCACCTTCATGCTCATCCTGCCCCTCTAACTGTCTCGGTGGGGGACTCCTAGTCCTCTCTCTGCCTTTGGGGCTGCCTCCTCCAGGTCCCTCTACTTCCACTACTGGAATCTGCCAAATTGGATAAACTATAGGTACTACTCTCTACTGAACTACACTGATCAAAGTCTGGAGTGCATCAATAATGTCCTAGTTTGGGTTGGGTGGTGGTGGAGGTGGAGGTGGTGGTGGTGGAGGTGGTCCATCCCCCTGTCCCGCTCTACCACCTCTCACCCTACAACCTCTACCTCATTGGTTGCTTCGAGTAATAAGAGGCATCCTACACAATTTACTGTTTAGTTTTAAGTTTCAGAAGCATAAGGTTTTAAGGTTCCTCGTGTTGAAACATGAGCTTTGATACCAAAATGTCATGCCCAAACTACGAGGGCAAAAACATGCACACAATTTTTTTTTTGATAATTAAAATGCACTAAGATGATAAGATTATGCTCACGGTTTTAGGTAAAGTTTTTCTACACTACTAAATTTATACTCTCGTTATAAAATTGATATTGATCATTGATTACGTTCTTACATCTACTTACAATGATGCGTGAAAATTATTTAAATAATAGTGTAAAAGAATTTTCAGGTTTAGATTAATAAAAAAAATATTTAATCAGGTAAAATCTATATTCAAAGTTGAAAAATCAAATCTAAATTAAAGATTACATCCATAATATCTAAAATTGAATGAATCGAAATCAAACTAACTTTCATTATTTAAAATTTACTAACCTAAATTAAATCTACTAATTACATTTAATCTAATTAAAATCATATCAGTATAGCACTAATGTTACACTAATTTAAATGATGGTGGATCCTATAAATTAATATTAATTTAACATGATACTTAATTCATAACCAAACTACACTTATCATTCTAATTTTAATACAACCGCAATCAAATACCAAATTCAATTGTCACAAAATTAAAACTATAATTAGCAACTATAATATATTCAAAAAATATATATATTTGACGACTAATTTAATATTAATCTTAAAATTAACTAATCTTTTAACTAATCATTATGTTATGGCTTTCTGAGTTGATTAAACAACTAAATTAATCTAAAAACTAAACTATCTAGATCTAATAATAAGCTCATCATAATTCTATCCTTAATTACAAGATAATCAAATTTAATGAAACTTTATAAAAATTTAAAGCAATAACTTTTTACAAATAACTATAAAACAAACATAATAAAACACAACTACTATAGATGAAACTAAAAACATATAACTTTAAAACTTTAAAACTCAAATAATAATAAAACTAATTAACTAAAAACATGCTAGCAACTAAAGCAATAATTCCTTATAACTTGATAATCTAAAACTAATTACTAACCTTCTTTACTATAAATACTATTAAACAAACACAATAAACAGAAAACTAACAAACATATCATAACTTTAACACTAATACTAACAACTAATACTATTTTACTTCCATAAAAAAAAACTTAATATTAAATTAAATTAACTTAAAACTATCATGCTAAAAATCCAAAATAACTTACAATTGAAATAAAATAAACTAACAAACAAACCCAAACTAAATTAAACATAAAATAGAACACAATTATTAATGCAAATTATATTAACACAAAACTAACACCTATTACAAACTAACACTAACATATAATAACAAAAAACTTATGACTAAAACAATTAACAACTAACAATACAAAATAAACTAACTAAAACAAACACAACCTAACACCTATCTTTCCCCACCCCTAAACTACCCCTCTATGCCCACTTGCACCTAGGCAAGGACTGGCGTGCTGCCCAAGTGTTGATTGGGCGCACCATGAGCCAGCGCGCCTACCAAAAAGGTACAGGCGGATCCCCAAGGTGGTGACCTAGGGTGAAGGGCATAGCAAAAAAAATTTAAATAAAGTTTGAATTTTCCATCTCATCCAAAACAATGAGGTGAACGCTTAGCCCAGGAAGGAGATGGGACATGGGGGGGGCAGGTTGACGTTACCCCTCCCATGTACAATCTGACATGCTAAACTATTTAAATAAAAAAAACCAATTTTTTAAGCATTTCTAAAAGTGACGCCCATGGGAAGAAGGAAAGGAATTAAAGACAAAAAGATTATTAGGTAGCTTAGGATATTTAGTATATATGATTATATATATTTTTTTTGAATTTTCTTTGTAATTTTAAACAAGTATAACAATGTTTTCTCCTATTTTATTTTATTACAAAATTTAAATGAAAAGGATAAATAATGGAATATTCTCTGTTGTTCAAACTCATATAATTCCTTCTCCCATACAAAAGGAAGAGAGTTTTACTCTCTTGCAACACACATTTTTTTGAAGAAAATTTTTCTAAGTCTAGATTTCAAGCAATGCATGTATATTTTTTTGTCTATATTTTTGAATAGAATTAAAACATGGATACAATAGTTTTAAGCATATTAACACCATATTTAATATGCTCTTCTATGCAACTTGAATTGCAATATCTCAACCATAGATGTTATTTTCTTTCCTGAACATAATTATCATTTTGAACATATAAGGAACTGATAAAGAACTTGAAAATTTGCTCAATCAAACTGAATCTACATCCATGATATAACTTTCATTTCCAACATAGAAGTAAACTTGAAATTTTCTTAATTAAATCAACACCATTTCCATCCTATTTAAAATTTTGATTGAATCATAAGAAAAAAAATTATACTCAAACACCAATTTTATTGGTAAATCTGATTCAACGGCTCAGCCAGGAAAGAATCAGGAAGAAAACCCGGCTTCGTTGCCAATTACAGAAAAGTTTTAAAATACAAATTACATAGGATAACAATCCAAATCCAACAATTTAATTGTGTTTTCTTCATGACCCTCATCAAGGGATTGATAATGTTTTCTGCAACACATCTCTAGAACCATGGAGGAACAAACATCTGATCAGGTGTCAACCAAGCATGACCAAGAGAAAATCAAACATGCATAATCATACATGGTTTACACAATAGGATTCACAATGAATCAAAACTAGGGAAAGGTGGATTCTTCCAACCAGGAGAAGTCAAGCACAACACCAACAGAGGCCCAATCAGGGCTATAAGCCAAGAACTTCCATTCTTCCATTTCAACATACCATAATCATACAAGGGTTCTGCTGATAGGTAGGGGCCCATAACACCCTACCCTTTCTCCCTCTTCTCATCCTAAGAAGAGACTCTACACTATTGGAGTCTGACTAAATAGACCTTTCCCAAAATTGGTCACTTCTGCCCTCTCCCAAGGTGAGTAATACCAAAACACCCATGCAAGAAAATATCTCAAAATTGCAAACATAAACAAGAAAGGAAATTGTCGAAAAATAACATGGTTTGCAAAGCTTCCCAACATACCCACAAACATACAAACATTGAAACAACAAAAAGGTAGCATAAACATGAAACAAACATAGAAACTGAACAAGGGAGATGAGAATTTACTACCTTCACAAGAGGTAATGGCAATGATCAAGTTTGAGTAGAGTTTCCCTTTTTCTTCCTTCAATCTTCAAGAACTTCTCTCTAAATGTAGAGATTGGGTAACAACCTCCACTAGACCAAGAAGGGCCTCTAAATAAGCCTCAAGCTCAACCACCAAAGGGATCAATAACTACATCCACCCACCTACAATTCTAGAAACTCCTAACTCAACCCACACCATGGTTAAACCCTAAAAGGAGGTGAGGTAAGGCAACTCAAGATAACTACTTGCAATTTTCGCACAAAGGTAAAATGAGACTTTTTGACTGATCTCAAAAGTCAACAAAAGGGGCTTAGGGGTTGGAAAAGACCCCTGACCCATACCCATACCCCTTGGGTATAATTATTACATGTTTTAAAGCCTCAGGAATAGGTTTGGAGCCACACAAAGGCTATGAAATAATTAGGATCCACTAACAACTCTTAAAAAGTAAATTAAGCACTAATCTAGATTAGGGATGACTAACCTCGATTATGAACCTAATTAGCAAATTGACACTAACTTATACCAAATTAGGTACATGGGTTACACAGCTAACCCTAACTAGCACGCTGAAGAACATAACCAAATTATGAGTGTCAAGCGACACTGATAGAACATAATTACGAGACATTCACATTTACTGAACACGGAAAGATACATTCATACATCTCACAATTAATTTAGTTACAAACAACAAGGTTCCCACAAATAGCACATAGGGATCAGTTCTATTCCTCCGTCAGTTTCCTCGGCTAAAAATATTTGCACACTCATTGCACACATCAGTAGTCCCGAAAATCACATGCACATATATATGTATCAGAAATTCACATAAATTGAAACATACATCAATTAGGATTTCTTGCATCCTACTTATATCCTTCATCATGAAGATTCCAAAATTAATGTGTTAATCCTACATATTTTATAATTCATCAACATTCATATACATAAAAAATTAAATGACAAACATCAAACATCTAAAAATAACATCACATAGCATGAAATAATATAATATGTTCTAAGTATTAGATAATGTCTCGACATCTTGAGTCGTGAGTAACAATAAGATAAAGTAACAACTAAGGCCACAAAGGGTCGGGGCGAGGCCTCACATCCTCCCCCACTAGGCATGAACTTCCTCTTGGAGTTCATCAAAAGATAAGGGTATAGAGATCGCATCCGTAGCACATCCTTCCATGAAGTCATGACCTCATCATACCATTCCTACTAGACCCTAACTTGGTCCAACTCTCGACCTCGAGGAGCTAAGGTCTGATGGGAAATAATATGGATAGTCTCTAGCACTAACTGGTTGACCAAATTGACCTTTAGCCCCAATATTTGTAGCCTGATGCTCAGCCTGGTGGTTGTCAACCGCTGTAAAAACTCTATGGGACCTGCCCATGTCTCCAACTTTCGGCTCTAAAAAAGCCCCTCTTTGACCACTGGATGATTGTCCCTGTGAACACTCTCTAGCTATGTGACCCATGCCACCACAAGTGTAGCATGGTCCTTGGGTATAAGACCATGTATCCTGTGATCCAGACTACTGTGGGCCCCCTGATCTGCTAGACCCACTGTATCCACCCCTAGAAGACTGTTGAGTCTGTATAGACTTTGACTGTAGGGTATGTACTCTTTGATCCTACTGTAACTGCCACTAATTGGGCTCAGAGCCCTAGTAACCCTGTTAGAGTACCTGCTGTTGCTAAGAGTGTCAGCCCTTAGAGGACCCTGGTGTATAGTTCTGAAACTCATAGCTTGATCTTTAATCAAATCAAACATTATCCATTCAAATTGATAAACTTATTAAGTGAATCTATATATCTGTTAATTTATTTTTCTTTCAAAATATGCTCTGACTCAAGCTCAACGAGCCCTTTTTAAAAATAGAATATATTTCTTTTCATAAATGTATTCTTATCACATTTATAATTCTTCTTAAAATATCAAATGAAAGTAGGTACTAGGGGTAACGGTCCAATTTCAGCCCAAGGTTCAGTAAAGACCCATGTTTTTTTTATTGCCGGGAGTGGGCAACGTCCAAATAGCTAGGCAACTAAAACGCGTTTTCAACCATTCTGTATTGTTGAAATTGCTTTGTTCTGGTGGGCCCGCCCATGTCTTATGCGCCTAATGTTAGACATTTATTTCAATTTTTCTCTGGCAGCTCCATCAAGCTACGTCGTAACTGCGTCGTTGGTGAAATCCTCTATAAATTGGGCTTTCACTCCCCATTCTGAACACATTCAACTCTCCCTCACTTCATAACTAGGTATATTACATCTCTTGAGATTCCTTTGTTTTCATTTTGGGGGTGTTTCTATTTCTTCACAAACTCTCTCTCTCTTGCAATGGCAGATTCAAATGCAGCAGAGCATCAGGATCGTGGGCTTTTCGGCTTGTTTGGGAAGAAGAAAGAGGAGGAGACACATCAGCAGCATGGAGGTCCTATGGAGGGACACGTGGCAGGTGTAGTTCCACATGAGCAAGGCCACCTAGGCGAGGCTCACCCTACCCCTGTGTCTCACGACCATGTTGGCGGAGGCGAGCCTCACCCTGTGTATGGCCACATTAGTGAGATTCACCCTGCACCAGTGTCTCACAACCACGTGGAGAACGGGAAACTCCATGGCGACGGTGAGGAGAAGAAAGAATAAGGCGGACTCATGGGAAAGTTGCATCACAGCAACAGCTCTTCATCAAGCTCTGTAAGTTTTGCATGCCCATAACTTTTTCCATAATATGTTTTAATTTCAAAGTTACACATATTTTAATGTGTTCTATGTGAATAAAACATATTTGGTGTACATGCCAAATTTTCAAAAGTATTATACATCCTGCTTTCGCATTCTCATTTCTGCAAGTGCTCGCATAGATTCCTTTCATTGTTCTTCATGAGGAGAAAGTGCATTCTAATAATTAGGTCTACTGTTTATGTAAGTGTAATGTATCTGATCTGATGAAATGCATGTGTTGGCAGTCCAGCGATGAGGAAGAGGATGAAAAGGGAGAGAAGAAGAAGAAAAAGAAGGGTGGATTGAAGCTACATGGAGAGAAGAAAGAGAAAGAAGAAGATGGTCATGTGAAGGCTAAAGAAGAAGGGGGAGAGAAGAAAGGTTTGATGGAAAAGATCCAAGAGAAGCTCCCTAGAAACCACAAAGAGGGAGAAAAGGAGCATTGAAGAAGAAACTGGTTTTTTATTTTTATGGGGTTTGACTTTGAACCTTATGTTAGGTTTAGTGTGGCTACGTATGTGTTTCCAGTTTTCTTTTTTGAAGCATACTATGGGCTGTGTATGTATGCTATGTTTTTGTATAAATTAATATAATAAGATTGTAATGGTGGTTACATTTTTCTAATTGCAATATTTTGTTGAGCACTCTTTGTTTCTTTTTTCTCATTTATTACGGAGATGGAGATGCGTTTAATCACTTGAGATGAAGTAACAAAAAATAGTATTAATAATAATAATAAACAATTTTTTAAATTTTTAAATAAAAAGGTTTGCAAGATCGGAATTTTGCCTAGAAGACATGGAATGCATTTTCTTTGGATATTTTTTTTGACATGTCATATGTGCAATATTTTTACAAAGGCATACAAGTATAAAAGAGTGGGGATGATTTGGCATCTTATGCGAAAAAAATGATTTCTAAATGGTGGAGCTTCTACATCATAAAAAAACAAAGGGCGCAAGTGCCAAAGCTCCTACCTTTAGTGATAGGAACTTGAAATAAAATGTCAAATGTTGTGGAGAGATTTTAATTTGTGAAGGTGATGAAATGCAATGCGAAATGGCATGGAGAGCCTTTAATTTGTGAAGATAAGCTACATGAAATTTACTTATGAGCTTAGATGTTTTCTTGATTTGAATTAGGTTAATTTAAGTAGCCTAACTTAATGTATAGAAGGAAGGAAATAATACTCTCATGATAAGTCATTAGCATTAAGGATTGTAGAAAATACTACCATATTTTAGGAAAGTGCATAAAAGAAATAGTTGAAAACCAACAAAAAGGTTTAAAATAAAATTTTAATTAGATTGTATTGCATGCATTAATACACATTGTCTAAATATGTAAAAAAGAAATAAAATGTAATATTAAAAACCACAGTTTATCTGAAAATAGTGATTGATGAGGCTAAATAAGAAGAAATAGTAAAAATTCAAGCTAATTAGAAGATGAGCAATGCCATCAAATTTAACTAGACAACTATCATCAAGTAGACTTAGTTGATGTCAACCAAAAATCTAGGACAACATAGCACAATAAAAAAGTTAACTTGAGTTGCCCTATGGATGAAGATGATGAAGAGCATCTAACAAGTGAAAACCATTATATTCTTGGAGTTGTCCTATGCACAAAGATGATGAAGAGCATCTAACAAGTGAAAACCATTATATTCTTGTTATTATTAATAATTAATTAATGGTAACTATAGTGTGCTCCAACCGAATGATTTTTATGAATGATAAAAACATGTGTTGGTCAATGCTTGCAAGGTTTGCATGCCGCACACGCAAAAAATCATCAAGCTTCATCCAAAAATCTTTTTAATAAGAGTTTTATCATCATATTGATTTGAAAAATTAAAATGGTAATTAGAAGGGGTGATTGTGGCCAAAACAGATGAAATAACTTTTTTTAGTCACAATTGTCCTGAATGAAGAGCTCAAAGAAGACACTCCTCCATTATTATTGCTGTTAAGTTTCTTTTGCAGTTCAATTTCCATCTGCTTTGATAACCATGTTGGTTTCCTAATAAATGTTCTTCTATATTAACTGTGTTTGATTTCAGCAAAGTATGTGAGTCAACTGCTGGAAATGCATTGTGTTTACAACATAATCTCAACAAGGATAGTCTATATATTGTCAAGATTTACTATGTTGTATAGAAATTCAAGCTAATTGACTATTGATTTTGACTGTGCAGGTCATTGCATGACTCATTTGACATGCATTGCAAAATTGGTCCTTAACATTTGACAGTAAAGGCAATTTATCATGTCTGTATTTGTTTTCTTTTAATTGATGAGCTCAAATCATGTTTACTTCAACTTTTTCTAGAATACAAAATAGTTATATGAATATGTTTCATTAAAATTTACTAGGCTTTCCAAACTAAAGTTTTAGCCACATTGATGTCCTAGACATCATAAAGTGAATGCACTTTGATACTGATAGCTCGGAAAGACAGGCTATCTATATATCCCCAATAGCTATGTAGTAAGATTACTGGAGTGGATAACATTGAGTTTTGCTCAATTTTCAAGCTAGGGAAGTGAGGAGTTGCATTTTTACTATTATGCATTAGCACTAGAATGTGTCTATAATCCACTTTCCAAACATTTAAAGGAGTTTTCATGATCCCAAGTTTTCTTAGCTCTATGTGGAGCTTTAGCCATTTCTTTAACTTCTTTAGGAAACCTACTACAAGGGATTTTCTTCAGGCTTTTCTTCATGTTTGATTCGGTGTTTCAAGTGAACCTTCCCTTTCTTGGGGAGTGTTTCATGCCAGAAACCCCTTTAATTTTTTGCCAATTGTTTCAGATGATCTAACATTGACAAAATGTTTATGTCTGTGTTTGATGTTGTTAAAAACCCCATGGAGGAGGGTGGGAATTCATCAGGGGAAGAGGTTGTGGATGCATGCTTCGAACAAAAGGCTTTCAAAATGGAGTACTTTGTAGAGGAACCAGATGTTGTTTTGTCTATTATTGAGTAGTGGAATGTATGGAAATACCAGGAGGATGTGGATAGAAATGACAAGCACCATATTAAAAGATTGATGCAATTGGCATCTGACACAGGCATTAGGGGTCAATTATTAGTTAGTTTAGGGATATGTCACATTTATTTAGTTTTCCCTATTAATTTAAAATATAATGTAATGACAATTTTGATTTGTAATATTCCATCGTGATTAATGAACTTCCTAATATTATGTAGATTTGCCAATATTTTCTATTAAAAAAAAATTAGGATTCTAAGTAATCGCCAAACTGAATAATATTTAAAATTAAAAAATTTAGTGGTTCACCAAAATAAATAATTTTGTTTTTCAAAATAATGAAAGATTTGCCAATATTTTATATCTTTTTATTGAGGGGGGTTTCTTAAAGTTTACCTTGTTTATATTCATAGTAATATATTTCTTATATTCTAAAATTGAGACATTTGATGAGAAAAGATTTCTATGAGGTATTATTTAAACATTTATTTGCTAGTATCCTAACGTGCCTTGTCAAAAATCAACCAATGATATATCAAAAAAACTTAACCTTTGTTTCATGTAATTTAAAGAGGGGGCAATTAAATGTCAATTTATTGAGATACGCTGATAAAACCATGGTAGTTATTTAATGGAGTGTGATAGTTTAATATAGTTTGAACTTGGTAGTAACATGAATTTAATACTAGTGTGGTTCTTATAAATGCTCTACTACTTAGACAATAAAAAAATCATCAAAAAGCCATCTATGATAGATAAACTAGTATGAAAACATTTGTAAGAAATCATATAAAAGTTGAATAGGCGTGTACTCTAATTTGATATTGATTGTATACTTTTATAAAGGAATTAGGTTGAATTTATATTTTTTATTTCTTTTTAATTTTATTTTTATCAACATTTAAAATCATGTTTTATCGTCTGTAAGTAAAACAAGTTAAGTACCATGTAATTTGTTCTAATGTTTGTATGCTGAGCTAGCAATATTTAGTGCAAGATTTTAACATGCAAAAAATTAGCACTCTCTATCCATGTAAGTCTCAAATCACCACCAATGTTTCTACTAATTGACTTAATTTGTCTTGCCCTCATCTTGTAGCTCATATTTGCAAGACCTTAAACTTTTAGTTTTTCTTATTTTAAAAGGTGTTAGCTCATTGGAAAAGTGTTTGTATTACAAGAAGCGAGATGGTGGTTTGAGTCCATCATGCTCTAACATGAATTAGTTAAATATATTAGTGTTTATATTTAATAATATTTTTATTTATTTATTATTTTATACTATCTCTCTAATCATCTTAAGAAAGACAATAAGTGAGACTAAAGGTATATTCATTTCTATAAAGACATAATTGAAATTATCTCTAAAAGATAATAATATTGTCGTTCCTTATTGTCTTTATAAGATAATAATGTAAGATGATAGTTTAAGACATACACTTAAAGACAATATTTAAGACAACATGCAACTTTATTTTTCCTCAAGTCTAGACAATTGACTTGAAAATTATCTCAAAAATTGTCTTGATACCCCACTTTATGTTGTAATGATGTTTTCATTGCATAGGGGGGCAATTTTTTCATAACATATTTAAATCTTTAGTAGGACTCGAAGTGGATTTAAATAGTCTTGTTACAATATTTTTTTCAAGAAAATTGGTCTAATTTTAAACCATCCACCATTCCATACTATCGACAATATTGTTTCACCCATTGGCCCACCCACATCTATCTACATATTGTTGATATTTATTTTACCAACATATGAATGTCATGCATCAGTCAAATATTTTTTAGTGGCACCAACAAGTCATGTCCTATTTGCGTTGCTCATGAAATCCTATAAATTAGCATTCATTTCTCAATCTAACTTAATCAGCCACTCAAAAATATTTCCCATCTCTTGATATTCCTATTCTTTCCTTTTGTTGAGTTTGTATTTCATGACAAGTTTCTTTATATTGCAATGGCAGAGGAAAATAAATAAAATCATTAGGACCATGGGTTATTTGGCTTGTTTGGTAAAAAGAAATATGGCACACGTTAATAGTATGGTGATGTCATGGTGTGCCAAATGGTGACTGTAGCTCCTCATGAGGAGGGACATGTAGGAAAGACTCACTATAACCATGTGTTTTATGACCAAATTGGCATAAGTGAAACTCACCATGTGTATGGCCATATTATCAAGGCTCATCCTATATCCATGTCTCATGGCCTTGTAGGTGAGATTCACCTTGTGCATGTGTACAACCACATTGACAAGATTGACCCCACACTTGCTCTCATGTCTCATGGAAATGTAGAAGAGGGAGAAGTCCATGGAAAAGGTGAGGAGAAGAAACATGAAGAGGGTGTCATGGTAAAGTTGCATCGTAACAACAACTATTCCACCAGCTTTGTAAGTTATTGTTTCCTAATCACTTCCCTAATATATTGTAGTTTCAAATTTTAATTAGATGTTATTTTGGTGCATAAAAACTATTTGTTATGTGTGCCTAATTTTTCAAAATACTATACATCCTACTTTTGCATCCTATTTTTTTATTACTAAGCATAGATTCATTTCATTGTTCATATAGAGAATGTACAATCCATTTAATATCTAGTTCATTTTATTGGAATGTAATATGAGGAAATGAATGTGTTGGCAGTCTAGTGATAAGGAAGAGGGTAAAAAGGGAGATAAGAAGAATAAAAAGAAGGGTGGATTGAAGGACAAGTTAAAGCTTTGTAGACATGAGAAAGAGGAAGAACATTCTCATGAAAATTTTGAAGAATGGGGCAAGAAGGAAGATTTGGCGAAAAAGATCAAAGAGAAGCTCCCTAGACACCACAATGAGGAAGAAAAAGGGCATTAAGAAGTAACTGTAGATTTTTTGTTTGGTTTGACCTTATGTTTGGGCATTTTCCTTTGGTGGAATTGAGCTGGAAATGGGATGGAATTGTCCTTGTCAAATATGGGAATCAACATATTCTATGTTTGTTTTGAATACATGAAAATATTATAGGGATTTATTAATTCTCCTTCAGCCCCAAAACCATCATTTTAATCTTCCATCTAAAAAGGTAGAATTTTGGAAAATGAATTTAAATTCCACTTAAATGGAAATTGGGTGTGAATCATTTTTAAATTTTTTATTCACATGTGCCTTTTACCATGTCACTGCTCTCTTCCTTGTCTATTTCAAACTTTGTAGAATTTTTGTTGAAAAGTTGTTAATGAATTCTCACAAACCATCGATACAATGTATGAATTGACTATCAACTCACCATAAAAGGAATTAGTGTGACTTATGAACCTGATGTGTATCCAAGCCAAAAGTGTAGTACATGATAGTGGATAAACTTAGATATTATTGAGAGGTTTGGGGAGGCAAAAAAAGCTTTGATGTTGCAAGAAGTTATCAACAAGTTCATGTAGAATATTTCTATGGTGAACATAGCACTTGGAAAAAAATAAATTATAGATTAGTAGTCTACATATGGAAGGCTCTCTTTCTGAGATGCATTAAGTGAATTGAAATTTATTCTTGAAGCAAAATATTATGAATAAAGATCTCAAGGATACTTTGAAAAAACTAATGGAAGAAAAAAATAAATGAAATTTGAGAGAAGGATTACTCCATATGTCCACCTAATAAGGTAGGGTACTTGGTGGGATTAGATCAATATGTATATTAGTTGAAACAACTTGTGTTGGAGCCTAAAAAAGATGCACTTGGAGTTACAATGATTGGTGGAGTGAGAAAATCCTAACTAGTTACTACCATTTTTCATCATCCACAAATCCAAGGTGGGTACCAATAGCTTCTACTAGAGCTATCACTTTGTTTGTAAAAAAAATAAATTTAAATATAACTTTACTTTTCTTTCCTTTAATGATTGCGGTTATTGTTGGCTATTTTTGCCCCCATTCAGCCCCACATATAACCAATCTAAGAGATCATCAATGGTCTAGATTCTTTGGTAGGGTAACACATTAGTTGGCTATTGACTAGTCATGTTATCCTTAGTGTTTTTTTATGAGTCTCCCTATCTGTTCTTCTCCCGAGTAGCTTAGGTACTGGTTTAGTCTATTCTTTGGCTAAGTAGCTCGGTGTCTTCTTTTTTCGAGTTGCATGTTATCCCTTCTTGCATTGTTTTCACAACAACACGAATAGACTTCTTGCGGCCATGATATGTTAGAAGGATAGTTCATTTAATGTTAAGAAAATCTTGATCTTTTTTTACATGATGCCAATGCATCTCCATGCCTCTTTAATGCATATAATGATCAAATATTTTGGGATTTATTCTCTTACGGCTAGGTGCATTTATTTTTTGTTGTTCTTGTCATTTGAAATGGCAAGTTGCAGTTCAAGATCAAGTTTTATTCTCTGGAAATCAAGTGCTTTCTCTGGAAATCAACTCCAGCCTTGGTGGGGTTTGAACTTCAAGTTTATATATTAGTCATGCTTGAGCTCTTTAAATAGAAAAGTTGTAAATATTTTCTAGGTTCTTCTTTGGTTCTTTTGCAGCAACTTATGCTCTACAACTGTAATTTCTTATTTTACCATGCATTAATGAAATCTCTTGTTTTACCTTTTCCTATATTCAAATATCTTGCACATATTCTTATTTCTGTATGTTGAGTTATTCTTGTCTTTGTCTTTATCTTATATGTTGTGTTACTTAGCTAGTAGTTGTTGTCTTGTGAATGTTATTCCTGCAACATATATTAAATTATAACCTTCATATATGTATTTGGGATGGTATAAGATTAGTAAATGTATATGTTGGATATTTTATTGGTGTCATGTGTATTGTAGGTAGAGATGGTAACCAAGTTCAATTTGGTGCATCACCCCCTTTCCCTTTTAGCATTTGCTTCCATGAAATCCTCCTCTATTATCCTCAAGTGGTAGTGTAGGTGTATCATGATTGTAAGGAAGCTGAATTTCTTTGGAGATTCAACCTTAGAGCACAAGTTTGACAATTGGAGGTTTTTTCTATGTTACACGAGGTTTCTTAAGGGTCATACGTCAAGCAAGGGTGTAGACTTTTTTGTCAATAGTTTTTTGCATGCCCGGTGCGACAAGATTTTAGTTAATAAGTATGTTGGTGAGCCAATTTGAAGATCCATTCATTGAGAAATTGGGTGTTTTTCTCAATGACATCACCCTTTAGAGGCATTCAAATCAAACACCATGGTGGCTATATGAATCTACCTATTTCAATAGATCAAGTGCTAGTATGAATAAATGATTTTTGGTTTTTTATGTTTCTTTAGGATTTCTATGAAGGTTCTTGTTTAAATGCTTTATCATGGATTTCCTTCATAAAAATACTACTCCCACTTTCCCCCTTATCATGAAGAGGCTATTCCTTACCCTTCCCATCCTCTATCTCAGCCACACCCTAGTTATGACCAATATGATTACCTAGATCACCAAGAGGCTGATTTTACTCAAACCCATCATTGTCCTTTATGGCCATGAATATGTGAAAAATTCCCCCTCTAAGCTCATCATAGGCAAAGAGTTCCAAGACTAGCAAGAGAGGAAGAACCAATCGAGCCTATATCTAGACTCCTCCTTGAGGAGGAACACATTGTTGTGCATGAGGCTTCTCCTTAGCCTACATGGAGTATCACAATAAAGAAGACAATCCAAGGAGAATAGTTTCTTTCTTCTTTAAGCCATCATAGACACTATCATGACATGGGGACATCATAGTGGATGGGAGAGATTGATTTCTATGAGGTTAAGGCCTCATGTCCATCTAAAAATTCATCTTTCCCATATGAAGAGAATGAGTAGTTGCAACAAGAGGAGAGCACACTACCAGCCATAACATCAGAGCTAACCCTTGTTGGCCATTAGGATTTGGAGGTTGTAGAGTACAACAATGTGGTCAAGGTTTATTGGCTAGACCCAAAGCCATCAAACAAATACCATATAAGGCATCTAGCTCTACAAAAATATACAAAAAAATCATGTTAAGGATATTGATCCACTATACAAAAAAATCATGTTAAGGATATTGACCCTGTTAGGAGTCAATGAAATATATATAGTGTCTTGAGTCCTTGTTAGAGGACTAGGCCCTATTAAAAGCCTCAATCCGATTAGGAGTTGGTAGATCAAATACAATGTATGCAAGAAGAGCCCACTACCCTAACATGCACATATACAATTAAGTTCCTTCACAAGAATAGATATACATACATTATTGTCTTACTGTTGTATCTTGCACTTTCTCTGATTACACTTTAGATCTTGCATCATATAAATCTTGAACACCATATATACTATCTTCATAATAGTTTGCATCAACACTTATCTCTTGCACAACACACTCTTATATGTGCAAGATAAGATCTTCATATAGACCTTGCTAATTATAGAACTATGCTCTATCAGCCTTCATGCTTCTGCATGATTGCCCAAATATAATCTAGGATGTCATCTTACCAATATTAAGTTATTATTTTGTTACCAAAATAATTCCTTCAGTCATACAACTCATATCTCTGATATGCTTTGTTCTACTCAGTTAAATACATAAACTGGTAAATCAACTATAACTTGCATCTTACAATTTGTACAAGTCTGTGGATTGGCATACATCATCATGACACTTCCATATAGCTATCATCAATTGTAGAGTAGAGAACCTTCTCATTGTCTTTTCTTTATTAATCTCAATGCCTCTAATTGCATTGTGAATCTTCTTCACTTCAGTTCCAATATCTTAAATGACAACCTCTAGTGATTGCAATCTAGTGGTGACTTTAAAAAGCTTTCTCATTTGACCCTTGACTTAATTGTCTAAAGTATACATTGTCCATACAACTTCCTACCTTCATCAATAGTCTTCCTCAATTCCTTGATGCATACATCTAATGTATTCATATCATTTCTCACATTTGTGCATATTGTATCAAACATTAATGCATCATGCTTGTCTTGTGCTTGTACTTAAGCTATTTTAGACAAGGTTGTGAATTATTTATCAAAATATTTCACCAATTATTTTTCCTTATTCTACAAGTCTAGATTTGTAACAGTTGTGGGAACTGTCTTCTGCATCCTATCCAAGAATTCAGTCAATGTTCTCTCCAAAGACTTAACTGATTTGTTCTTTTGGAGCAATTTTCTCAAACTACTTTTAGCTTTACACTTTTCTTTTCTTCCTCTAGTCTTCTTTTTGCTTTTTCTTTTTCTCTCTTGATTTCTTCCTCATCTTTCTTCCTCTCTTCTTCTAATATTTATTTTTATTTCTCAGCTTCTTTTATTTTCTCCTCTTCTTTCTTTAATTCTTCTACTTTCTTTCTCTTCTCTTCTTCCAACTCTTCATCTTGCTTCTTCCTTTCATCTTCTTTCCTTTTCTTATCTTCTTCCCATTTCTTCCTTTCCTCTTCATTCCTCTTGTCATCTTCTTCATGTTTCTTCCTTTCCTATTCTTCTAAATTTTTCTTCTTCTTCTTCTTTCTTTCTTTCTTCTTCTTCATCCTCTTCATTTGAACTTGAATATGCAGTGATATTACCAATAATGTTTGTTCCATATTGAGAAAATGGAGCCTCTTTAGCATCCACTATTATGTGTGTACTATCCACTTGCATGGATTCTATACCCATAACTATATTAGGAGGTGACATGGTTTGTTGCACCTCTTCAACTTCTTCCTCACAATTAGATTGTGTATTTCCTTCCACATAGACAGGGCTTGCTAAATGTGGTTGTGCACTCTCCTTTGTGATGCTAGGCATGGAAGTCATGTATTTGATTATAGTTTTGCTTGTTTCTTTCTTGACTTCCTCATAATTTTCTCCCATAAGAAGAATAGCTCTTCTTTTAATTCTTAGGAAAGGTCCAATGTCTTTCAAAATTCTATCTGAATCTTCCTTTGTGTTCACTTCACACAATTTATTAATCATGCTCTCTCTTATTTTGGCATCTTCTTCTAGTACTCTCATCTTTCTATTCAGTAATTGGTTGTAAATATCTTGTAGGATCTTACCTTGTATACTATCAAATCTCTTATTCCTTACAATAACATTCTCTTGCTATTTTGTATCCATATTACTTGATGCAAGCATATCTTGGGTGTAAGAGCAATCTTGCATCACCCAAAAGTACTTTCTATTTTAATAAGGACTAGTAGACAAGGTTGTTGCTATTTATGGTAACTTGCTATTTTTAGTAAGTTTTTCATAAAAGCTCAAAATATCCTCATTTTCTACATGAAGGTTCATTTTAGAGTTATAAGCCCACGATAAAAATCTCATTGCTCTATCTTAAGTATCAAAGAAATTATTGCGGATTTTCTGTAGAAATATTTGTAGTAAAATATCTAGGCTCATTTTTGGAGGCCTTAGAATGCCTAGATGGGGTAATAAAACTTAATAAAGGGCACATGCATTGCTCCAAGTCTGTAGATCATGAGCTAGCATTTCCAAAAAGTTTTTATAATAGCCAATCAGAGAAATAGTTCGCGAGTTATGGCCTTTCAAAGTTGGGTTACCCAAAATATCTAAAATAATTGTCAAAGATGTATTTGGTTGAATCTATATGAATTTTTAGGGTTTTTCAACCCTAGGTATTAAGTTTCAATGTCTAGAACCTTCCTGGGTGACATAAAATTGACTATTTAAGAAAGGCCTAAACATTGTCTAGAACAACTCTAGGTGATAGTCCACAGCTTGTCTTGCAAATTATTGTAATGAAGGCACCCGTGTGGGTTAGTATATTGTACTTTTGAATTATGTAATTCTACATTTGTGGAAAAAATAAGAAGTCCATATTTTATTGTCACATTTTTTGTTATGTTTTTGTTTTCCATTATGGTTTATGGTATTATGGGGAGCACCCTTCATCAAGTTGTATAAGAGCTAGAGTTCTTGAGTGTGTGGATAGATCACCGACTATGAGGAAGTTCGCACTAGGACTGTAGTTTGGGTTGAGCATGTAGACAAATCACCAATTATGAGGTAGCTTGCACTAGAGTTTGAACAGAAGCACACAAATGTGTCCGTGAAGAGAGCATGGTGGAAGAGTCAAAGGTGTTACACCTAAGGATTTTAGAACCCTCTAGAGGAAAATTAAAGCAATGCAATAACAGATTCATAGAGGAATGAAGCTTGTTGTAGGAAATGATGAAACTGAGGATGAAAGAGAAGTAGGAAATTTGAACCCAAATGCAGTAGAGGAAGTTCTTAACCCAGAGGAGGCAAGGCTTTTTAGGGCCATTTCCAATATTGGAAAAAGACCTAAGTTTTATGTTCCTACATTTTTGGGAAATCTCAACCCAAAGGAATTGATCAATTGGATCCATGAATTGGAAGAGTAGTTTGAATATGAAGATATTGAAGATTTAGATAGGGTCAAGTTTATGAAGGCCAAACTGAAGGGTCATGTAAAGATTTGGTGAAAGGGGATCCAGTTGGATCGAAATAAAAGAGGAAAGGAAAAAATCACTAGATGGGATCAGATGGTAGTTAAAATGAAGCAACAATTCATTCTTGTAGATTATGAGCTTGATCTATTGAAAAAAATCCAAGGGTTGAAGCAAGTGGGAAAATCTGTTCAAGAGTCTACTAAAGAGTTCTACCAAGTTCTCATTGGAATCGGCCATGTAGAAGCTGATAAGGAGAAAGTCACCTATTACCTTAATGGATTATAGAAAAGTATTTAGGATGAGATGATTCTTGTTTGAGTGACCAATATTGAGGAGCCATACCAGTTTACCCTAATGGTTGAAGAGAAACTATGCAAGAAGTTTGTAACAAGAAAAGTGGAAGAGGTCGCGGTGGAAGATATGGCAGATGATCTTGTGGAGGTTGTAATGATGATCAAAAGAACAAGGATGAGGCTATAAGTAGCACTTAGAACCAGAGGGGAAACAATTCCAATCATTTCCATGATTTAAAAAATAGAGATCAGAGAGGAAGAGGTAGAGGACAAGGACTTGAAAGATTTGATGCTCCACATTCACTATATTCTTAATGTTGTAACTCAACTCCTGAATGAATTGACATCCATTGTTTTAATCAGCATATGAATCACTTGACATATATGACTTGCTCAATACTTGAGTGACTCACATACTAGTGCTTGACACTAACTGTGTATATTGCTTGACAAACACTACTTGCTTGACACATACTAAGTCCTATGAAGTAATGACTTAAGCGTTTTGTCACTGCCTTGTCAAAACAAAAATTAGATCAACAATCTCCCCCTTTGAAATGAGTGGCCAAAACACTTTTTCATGCATGTACAACCTAATTTATGTGTATAACTCAAACAATCAGTATACATTACTTAGCTCTCATACAAGATTACAAAATTTGTGAAATGGATGACATAATTGACATACCTTATAATGCAAAAATTTCATATCTCCCCCCTGAGTTGATATTCCCTTTCTATAACCAAATTTTGTACTCCTGTTGAGTAAGTGTCTGATTGGTTGATGTTCCCTATTTTTGCATGACTACTCACCCTAACTCAAACTACAATGCATTTGTCAATATGCAAAATCTTTATGATCCCGATTTTTTGACACTGATGTCATTTATCCTAGTTATTGCATCCTCTATGATTATTTTCAATGTTGCATCCTAGGTATTGCATGCTACCTCTAGAGAGTGGTATTGAACATCTAGTTGGGTAGCAAGGTCAACTAGGCCATCATGTGTTGAAAGTTCATTATCTTTCTTCATCAATGTTTCAGCAAAGGCTAGTTCTTTATGTAATACTTCCATGTGTGGGGTCAACATGGACTGGAGACTAATCAAGGGAGCCTTTATTTTGGTATCTTGTTTTTGTAGTGTGGCTAGCTTACCTTGAGTAGATAGTAGTCTCTGAAAAATGAGTTTTTCTTTGACCAAGGGATAGTTTCAATGTTGTCTTGTGGACTGTAGATATCCTTACAGCTGGTCAATAGCCCTATGTACTTATTATGTGAATAAATTGACATCACAAAGTTTAGTGTATAGAGAAAATATATTCTCTAACACATTTTTTACATCCTCCATTTTGGTGGCTAACTCAACCTATCTTAGTGCAATAGCACTAGAAATATTTTCAAGAACTTTAGACTGAAACTTCTTTTCTAACCATTCTAGAAGTTTAGCATTGTAATCTAGGTCTTTATCCTTGATCTTATCAAATAGTTTCTCAATGATTAGTTTTTCCTCACTCGACTCTAGTAGACTGAATGCATTAAGAAATATCTCTTTTATGTCATGAAGTACTTGCTTCTTCTTATTCTTCTTCCTCCCCCTATTCACCAAATCTCTCCTTAAGATTCTTCACAAGCTTGTTATTCTTCCTTATCATAGTAGATGTCTTCAAATAAATGGTGATTCTTGATTTGGCTTCCTCATGGATTCCAAATGAGGTGATACTCTTGCCAACTTCCTCTGCTAGTAAAGTTGTAATAGATGTAGATGCTTCATCTACATTGAATTCATAAGGCAAGGGCTTCATCCATCTAACCCTAGGTATGGTTGCCTACACATATGTGTAATCTGTGTAACCTAGAAAGAAAACATCATTTTAGTATTGTTCAACTAGTGATATAGGAATCCTTAGCCTCTATTTCATAGACTTCTTGAAGTCCTCAAAGTATCTTTTCATTACTATTTCAAAATTGATGCTCAATTATATTTGAAATTTGTAATGTCACAAGCATGTTGGTCTTCCACACTATTTGACCAAATGTTGGAAAAGTATTCTACACATAGAAGAATATGCAGACAAGTAATGAACCAAATTTATATTGTGCACTCTTTGTCTTTCTTATGGCCTCCAAGTTTTTTGATAACTATTGAAGTGGTAACTAGATAAGGTCATAAGTGTGATCTTTCTTCACTATCTTGTATCCCAAATCCACAACCATGCATGGTACACTGTTCAATCTTCTTGATTAAAAGAATTTGTGAGTAATTACTCTCACTACAAAGTCAATTAGGGGATTTGAAATTTTGTCTATGGAAATCCCTGTCTTATTCCATACTGCCCTTGTATTTTTCTTGATTATCTCATTTGCATCACTTATTTCCATGTCTCCAACATCTCCTATCTTTCTAGTGTAGCAACATTTGGCATCTTGTATCATTAAGACTTTTGGTGGTATCATCGATAACACACAATATAGGTCTCCCTTTTATGCTATCTCAAGAATAGCCTAGACGGTTGGTTGCCTAACTTCATTACTAATTAATTGCACATTAAAAACATCTTTTCCTTCCTTCCTAACATTCACAAAAAATCTAGACACCATTTTATGTATCTAGGGCTCACAAAAATTCAAACAATGAAACTTAGCACTAGTGAAATACATTTTGAATCTGATGTATGATAACGAGTAGCAATAGAATCCATTTTGCAAAAAAACTTAAATCTTTCTCCTCAGTTCACCTTATGCTCTTCATGTACTCTTCTATCTCTAATGAATACAAATGAGTAAAAAATTGTCTATATAACCCTTGATATTCAACAATAAATGCTTAATTCTTATAAAACTATAACCTCAACTATCATAGGATTTCCCACTCACTTAGCTTATACATAATTTTCGCTACACTCAACAACCACAAAGAGCTTGGCCACTACTAACATAATTCCATCACTTGAAAACAACTGTAAATTTCTTCCAATTTCTAACCAATACATTACATCTTAATTCATGCATATTTTATCTCTTTAGAGCTCAGATTCTTGGAACTGATTATTGAAATAACTTTGAAATATCAGTCCCACACATACCTTTTGATTGCTTAGTTGCAGGTGATGTGATCACCTGATCCATTGGATGAAGTGACCTCATCTGAACTTGATGTGCTATAATCTTCCTCCTTCTTCCATGATTTGTTCATCTACACTTTGACCTTCTCAACACTGGCCTTTTCTTTTCCTTTATTATTTCAATTACTTGACACTGGTGATCTGGTAGGATAGTTTCTAATAATATGACTAGTCCTAAAACAACTAAAGCATGCAATTTCACTCAACTATGTATTGTAGTTGCCTCTAAAATGTATTCTAATGCAATTCTCAGGAACATGTCCATACTCTTGACAATAGTGACAACTATAATTTGTGTTGTAATCCCAATTGTAGGATTTTCAATTTTGTTGTACCATTGTCTACTTGTTTGATGTTTAATTGGCCTCAGATCTACATTCATATGCTTGATGTCTATAATTCTCACAATAATGGAAATATTCTTCAAATCCCTATGTGCTTAATCTCTTGAACCTACATTTATGTTCTCGATGTTCTTGCTCTTTTCACTTATGGTAGTAACCCTGAAATTTTTGCTTTGGGTTCTAATTTGCATTGTTGCTCCTACAAAAATTTATTGTATGACTTAACTTTCCACAATTATGAAAAGTGGGTTTTTAGTTCTTACCTTTTTTTTTTTTTCTTGTTTCACCACTTTTAGATGATTCTCCTTCCTTGGTACTATTGTATCCCAATCCAGTAGTATTATTGTTAAATCTAGGAGATATCATCAGTCTCTTAAAGTATTTGATGGCTTCACTAGGTTTTTTGAAAATTTTAGCAAATTTATTTTTTTTCTTAGTTCATTCCTCAGTTGTTCATTCTGTAACTTTAGGGTTGTGATCTCAATGTCCTTTCCATTCAGTTCATGATTGGCAATCTTCACTTGATTCACTATTTCGAGTTGCATGTGAAAAATCTTATTTATCTATGATGTCTTCTCTTCTAGTATGTTGGTCAGAGTTCTTTTGTCATCTTCAATAATGACTTTGTCTTTCTCAAATTTCTTTTTCCTCTTGGTCACCTCAAATAGCAATACTGATTGGACTTCTTGTTCTATCTTAATATTTTTTACCTCTTCAGTTAGGTAACCATTCTTTTCTATCAGATTTGCAATTGCTGCATCAAAATCACTTGAGTTTCCATTCTCAAACAATTCAGTAGTGTTTTCCTCTTGGTAATGAGTGTCTTTTTTCTCAATAGTCATCTCTTTCCTTCTCCTCTTGGTAATGAGTGTCATTTTGCTCAATAGCCATCTCTTTCCTTCTCCTCACTGAATGTTGTAGTTCATCTCTTGCTTCCATAAGTTGGTATTGTTGGAAATATAGATGAAGTAACTGAGAGGGGAGGGGTGAATCAGTTACCACAAAAACAATTCCAAAAATCCCTTAGATATCTATAATGCTTACTGACTGCAGATACTCGGTAAAAAATGTAGGGCCCATTTGTCATTGCACCAAAAGCCATGACTATTAGCGAACATGGAATACCACATAATTAACCACCTGTGGGCAGGGGAGCACGTCGCATCACCCAACAAACTCCCACTCAACGTGCATACCAAGTGCTTACACGAGTCGGGAAGGCACCGGGGAGATTTGAACCCATGACCAGGCCAAAACTAGGCTCTCATACGAATTGTAGGGCCCATTTTTTGTTGCACCAAAAGTCATGACTATTAGTGAACATGGAACACCACTTAATTAACCACCTGTGGGCAAGGGAGCGTGTCGCATCACCCAAAAAATAGAGCAGAAATACTGTAACTTGGTAAAGTAACTAGTTACTGATCATCTAGCATTCAAAGTTATTAATATGCATGCAAAGGTTAACTAAATGAACACAAGAGACACCAAATTTAACGTGGAAACCCAATATGAGAAAAAAACATCGAGTAACTAGTCACGAATTTTCACTCTTCTGAAGTGAGCCCTGTTAGGAGCCAACCCTATTAAAGGTTACAATACACGCTGTTAGGTGTGACCTTGTTAGAGGATTTAATCACCCTGTTAGGAGTGGCTTGGTTAGAGGTCTTTAGAACAATTCAACTAAATTGTCACCTTGTTAGAGGATTTACAAAATGGCTGTTAAACTAATTTTGTAAAGAGATTATGAATTCACTATTACAATGATTAGAAAGCAACAATAAAATGACCTGAATGATATGCAACTTATCTTTTTCTGAGTACAGATCTATGTTCTACTTTACTGGATCCTTACTAATCGAATACAACTTTGCAGCTCCTCCAGGATATCTAATCTTTCATCAGAATTTGCTCATTATTCTCTTATTCCTTCTTCAACCATATACTCACATTTCCACACTCATACATTATTCAACAACTTGGAGATTTATATATACACATTTTAGATTTATCAAGTCGACTCAAATATTAGTTACAACAACTGAAAAACATTAGTCAGCTACATTTATTCCATGAAACAATTGAGCTTAATATCAAAACAAAAATCCTTCTCTTGCCGACTTAGCTTGGTAACCACCGCTCCAGAATGGTTTTCTAGTGTTAACCAAGTGAAGCTTAGTAAACACTGCAAATCCTGCAAAAGTCCTTTTGAGACCGAGTGAACTCAGTTAGCACTGACCTTCCTTTGTTGAGCTTGTGAGCTCGGTAGAAGCTAACTTTCTATCACATTTCCTTTGATGGCTGAGTGAGCTCAGTAAAAACTAACTTTCTACCATATTTCCTTTGATGACTGAGTGATCTTGATAGATACTAACTTTTTGCCACAGTTCCTTTGATGACCAAGTGAGCTCAGTAGATACTAACTTTCTTTTTCTGACCTTGTGAGCTTGGTAGACTCTGTCTAATGACTGATATGAGATTTGTGTAACATAAAAGACAACACTTTATTAACAATTGCATCCAACAATCTCCCTCTTTAGCATTCATGGAAAAACAACATGTCATAGCAGAATGAAATTTGAAAACAAGTCTAAGAAGTCTTTTTCTATTAGAACAACTTTTTCTAGCAAACTCTCCCTCTTTCAGTAATCTCCCTCTATGAAGGAATTACATAGCAAACTCTTCCTCTCAAAATTTTTTTAGAAAGCTATGACAGTAAAACTCTCCCTCTTTGACAACACATGCAAAAGAAAACACAACTCAAATGAATTTTAATGTACCTTTAGTACTGATTCATATGCAATATTTCCTGACTATGTTGCATCAACTGATAGTTCTTCAACTTGGTATGCATTGATGCATCACTAAAACTTTATTTTAGTGAACTTCAAATAGGGGAGTGACCCCTAACTTACATCTTAGATACAAGAATGCATCCTTAAGTAATGTCTTTGTGAATATGTCAGAAATTTGGTCCTTTGTATGGACATATTCCAATCTGATCTCCTTATCTTGCACCAATTCCCTAAAAAAATGATATTTTATTACAATGTGCTTGGTTTTGGAATGCATCATTGGATTCTTAGATATGTTTATTGCACTTGTATTATTATAGAATGTAACAACTTGTTCTTTGATTTCCACCTTCATACCTTCCAACAATTGTTTAAATGAAACAATATTAGAATAGTTTACTGCTGTAGCAACATACACTGCCTCTGCTGTAGATTGGGATGTACAATTCTGCTATTTGCTTGTTCAAGAAACCAACCTCTTTCCTAGAAAGAATTCTCCTCCACTTGTACTTTTTCTATGATCAAGGTTTCCTACCCAATTAGCATCAGTAAATTCTTTCAAATCCAGATTACCTCCAAATTTATACCATAAACCATAATCTTTAGTTCCTTTCAAATATCTCATTATTCTTTTGATTGCCATCATGTGATTTTCTCTTGGTTTTGCTGAAAATCTTACTACAATACCAACTGTAAGGGCAATATCTAGCCTAGTATGAAATACATGCTGCAACTTTCCAATCATAGATCTATACAAGGTTTGATCTACTTTTTTTGATTCATCTTCCTTGGTAAGGTTTAATCCAGTACAGATAGGAGTCCCAACTGGTTTACAATATTCCATAACAAACTTTTTCAATAGCTCCTTGATGTGTTTTGATTGAGTGATGTAGATACCATTTCTATTATGTTGAATTTGAATACCAACAAAGAATTCTATCTCACCAAACATAGACATTTCAAATTCCTTGTTCATTTGTTCTGAAATTTCTTTGAAAAGATCATCATTCCCTATGAAAACGGTATCATCTACAAATATTTTTTCCAAGACAATCTTATCATCTGGTCCTTCCTTTATATACAAGCTACTATTATCATTAGTTCTTTGAAAACTAATCTGAATAAGATAGTTATGCAATCTTTCATACCATGCTCTAGGAGCTTGTTTCAGACCATATAGTGCCTTGTGTAATTTGCAGACCATGTTTCTTTTATCAGGATTAACAAAACCTTTGGGTTGTTCAATGTAAACCTCTTCATCTAGTATACCATTGAGGAATGTTGACTTCACATCCATTTGATAAACTTTTAATCCTTTGTGAGAAGCATATGCAAATAAGGTTCTAACTTCTTCCAATCTTGCAATAGGAGCAAAAGTTTCTCCATAGTCTATTCCTTCTTCTTGAGCATATCCTTTGCATACTAGTCTAGCTTTATTTCTCGATACCTTACCATCTTCAGTCAACTTGTTTCTGAATATCAACTTAGTTCCAATCACATTTTTATCTTTAGGCCTGGGTACAAGAGTCAATGTCTTATTTTTCTCTATCTTCTCTATCTCTTCATTCATAGCCTCAATCTAACTATCATTTCCTAATGCATCTGTGATATTTCTAGGTTCAGAATCAACAAGTAAATAAGTACCTTTCAACTTATTTCTTGTTATCGTTCCTTTAGATTTGTCTCCAATGATCTGATCTGTTGAATTATGTCTCCTGACATATTTTGCTAATACAGGTTCTTTTCCTTTTGAATGAATTTCATTGTTGTCATTTTGCATTTCAACTTTAGGTTCTATTTGTTCTTGCTTGGTAGATATTGGCTCGGGTCTTCCAAACTTGGTAAACCCTTGCTCGATAGCATTTGAATGTAACTCATGTTGTTGTAGCTCAGTTTGAACTTCTTGTAACTTAGTTACTAATGACTCAGGAGTAGAAGATTCCTTATTGATTGGTACTATATAAGGTTCAATGAAAACAAACCTTCTATAATCTTCTATTCTCTTTTGCTTTCTTCTTCAGTCCTTTATGCAAACTCATCAACTTTCACATGTGCACCTTCTATGACTTTGTTAGTAGACAAGTTCAAAGATCTATATGCTTTATGTTTGCAAGAGTGTTCTAGAAATATTCCTTCATCACTTTTCACATCAAATTTTCCTTTTCTAGATTCTTTCAAAATGTAACATTTACTTTCAAATACTTTTAGATAACTTACATTAGGTTTATAGCCATACCATAGCTCATAGGGAGTTTTGAATGAGTCCCTTTTTAGCTGTATTCGGTTCAAGGTATGAACTATAGTGCTGATGGCTTCCTTCCTGTATTTGGTAGCAATGCCTTTTTCAATCATTAAGGTTCTTGCACAATCCATTATAGATCTGTTCCTTGGTTTAGCTATTCCATTTTTCTCAGGAGCTCCAGGGGCTGACACTTTTATTTTGATTCCTTTTTCAATACAAAAGTTATTGAACTCATATGAAATGAATTCTCCACCTCTGTCTGACCTTAAGCACTTCAATCTTTTCCTTGTTTCCTTTTCCACTCTAGCCAAATACCATTTGAATTTCTCAAATGCTTCTAATTAGTTCCTTAGATACATGATAGTCATCATTCTTGAGTAATTATCAACAAAAAGAATGAAATTTTTTTCTCCAGTATAGCTTTCAATTCCAATGGGTCCACATAAATTAGTATGCACAATTTTTAATATATCTTCAGACTGATACTTTTCACTTTTAAAGCCAGTCTTTCCCATTTTACAATCTGACAATTCTTGCATAGACTGACCTCAGGTTTTTGTATGTTAGGAATGCATCTTACTTTCTTGAATTTTCTTATCTTCACAAATTATAAAAATTGACATGACACAACTTTTTATGTCATAACCAACTTTCTTTGACTTGAGCAATAAAACATGAACATTCACCAAGTTCAAGATAAAATAAGTTACCTTTTGTTTGAGTGCCTGATCTAATCAGTTTTCTTTTATCATCCAACAATCTTGCTTTTCCATGCATGAATTCTAATTTGAATCCATTATTGAGTAGTTGTGCCACACTCAATAAATTATGCTTTAGTCCTTTTACCCAATAGGCATTATCACATATAAGTTCTTTGGTTAGAGAGATTTTTCCTCTTCCTTTTATACAGCAAGGTTCATTGTTACCAAATCTTACACTACCACCATCATAGTCTTCAAAATATTCAAACTTAGTTTTATCACCAGTCATGTGATGAGAACAACCACTACCTATGATCCATGTATCATTTTTTCTCAAGTGACAAATGAGTGCCATTTCCTCATCATTATTAGACTCATCGTTCAAAACAATGTAGACAATTTCATCTTCTTCTTCATCATTAGAATCATTAGAATTTTTGTCCATAAAACATGTTTTCTTACCTTTATCTGTGAAGGATTTGAAGTCTTTGTTGCCATTGTACTTGTAATCTTTCTTCTCATCTTTGTTCTACTTGTTTGGGCACCTAGCAGCAATATGACCAACTTATTCACATAAAAAATAGATTAGAGGAACTTTACCTTTATATTTTCCTCTGCCTCTAGAATATTTCCTTGCTAGTAGAGCTTCAATCACCTCAAGATCACTGTCTAAACTTTGGTCTATTTCATCTTCACTTTCTGACTGAGATTCCTTTTTGTTTTTTCTTTTCTCCTTAAGTGAAAGCTTGGCTTCAAATGCTAATACAATGTTTTTGAAAGCTAGAACATAGTTTTCATATTTGTCTAGCTCAAACGTAGTCAATCTTCCAACTATGGCTTCTAGATTTATCTTATGATTTTCTTCACATCTTCTTTCTTGAATTGCAGAGACTCTAATTTCATAGATTGGTAGTAATATTATGAGAACTTTACTTATAATTGTCTCTTCTTTAATATCTCCTCTAGATGCTTTGATTGCACTAACACATGCTTTAACTCTTTCAACATATTTGGCAATGTTTTCATCCTCTCTCATTTTCATTTGGTCAAATTGTCCTCTTAGACATTCTTCTTTGGCTCTTCTCACATTATCATCTCCTCCATAGATTTCTTTTAGCTGGTTCCACATTTCAAAGGCAGTTTTGCAATCTTTGATGTCATCAAATTCTTCATAACTCAGAGCAGATGCTATATCTATCATCATAATGTTGTGAGCCCTCTTTTCAGCAATATCATTGATAGATAATGTACCAAAAGGTTCTGCATATTTTTCATCAAGGTACTTTAGTCTTGTATCACCAATGGATGCTAGGTGATGTCTCATCAATCCTTGCCATGCCGAGAAGTTGTTCTTGTTAAGTCTTGGAATTTCCCTTTTGTAAGACATCTTGATATTTAGCTTAGATCCTTCAAATCTTTTCCTGAAAGCACCAAAAGCTTTGATACCAATTGTTGAAAATATAGATGAAGTAACTAAGAGGGGAGGGGTGAATCAGTTACCACAAAACCAATTCAAAAAATTCCTTAGATGTCTATAATGCTTACTTATTGTAGATACTTGGTAAATAGTGTAGAAATACTATAGCTGGGTAAGTTAACTTGTTACTAATCATCTAGCATTCAAAGTTATTAATATACATGCAAAGGTTAACTAAATGAACACAAAAGACACCAAATTTAATGTGGAAACCCAATATGGAAAAAACCACCAAGTAACTAGTCACCTATTTTCACTCTTCTGAAGTAAGCCCTATTGGGAGCCAACCCTGTTAAAGGTTACAATACACACTGTTTGGTGTGACCTTGTTAGAGGATTTAATCACCCTGTTAGGAGTGGCCTGATTAGAGGTCTTTAGAAAAATTCAATTGAATTGTCACCTTGTTAGAGGATTTACAAAATGGCTATTAAACCAACTCTGTAAAGAGATTCTAAATTCACTATTACAATGCTTAGAAAGAAAAAATGAAATGTCCTGAATGATATGCAAGTTATCTTTTGCTGAGTACAGATCTATGTTCTACTTTACTAGATCCTCAGTGATCGAACACAACTTTGTAGCTCCTCCAGGATATCCAATCCTTCATCAAAATTTGCTCATTATTCGCTTATTCCTTCTTTAACCATATACTCACATTTCCACACTCATATATTATTTAACAACTTGAACATTTATATATATATACCTTTTAGATTTATCAAGTCGGCTCAAATATAAGTTACAAAAACTAAAAAACATCAGTCGGCTACATTTATTCCATTAAAAAATTAAGCTTCATATCAAAAAAAAATCCTTTGTTGGCCAACTCAACTCAGTAACCACCACTCTAGAATGGTTTTCTAGTGTTAACCAAGTGAAGCTTGGTAAACACTGCAAATCCTGCAAAAGTCCTTTGGAGACCGAGTGAACTCTGTTAGCACTGACCTTCGTTTACTGACCTTGTGAGCTTGGTAGAAGCTAAATTTCTATCAAATTTCCTTTGATGATCAAGTGAGCTCGGTAAACACTAAGTTTCTACCACATTTTCTTTGATGACCGAGTGATCTCGATAGATACTAACTTTTTACCACATTTCCTTTGATGACCCAGTGAGCTTAGTAGATACAAACTTTCTTTTTCTTATCTTGTGAGCTCAGTAGACTCTATCTAATCGTTGATAGGACATTTGTGTAACACCAAGGACAACACTCTAGTAACAATTACATCCAACAGGTGTAGGGCAAGATGGATTTCAATCTTCTAGTTCCGAATAGTCTTTCCCAAATTGTAGACTTCCATCTTCAAGATATTTCCTCAAAGTTGTAAAGCTTTCCTTTCTGGAGAACAAGGCTCTGATACCAATTGTTGGAAATAAAAATGTAAAAGTAAAATCTAAGAGGGTGGGGTGGGGGATAGGTTGAATTAATACTTCAAAACTTTGACCATAAAACATTCACCACACATCCCTCTCATAATTTAACATGTAAACTAAAATAACTAACTATACATGTTCATCCATGACATGAAACAAATAACACATAACACAATAAGTTTGTTAACAAGAAACCCTCCAATGAGAAGGTAAAACTAGAGTGAGGATGACACCCAAAATCTTCAATACTGCAATTGTAAAGTGTATCCAATCAAGGTTACAATTGTTTGATCGTAAAACATGATCCACTCTATGAAAGGTTTGCCTTGTTAAAGGCTTACAAAGACTATCAAATCTTACCTTGTTAAAGGATTTCAACACCCTATTAAAAGTGTGCCTTGTTAAAGGACTTTAACTCACAATGAAGTAAGCACCCTGTTTAAGGATTTGAAAAAGCCTATTAAGACTACTCGGTTAAGACATTTTTTATGTATCACCTGTTAAAATAATTCAACACCATAATCCTTTGGTTAGCACTTTCCTGCTAGTTATCAGATCTTCTCTTTGCAAGTATATCATTGATCCTCCTGATTAGATATGTCTCTATTCTCTCTAACTGATTTTGTAATTCATATCCCTACCATAATCTCCATTGTCACCACAAATTCTCTCTCTCTCTCTCTCTCTCTCTCTCTCTCTCTCTCTCTCTCTCTCTCTCTCTCTCTCTCTCTCTGCAATTAGCATTCATTCTTCTCCTCTCATACACACATGCAAACTCTTTGGGGTTTTCCCTCCTTAAGAAGTCTTCAGTGAGCTAGGGTTAGGTAGGAATCAATGATTTTGATTCATCCATTTTTCCATTTAATACATCCCTTTTTCTGATTGGTTGCATGTATTACATAGGGATTCTCAATATACCTTTGTATTTATCTTCTAGAATTGTAAAACAATTCGTAAGTTGGCCCAAAAATGGTGCCATTACAAACAACTATGCCAAAATTTGTTTACTTGGCACTTGAAAGCTCTGATGCTCGATATTCACTATATTCTTAATGTTGTAACTCAGCTCCTGAATGACTTGATATCCACTATTTTACTCGATATTTGAATCACTCGACATATATGACTTGATCGACACTTGAGTGACTTGACACATACCATCTACTCAGCACTAACTATGCATATTATTCGGCATACACTACTTACTCGGCACATACTGAGTTCTGTTAAGTAATACAATAAGTTTTTTTTATCACTACCTTGTCAAAACATAAATGAGATCAAAAAAGTGTACCAAGATGATGTACAAAAAGGGGGGTATAAGTGGACACCTTTTTTTTGAAATCAGGTAAACCTGAACTTGGACTAGACTTTTGAGGGTCATCCACTCAAAATGACAAAATATGTAAAACATATAAATTGTAACTTACTATGAATCTATTTTCTAGACTACTTGAATTTTCACAAAATGGATAAGATTACGTGGGTCAAACCTCCTGCACATGAAAAATAGCTCCTAATTTTTTTTTTAAACACAACATCGTTGTTTTTGTGTGCAACACAAAAGACATAATTATATTCCATATTTTGCAAATCCTTTTGGTAGGATGATAGTTAAGAGTGATATTTAGAGATTGTATTTTAAAAAAAAATTATGAATTATTGAACTGACTAAATCCTAAGATTTTGGTATACGTTCATGTGTTGAGCATAACTTGCATCGAAATAATTGAAAATGAAACCATTTTTTAAAAAAAGTGTGAAATCAAGTGCAGAACAATAATCTATAATTTATTTTGAATTTGATAATTATATCAAAAATTATTAAAAAAAAGGTACCCATATGTTTGTGAGGACTATCAAGACATTGCTAAAAATAATTAAAGTTTACAATGATAATGTTGTCCAAAAATAGAAAAAATTATATTGTTAGAAAGCTAAGAGGACATGTAAGATTATGGTGGCAAATTTAGAAATACCCACTTTACCATTAGTAAACGGATGAAGGGAAAGATGAGAACTCATCTCAGAAGATGAAAAAATGTCTAAAGGAAAAAAAAATGGAGGGAAAATAGTCTACCAAGCTTGTGGGTGATTTCCCTATGCTTTTACCAAGCCATAACCTGATCGGGTTTCTAGGATTCAAATAACCTAATCAGTTTATGCAAATCAAAAAGTACATTCAAAATCTGGTTAAGTTTTAAAACCTGATCGGGTTTTGAAAAAGTTAAAATTTACTTCTTCAAATCTCAATTGGGTTTTGAAGAAGTAAAAATGGGTTCTACTCGAGAGACCATAACTTTCACATACAAAGTCTGATTTACTCCATTCAAAATGCATTAGAAAGCTATTGAAGAGATGTACAAAATGATATAGACAAACTAATCCTATGAAATAAAGTTTTTTATTTTCCATCAATTGAATTAAGTATGGTCTAAAATAGGTAGTCATTGTTTACCAAATATAGAACCAATAGGTAAACACAAATGGTAACATGTTTTTAATTCTCTCTCTCTCAAACACACAAATACTCACTAACTCACTAAATAAATGATAAGATGTCTCTCTTACAAATTCCTAACCTCTCATATTCTCTCACTAACTCCTAACCTCTCTCTCTCTCTAGCTTATTACCCTTAAGTGATGTCTGTCTCAATCTGTAACGGGCACCTTGGAAATGCCCAAGAACTAAACTAACTGGTAAAATAATAATAGTTCTCAAGATGAAAAAATCCCCACATAGAAATGTATTCCAAAGGCCAAACCCCAAGGGAATGATGTCTAGAATGTTACAAGAAAGGATAAATGTCCTCTAATTCCAAGAAAGATATGTTACTCACACATCCAAGCTCTTATCAAATGCAATTCACAATCATCCGATGCTAAACAATTAAACTCTTACCCCTATTTATCCTTTTCCTTCACCCTTCTAGAAGGAACTAAAACATTAATTAATCTCATTTATAGAGGCTTCCCCCTTCCAATAATTAATGCATTCTCTAGAAACTCCTCCCTTGCAATACAATAATTAATTGTGCTTCTACAAAATTAAATTACTAGAGGCTTCCCCCATTCCAATAATTAATACACACTCTAGAATATTCTCCCTTGTAATACAATAACTAATTAAATTAATTAAATATAAAGTCACCTTTTAATTTTAAATTTATTTAATTATTTTATAAGAAATTACTTTAACTACTAAAGTGGGGACATTACACTTTCTAAGTAACCCCTACCCTCACTCTCTCACTAACCCATAAAATCTCTCTCTCTCTCTCTCTCTCACACACACACACACACACACACACACACACACACACACACACACACACACACACACACACACTCCAAAAATATCTCTCTTACTAACTCCTAACTTTTCTCATTATCATATTAACTCCTAACCTCTCTCTCTCTAATGATTTACCCTTAACCTTTGTCTCTCCCCAAGTAATCCCTAAACCACTCTCTCAATAACCCCCCCTCTCTCTCTCCCTCTTCCCATTCCTCACTCTTTGTCTCTCCATCTTCATCTCACTCTCTCCATCCTATCTCATTTTCCTCTTCCTATCCCCTACTCTCTCTCTCTCTCTCTCTCTCTCTCTCTCTCTCTCTCTCTCTCTCTCGCTCGCTTCCCTAACCCTCTCATTCTATCACTAAATAATAACCTCCTTTTGTAACTAGCTCCTAACCCCAACCCCCCCCCCTCTCTCTCTCTCTCTCTCTCTCTCTCTCTCTCTCTCTCTCTCTCTCTCTCTCTCTTCATCTCCCCATCATCGTCTCCATATATTTTAGGCCCTTATTACCATCTTTATGCATTTACATTATCTCTCCCCACTGTCCCTTCTACCCTCTCTCTCTCTCTCTCTCTCTCTCTCTCTCTCTCTCTCTCTCTCTCTCTCTCTCGCTCTCTCCTCTTCATATCCCCATCATCGTCTCCATATATTTTAGGCCCTAATTACCATCTTTATGCATTTACATAATCTCTCCCCAATGTCCCGTCTACCCTTTTTCCATCTCCCTCCACCTTTAACCATTGCTTTTGCCTATTTTCCATAGATATATTTACTTCACTACTCTTACTCTCCTAAATGCATACATCTCTCTCTCTCTCTCTCTCTCTCTCTCTCTCTCTCTCTCCCTCCCTCCTCCATATCCTCCATATATTTTAGGCTCTAATTATCCTCTTTTATTCATTTACATCATCTCTCCCCAGTATCCCTTATACATTTTTCCCATTTCCCTCCACCTCTAACCATTACTTTCACCTATTTAGCTTCTCTCTCTCTCTCTCTCTCTCTCTCTCTCTCTCTCTCTCTCTCTCTCTCTCTCTCTCACACACACACACACACACACACACACACACATCCTCTCATAATATCTTCCCCCCATTTATTCTCTACATCTATCTCACTCTCTACATATGTCCCCTCCCTCATGTTTCTTTATCTATAGCATTTTCTCTCCATGTATACCTCAAATATCATACCTTCTCTCCCTTCTGTCACTCTCTATGTATTATATTCACTCCTATTATTAACACCTACTATCTTTCTCTTATGTGTCTTTTATCTTTGATCCTATCTTTTGATGTCTCGTTCATGTCTCACCCGCATTCCTCCCCCCTTGTCTCACTCCCTCTAGCATTTCCCCTCTTATTATTACCTCTCTCTCTATCTTCATCCTTCCCTCCCTCCCTTCATTCTTCCTCTTTTCATCTGTGTCTCCATCTAATTTGGGCCCTAGATATCCTATTTCTTTCTTTACCTCGTCTCTCTCCCTTCCCTATTTTCCATCTCCCCCCCCTCCCACCTCTAACCATGTCCATATACAAGTAAATGTTTAAAAAAAAGTTTAAATATTAGTTTTTACTTAGGAAATATGTAGTTTACCATTTTAATTAAAAATAACATTTATGTATAGGGTATGTGTAGGATCATGGTGTACCAAACTATGGCCTTAAGTGGCTGTGAAAAATCAGCAAATTGGGTTTATCTCAACTTGACACATAATTTTGAAGTGGTTATGGAATTTATATCAAAAAGTTGTAAGAAAATAATCTGTAAGAAATTGAATGTAGTTTCTAAAATACTAGGCCTTATAAGGAGAAAAAATAATTAATTGGTCAAAAGTTTGAATTTTAATGCAGTACTAAGAAAATTTAAGGACGAAAATAAAAAGTAGATGTATGTCTGACCACCTTAATCAAAATCAAATCATAATATTTTTTTAATATAATTATAGATATGAAAAGTAGACTCATTTTCGGATGTGACACATATTTTTCAGTATTTCTATTCTAAATAAATAATTAAATATGAATTTTCTACCAAAACTTTTTCGAAAAAAAAAGTCCTGTGTCTGACCACCCTAACTAATAGAAAATTTTACCAAATTTAAATCTGTATTTTTTTTTCTTATACTAGTTGAAGTATAGAATGTGAGACAACTTTTAGTTTTAAAAAATGCTATACCATTTGAAAGTTATCTTCATTGATAGTTAACTAATAAATACTTATCGAACTCAGAATTTGACAAAAATTATATTGATCGAATCTAGAGAGAAATATTAAAAAACTCATTTTGTTTTATTCAATTTTGATCAAAATAACATTGTCAGATGACTACCTGAAGTCTGAGTATCACTAAAACTCTCTTCAAACACGTCTTTTATGTTGATCGAGTAGACTTGGTAAATACCAAGCCTAATCAGATATCCAATTTGAAATCGGATATCCGATTATAAATTCGATATCTGATATGTTGCGATTGGCAAATTCAAAATCTCAACCCATTTTGGAGGGAAAATTGGGTTTAAACATCATAGCTTATTATTTATAAATTATTTCACTTATATTACTATGTAAAGACGTATTTTAATACATTATATATATATATATATATATATATATATATATAAACATAATGTAAAGATATAAGATATAATCTAGCAATATATAATAATGCATTATGTTAATCTTATTACAATCTATAAATATAATTTATATTATTATTATTTTTACTAAATATAATAACGTAATTTATATATATATATAACACGTACTATATATTATTATATTAATATGTATGTTATTAATATATATATAATAACGTAATATATTAAATAAAAATATATAATATGTAATATATATATATAATATGTATTATATATATATATAATAACATAATATTTTCATTAAATATAATAAAGTAATACATATATATATATATATATATATATATATATATATATATATATATGTTACTAATATATATAATAACGTAATATTTTTATTAAATATAATAACATTATATATATATAATTATATATTATTATATTAATGTGTATGTTATTAATAGATATGTATATTATTAATATATGTGAGTCAAAGGTGGTCATAGGTCAACCATTGACCCCTTTTGATACATTGAACGACGACATATGTCCTTAGAGGTCCCAGGAGCCTTAGGGAGATATTACAATGGTTAAAATGGGTCAAAGGGGGTCATAGGATGACCTGTGACCCCTTTTCACCCATTAAATGATGATATATGTCCCTACAGGTCCTAGGACCCCGAGGGACATATTTGAATAGTTCATATGGGTCAACGGGGGTCATAGGGTGACCTATGACCGACTTTGACCCATTAAACAATGATATATGTCTCGAGGGCTCCTAGAACCCTTAGAGTAATATTCGAATAGGTAATATGGGTTAAAGGGGGTCATAGGTCCCTTTGATCCATTAAATGACGAAACATATCCCTAGGAACATATTAGATGGGTAATATAGGTCAAAGGGGGTCATAGGGTGACCTATGACTCTCTTTAACCCATTAAACGATGACATATGTTTTTAGGGGTCCTAGAACCCCTAGGGACATATTCGAATAGCTAATATGGGTCAAAGGGGGTCATAAGGTGACCTATGACCCTCTTTGACCCATTAAATGATGACATATGTTGTCAGGAGTCCTTGGACCCCTAGGAATATATTCGTTCATATGGGTCAAGGCGGTCATAGGTGACCTATGACCCCCTTTGACCCATTAAACAAAGACATATGTCTCTATGGGTCCTAGAACCTCTAGAAATATTTCAAATTGTTCATATGGGTCAAAGGAGGTCATAGGGTGACCTACGACTGCCTTTGACCCATATGAATGATTCGAATATGTCTCTAGGGATCCTAGGACCCCTAGAGACATATTCAAATCATTCATATGTGTCAAGGGGCATCTTTGACCCATTAAAAGATGACATATGTCTTTAAGGGTCCTAGAACCCCTAGGGACATATTCGAATTGTTTATATGGGTCAAAGGGGGTCATAAGGTGACCTATGACCCCCTTTGACTCATTAAAAGATGACATATGTCTCTTGGGGTCCTATAATCACAAGAAACATATTTGAATCGTTCATATAGGTCAAAGGGGGTCATAGGTTACCTATGACCCCCTTTGACACATTAAATGACAACATAGGTCCCTAGGGGTCCTCGGACCCATAAGGACATATTCAAATCATTCATATGGGTCAAAAGGGGTCATAGGGTGACCTATGACTCCCTTTGACCCATTCAATGATGACATATGTCTCTAGGGGTCCTAGAACCCCTAGGGACATATTTGAATTGTTCATATGGGTCAAAGGGGGTCATAGGGTGACCTATGAGTCCCTTTGACCCATTAAATGATGACATATATCCTTAGGACCCCTAAGGACATATTCAGATTGTTCAAATTGGTCAAAGGGAGTCATAGGGTGACTTATGACCCCCTTTGACCCATTAAATGGTGACATATGTCCCTAAGGGTCCTAGGACCCCTACGGACATATTTGAATGGACTATATGGGTCAAAGGGGGTCATAGGGTGACTTATAACACCTTTTGACCCATTAAACGACAACATATGTCCCTAGGGGTTCTAGTACCGCTAACGACATATTTGAATATTTCATATGGGTCAAAGGGGGTCATAGGATGACTTATGACCCCCTTTGACACATTAAATGATGACATATGTCCCTAGGGCTCTTAGGACCCCTAGGGACATATTTGAATCATTCCTATGGGTCAAAGGAGGTCATAGGGTGTCCTTTGACCCATTAAATGATGACATATGTCCCTAGGGGATCTAGGACCCCTAGGGACATATTTGAATCATTCATATGGGTCAAAGGGGGTCATTGGGTGCCCTATGACACCATTTGATCTATTAATCGATGACATAAGTTTATAGGGGTCCTCAGACTCTTTCGGACATATTCAAATCGTTCATATAGGTCAAAGGGAGTCATAGTGTGACCTATGATACCCTTTGACCTATTAAACGATGACATATGTCCTTAGGGGTCCTAGGATCCCTAGGGACATATTAGAATCTTTCATATAGGTCAAAGGGGGTCATAGGGTGACCTATGACCCCCTTTGACCCATTAAACAATAACATATGTCCCTAGGGGTCTTGGTACCCCGAAAGAGATATTCGAATCATTCATATGGGTCAAAGGTGGTCATAAGATGCCCTATGACCCCCTTTGACTCATTAAACGATGACATCTATCGCTAGAGGTCTTAGGACCCATAGGGACATATTCGAATCATTCATATGTGTCAAAGTTTGACCCATTAATCGACGACATATGTCCCTACGGACATATTCAAATCGTTCATATGGGTCAAAGAGGGTCATAGGGTGACTTATGACCCCCTTTGACCCATTAAAGAATGAATTATATCCCTAGGGGCCCTAAGACCCCTACAGACATATTCAAATGGGCCATATGGGTCAAAGAAGGTCATAGGTTGACTTATGACCTCTTTTGACCCATTAAATGATGACATATGTCCTTAGGGGTTCTAGTACCCCTAAGGACATATTTGAATTATTCATGTGGGTCAAAGGTGGTCATAGGGATACTTATGACCCTTTTTTACCCATTAAATGATGACATATGTCCCTAGGGGTTCTAGGACCCCTAAGGATATATTTAAATCATTGATATGGGTCAAAAGGGGTCATAAGGTACCTTATGACACCCTTTGAATCATTAAACGTTGACATATGTGCCTAGGGGTCCTAAGACTCTTAAGGACATATTCCAATCGTTCATATGGGTCAAAGGGGGTCATAGGGTGCCTGTGACCGCCTTTGACACATTAAACGATGACATCTGTTCCTAGAGGTCCTAGGACCCATAGGGATATATTTAAATCATTCATATGGGTCAAAGGGGGTCATAAGTCCCTTTGACCGATTAAACGAGGACATATGTCCCTAGAGGTCCTAGGACTCATACGGACATATTCGAATCGTTCATGTGGGTCAAAGGGGGTCATAGTGTGACCTATGACCCCCTTTGACCCATTAAATGAGGACATATGTCCCTAGCGGTCTTAGGACCCCAGGGACATATTTGAATTGTTCATATGGGTCAAATGGGGTCATAAAGTGACCTATGACCCCCTTTGACCCATTAAACAACAATATATGTCCCTAGGGGTCCTAGGACCCCTAAGGACATATTCGAATCATTCATATGGGTCAAAGGGGGTCATAAGGTGCCCTATGACACCCTTTGATCCATTAAATGATGACATATATTCCTACAGGTCCTACGACCTCTAGAGACATATTTGAATCATTCATATGGGTCAAAATTGGTTATAAGGTGACCTATGTCCCCCTTTGACCCATTAAACGATGACATATGTATCTAGGGGTCCTAGGACCCATAGGGACATATTTGAATCATTGATATGGTTCAAACGGGTTCATAGGGTGACCTATGATTGCCTTTGAACTATTAATCGACAACATATGTTCTTAGGGGTCCTACGACCCATAGGGACATATTCAAATCGTTCATATGGGCCAAAAAGGGTCATAGGGTGACCTATGACCCCCTTTGACCCATTAAATGATGACATATGTCCCTAGGGGTCCTTGGACTCTTAGGGACATATTCGAATCATTCATAAGTGTCAAGGGGGTCATAGGTTTACCTGTGACACTCTTTGACCTATTAAATGATGACATATGTCCCTACGGGTGTTAGGACCCTAGGGACATATTCGAATCATTCATATCGGTCAAAGGGGGTCATAGGTCACAACGACGACATATGTCCTTAAGGGTCCTAGGACCACTAAGGACATATTCGAATCATTCATAGGAGTCAAAGAGGGTCATAGGGTGACCTATGTTCCTCTTTGACCCATTAAATGACAACATATGTTCATAGGGGTCCTAGGACCTATAAAGACATATTCGAATCAATCATATTGGTGAAAGGGAGTCATAGGGTGACCTATGAACCACTTTGACCCATTAAATGACAACATATGTCCCTAGGGGTCCTAGGACCCCTAGGGACATATTCGAATGGCCATATGGGTCAAAGAGGGTCAATGGATGACTTATGATCCCCTTTGACCTATTAAATGATGATATATGTCGCTAGGGGTTCTAGTACCCCTAAGAATATCTTCAAATCGTTCATATGGGTCAAAGCGAGTCATAGGGCGACTTATGATCCCTTTGACCCATTAAATGACGGCATATGTCCATAGGGATCCTAGCACCCCTACAGATATATTTGAATGGGCCATATGGGTCAAAGGTGGTCATAGGGTGACTTATTACCCCTTTTGACCCATTAAAGGAAGACATATGTCCCTAAGGGTTCTAGTACCCCTAAGGACATATTCAATTCATTCATTTTGGTCAAAGAGGTCATAGGGTGACTTATGACCCTCATTGACCTATTAAACGATGACATATGTCCCTAGGGGTCTTAAGACCCCTAGGGACATATTCGAATCATTCCTATGAGTCAAAGAGGGTCAAAGGGTGACCTATGAACCCCTTTGACCCATTAAATGATGACATATGTTCGTAGGGGTTATAGGACTCTTAGGGACATATTCGAATCGTTCATATGGGCCAAAGGTAGTCATAGGGTGTGCTATGACACCCTTTGAACCATTAAATGATAACATATGTCCCTAGGGGTCTTAGGACTCCTAAGGACATATTCGAATTATTCATATGGGTCAAAAGGGGTCATAGGGTGCCTATGACCCTTTTTGACCAATTAAACGATGACATATGTCCCTAAGGGTCCTAGGACCCATAGCGACATATTCGAATTGTTCATATGAGTCAAAGGGGGTCATAGGATGACCTATGACCTCCTTTGACCCATTAAATGATGACATATGTCCATAGGGGTCCTACGACCCATAGAGACATATTCAAATCGTTCATGTGGGTTAAAGGGGGTCATTGTATGACCTATGACCCCCTTTGACCCATTAAAAGAATACATATGTCCCTAGGGGTCCTAGGACCCCTAAGAACGTATTTGAATCATTCATATGGGTCAAAGAGGGTCATAGTGTGACCTATGACCCCTTATGACTAATTAAATGATGACATATGTCACTAGGGGTCCTAGGACCCCTAGGGACATATTCGAATCGTTCATATGGGTCAAAGAGGCTCATAGAGTGACCTATGACCCCCTTTGAGTCTATAAATGATGACATATGTCCCTAGGAGTCTTGGACCCCTAAGAACATATTCGAATCATTCATATGGGTCAAAGGGGGTCATAGGGTGCCCTATGACACCTTTTGATCTATTAAACGACAACACATCTCCCTACAGGTCCTACGACCCCTAGGGACATATTCAACTCGTTCAAATGGGTCAAAGAGGCTCATAAGGTGACCTATGACCCCCTTTGACCCTATAAATGATGACATATGTCCCTAGGAGTCCTGAGACCTCTAAGGACATATTCGAATCATTCATATGGTTCAAAGGGGGTCATAGGGTGCCCTATGACACCTTTTGATCTATTAAACGATGACATATGTCCCTATAAGTTCTAGGACCCATAAGGACATATTCGAATCATTTATATGGGTCAAAGTGGTTCATAGGGTGACCTATGACTACCTTTGACCCATTAATCGAAGACATATGTCCCTAAGGGTCCGAGGACTCATAGGTAGATATTTGAATCATTTATATGGGTCAAAGAGGGTCATAGGGTGACCTATGACACCCTTAGACCCATTAAACAATGAGATATGTTCCTATGGGTCCTAAGACCCCTAGGACATATTCAAATCATTCATATGGGTCAAAGGGGGTCATAAGGTTCTCTATAACACCCTTTGACCCATTAAACGCTAACATATGTCCCTACGGTTCCTAGGACCCCTAGGGACATATTCAAATCATTCAAATGGATCAAAGGGGGCCATAGTATGACTTATAACCCTCTTTGACCTATTAAACGATGACATATGTCCCTAGAGGTCCTAGGACTTTTAGGGACATATTCAAATCTTTCACATGGGTCAAAGGGGATCATAGGGTGACTTATGTTCCCATTTGACCCATTAAATGATGACATATGTTCCTAAGGTTTGTAGGACCTATAGAGACATATTCAAATCATTGATATGGGTCAAAGGAGGTCATAGGGTGACCTATCACCCCCTTTGACCAATTAATCGACAACATATGTCCCTAGGGGTCCTAGGACCCCTAGGAACATATTCGAATGGGCCATATAGATCAAAGGGGGTCGTAGGGTGACCTATGACTCCCTCTAACTTATTAAATGATGAAATATGTCCTTAGGGGTTCTAGTACCCTTAAGGACATATTTGAATTGTTCATATGGGTCAAATGGGGTCGTAGGGTGCCCTATGACCCCCTTTGACCCATTAAATGATGACATATGTCCGTAGGGGTCTTATGATCCCTACAGACATATTTGAATCATTCGTATGGGTCAAAGGGGGTCATAGGGTGACCTATGACTCCCTTTGACCCGTTAAATGATGACATATGTCCCTAAGGGTCATAAGACCCCTAAGGACATAATCGAATCATACATATGGGTCTAAGGTCACAGGGTGACCTATGACCCCCTATGACCCATTAAATGACGAAATATGTCCCCAGGGGTCCTAAGGCCCCTGGGGACATATTTGAATCATTCCTATGGGTCAAAGGGGGTCATAGGGTGACCTATGACTCCTTTTGACTTATTAAACGATGGCATATGTCCTTAGGGGTCTTCGGACCCATATGGAGATATCCTACTCGTTCATATAAGTCAAATGGGGTCATAGGGTGCCCTATTACCCCCTTTGACCCATTAAAAGATGACATATGTCCTTAGGAGCCTAAGAACCATAAGAACATATTCGAATCGTTCATATGGATCAAAGGGGGTCATAGGGTGTCCTATGACCTCCTTTGACCCCTATGACCCCCTTTGACCCATATGAACGATTCGAATATGTCCGCAGGTGTCATAAGACCCTTAGGGACATATTTGAATGAGCAATAGGGGTCAAAGAGGGTCATAGGGTGACTTATGACCCCCTTTGACGTATTAAATGACGACATATGTACCTAGCAGTTATACTACCCCTAAGGATATATTCAAATCATTCATATGGGTGAAAGGGGGTCATAGGTCACCCTATGACCCCCTTTGACCCATTAAATGATGAGATATGTCTCTAAGAATCCTAGGACCCCTAGGGATATATTTGAATCATTTCTATAAGTCAAAGGGGGTCACAGGGTGACCTATGACTCCCTTTGACCTATTAAATGATGACATATGTCGCTAGGGGTCATAATACCCCTAAGGACATATTTGAATCATTTTTATGTGTCAAAGGGGGTCATAGGGTGAACTATGACTCCTTTTGACATATTAAACGACGACATATGTCCCTAAGAGTCATAGGACCCCTAAGGACATATTCAAATCATTCATATGGGTCAAATGGTGTCATAGGGTGACCTATGACCCCCTTTAACCCATTAAACGATGACATATGTCTTTAGAGGTCCTAAGAACCTTGGAGACATATTCAAATCGTTCATTTGGGTCAAAGAGGCTCATAGGGTGACCTATGACCCCCTTTGACCCATTAAATGATAACATATGTCCCTAGGGCTCCTGGGACCCCTAAGGACATATTTGAATCGTTCATATGTGTCAAAGGGGGTCATAGGCTGTCCCATGACACTTTTTGATCCATTAAACAACGACATATGTCCCTACAGGTCCTATGACCTTTAGAGACATATTTGAATCGTTCATATAGGTCAAAGTGGGTCATAGGGTGACCTATGTCCTCCTTCCACCTATTAAATGATGACATATGTCCCTATGGGTCCTAGGGCACATAGGGACATATTCGAATCATTGATATGGGTCAAAGCAGTTCATAGGGTGACCTATGACTGCCTTTGACCCATTAATCGAAGAAATATGTCTCTAGGGGTCCTAAGACCCATAGGGACATATTTGAATCGTTTATATGGGTCAAAGATGGTCACAGGGTGACCTATGACACCCTTTGATCCATGAAATGATGACATATGTCCCTAGGGATCTGGGACCCATAAGGACATATTCAAATCATTCATGTGGGTCAAAAGGGATCATAAGGTTCCCTATGACAACCTTTGACCCATTAAACAATGAAATATGTCCCTACGGGTCCTAAGACCCCTAGAGAAATATTCAAATCATTCATATGGGTCAAAGGGGGTCATAGTGTGTCCTATGACCCCTTTTGACTGATTAAACGACGACATATGTCCCTAGGGGTCCTAGGACCTCTAAGGACATATTCGAAGCATTCACATGGGTCAAAGGGCATCATAGGATGACTTATGTTTCCCTTTGACCCATTAAATGATGACATATGTCCCTAAGAGTCCTAGGACACATAAGGACATATTCAAATCGTTCATATGGGTCGAAAGAGGTCATAGGGTGACCTATCACCCCTTTTGACTAATTAATCGACGACATATGTCCCTAGGGGTCCTAGGACCCCTAGGGACATTCGAATGCACCATATGGATGAAAGTGGGTCATAGGGTGACTTATGACCCCTTTTAACCCATTAAACGATGACATATGTCCTTAGGAGTTTTAGTACCCTTAAGAACATATTCGACTCATTCATATGGGTCAAAGGGGGTCATAGGGGGACCTATGACCCCTTTTGACTTATTAAATGATGACATATGTCATTAGGGATCTTAAGACCCATAGGGACATATTCGAATCATTGTTATGGTTCAAAGGGAGTCACAGGGTGACCTATGACCCACTTTTGACCTATTAAACAATGACATATGACCCTAGGGGTCCAAGGACCCCTAGGGACATATTCGAATCATTTGTTCCATTAAATGATGACATATGTACCTAGGGGTCCTCCGACCCATAGGAACATATTTGAATCATTCATATGAGTCAAATGGGGTCATAGGATGATGTATGACCTCCTTTGACCCATTAAATGATGATATATGTCCCTAGGGGTCCTACGACCCATAGGGACATATTCAAATCGTTCATATAGGTCAAAGGGGGTCATTGTATGACCTATGACTCCATTTGACCCATTAAAGGATAACATATGTCCCTAGGGGTCATAGGACCCCTAGGAACATATTCGAATCGTTCATATGGGTCAAAGAAGGTCATAGTGTGACCTACATTAAACGATGACATATATCCCTAATGGTCCTAGGACCCCTAGTGACATATTCGAATTGTTCATATGGGTCAAAAAGGCTCATAGGGTGACCTATGACCCCTTTTGACTTTATAAACAATGACATATGTTCGTAGGAGTCCTGGGACCCGTAAGGACATATTCGAATCATTCATATGAGTCAAATGGGGTCATAGGGTGCCCTATGACACTTTTTTATCTATTAAACAACGACATATGTCCCTAAAAGTCCTAAGACCCCTAGGCACATATTCAAATCATTGATATGGGTCAAAGAGGCTCATAGGGTGACCTATGACCCCCTTTGACCCTATAAATGATGACATATGTCCCTAGGAGTCTTAGGACCCCTAAGGACATATTTGAATCGTTCATATGGGTCAAAGGGGGTCATAGGGTGCTCTATGACACCTTTTAATTTTATTAAATGATGACATATGTCCCTACAGGTCCTATTACCCATAGGGACATACTTGAATCATTCATATGGGTCAAAGCGGTTTATTGGGTGACCTATGGCTGCCTTTGACCCATTAATCAAAGACATATGTCCCTTAGAAACTTAGGACCCATAAGCACATATTCGAATCATTTATATGGGTCAAAGAGGGTCATAGGATGACTTATGACACCCTTTGACCCATTAAACAATGACATATGTTTGTAGGGGTCCTAGGACCCCTAAAGACATATTCGAATCATTCATATGGGTCAACGAGGGTCATAAAGTTCTCTATGACACTCTTTGACCCATTAAAGGCTGACATATGTCCCTACGGGTCCTAGGACCCCTAAGGACATATTCAAATCATTCATATGGGTCAAAGGGGGTCATAGTATGACCTATGACCCCCTTTGACACATTAAACGACAACATATGTCCTTAGAGGTCTTAGGACCTCTAGGGACATATTCGAATCGTTCACATGGGTCAAAGGGGATCATAAGATGACTTATATTCTCATTTGACCCATTAAACGATGACATATGTCCCTAAGGTTCTTAGGACCCATAGGGACATATTCAAATCTTTCATATGGGTCAAAGAAGGTCATAGGGTGACCTATCACCCCCTTTGACCAATTAATCGACGACATATGTCCCAAGGGGTCCTAGGACCCCTAGGGACATATTCGAATGGTCCATATGGATAAAATGGGGTCATAAGGTGACTTATGATCCCCTTTGACCTACTAAACGATGACATATGTCCTTAGGGGTTCTAGTATCCTTAAGGACATATTCGAATCGTTCACATGGGTCAAAGGGGATCATAAGATGACTTATGTTCTCATTTGACCCATTAAACGATGACATATGTCCCTAAGGTTCTTAGGACCCATAGGGACATATCCAAATCGTTCATATGGTTCAAAGAAGGTCATAGGGTGACCTATCACCCCCTTTGACCAATTAATCGACGACATATGTCCCTAGGGGTCCTAGGACCCCTAGGGACATATTTGAATGGGCCATATGGATCAAAGGGGGTCATAAGGTGACTTATGATCCCCTTTGACCTATTAAACGATGACATATGTCCTTAGGGGTTCTAGTATCCTTCAGGACATATTTGAATCATTCATATGGGTCAAAGGGGGTCATAGGGTGACCTATGACCCCCTTTGACCCATTAAATCATGACATATGTTGCTAGAGATCATATTACCCCTAGGAACATATTCGAATTGTTCCTATGGGTCAAAGGGGGTGATAGGGTGACCTATGAATCTCTTTGACACATTAAACGATGACATATGTCCGTAGGGGTCATAGGACCCCTAAGGACATATTTGAATCATTCATATGTGTCAAATGGTGTCATAGGGTGACCTATGAGCCTATTTGACCCATCAAATGATGACATATGTCCCTAGGGGTCTTAGGAGCCCTAGGGACATATTCAAATCGTTCCTATGGGTCAAAGGGGGTCATAGGGTGACCTATGACTCCCTTTGACATATTAAATGACGACATATGTCCTTAGGGGTCATTAGACCCCTAAGGACATATTCGAATCTTTCATATGGGTCAAAAGTCATAGGGTGACCTATGACCCCCTTTGACCCATTAAATGACAACGTATGTACTCGAATCATTCCTATGGGTCAAAGGGTGTCATAGAGTGACCTATGACCCCCTTTGACCCATTAGACAATGACATATGTCCCTAGGGGTCCTGAACCCCGAAGGAGTTATTCGTATCATTCATATGGGTCAAAGGGGGTCATAGGTTGCCCTATAACCCCCTTTGACCCATTAAATGATAACATATTTTCTTAGAGGTCCTAAGACCCATAGGGAATATTTGAATCGTTCATATGGGTCAATGTTTGACCCTTTAATCGACGAAATATGTCCCTAGTGTGATTTCTTCTTCTCTTCACTTCAATTGCTTAAGTTAGTAATATTTATTATGCCTTTCTTTGGAGATGGCTTGGTTCTTTCTAATACTAGCCTACTCCTTAATTTGGTTGGTGGTGGAGAGAGAGAGATGCCACCAATATGGGTTAAAGGGAGTCATATGGGTTAAAGGGGGTCATCGGGTGACTTATGACCCCTTTTGACCCATTAAATGATGACATATGTCCCTAGGGGTTCTAGTACCCCTAAGGATATACTTGAATGGTTCATATGGGTCAAAGGGGGTCATAGGGTGACCTATGACCCCCTTTGACCCATTAAATTACAACGTATGTCCCTAGAGGTCCTAGGACCCCTAGGAATGTACTCGAATCATTCCTATGGGTCGAAGGGTGTCATAGAGTGACCTATGACCCCCTTTGACCCATTAAACGATGACATATGTCCCTAGGGGTCCTGAACTCGAAGGAGTTATCCGTATCATTCATATGGGTCAAAGGGGGTCATAGGTTGCCCTATAACCCCCTTTGACCCATTAAATGATAACATATTTTCTTAGGGGTCCTAAGACCCATAGGGAATATTCAAATCGTTCATATGGGTCAAAGTTTGACCCTTTAATCGACAAAATATGTCCCTAGTGTGATTTCTTCTTCTCTTCACTTCAATTGCTTAAGTTAGTAATATTTATTATGCATTTCTTTGGAGATGGCTTGGTTCTTTCTAATACTAGCCTACTCCTTGATTTGGTTGGTGGTGGAGAGAGAGATGCCACCAATATGGGTTAAAGGGAGTCATATGGGTTAAAGGGGGTCATCGGGTGACTTATGACCCCTTTTGACCCATTAAATGATGACATATGTCCCTAGGGGTTCTAGTACCCCTAAGGACATATTTGAATGGTTCATATGGGTCAAAGGGGGTCATAGGGTGACCTATGACCCACCCTATGACCCCCTTTGACCCATTAAATGATGACATATGTCCCTAGGGGTCCTAAGACTCCTAGGGACATATTCTAATTGTTCCTATTGGCCAAAGGGGGTCATAGGGTGACCTACAACTCCCTCTGACCCATTAAATGATGACACATGTCCTTAGGGGTCATAGGACCCCTAACGACATATTCGAATCATTTATATGGGTCAAAAGGGGTCATAGGGTGACCTATGACCCTCTTTGACCCATTAAACGATGACATATGTTCCTAGGGGTCCTAAGACCCCTAGGGACATATTCAAATCATTCCTATGGGTGAAAGGGTGTCATAGGGTGACTTATGACTTCCTTTGACCAATTAAATGATGACATATGTCCCTTGGGGTCATAGGACCCCTAAGGACATATTGGAATCGTTCATATGGGTCAAAGGTCATAGGGTGACCTATGCCCCCCTTTGACCCATTAAACGATGACATATGTCCTTAGGGGTCCTAGCACCCTTAGGGACGTATTGGAATCATTCCTATGGGTCAAAGGGGGTCATAGGGTGACCAATGACCTGATGCAAGAGCATCAAGAAGTATAAGGACAATCATGTGTCACCCAAATAAATGTACTTAGACTTAGTTTTTGATTCATACGTTTTCATTTTCGGACATCCATTTAGGTCAAATAAAGGTTCCAACTCTCACAGTTCAACTATCAGTGCGCTAGAAAATCTCAAAAAAATAGGAGCATGCAATTTGGCCTTCATTTTGGTGACCTAGAAGGTGTGAAATAGCCAAATAAATGTAATTGTGATTTAGAGCATTCTAGAAAAAGAATCAGGTCAAAAAGCCTCAGGGTTTGAAAGTTATTGTAGTTTTTTGAATTTTGGAGACCTCGTAAGAATGCTTCAAAGTCAAGTTAGGGGCATTAAATGATCTCAAAAAGGGCTAAAAAATGGGGGAAGAGCGAAGCTGGTCCATAGGGCTATGGAGCACTTCGAGAGCTTTTCGAAAATGTAAACGGTTCGTCAATTGGAGCTATGGTTCAAAAGTTATGCCTCTTGGAAGTTCGGTTACCATTTTTGGATTCTTTTAGATTTGCACTGACTTCTAACATAGCTTCTAGAGCCTTCTATTTGGTCGGTGGATGCCTAGTAGCACTTTCTAAAATGTACTCCTAGTCCTTAACCCTCCGAGGTCTATTTAAGGAGATTCGTGGCATTGTAAAAAGCAGTTTGGAGTGGAGTTCGAGAGGAGGTACTGATAGGAAAAATTATCTCCAGATTTATGCTATTGTAAGCCCTTAGGGCATGTTTTGAAGTTTATTTTCTCTATATTGTTTGTACTAGCTTATTTTCTTAGTTAATATAATTTTCCTTTTCTGTTGTGTCCATTATGTTCTTGGGTTGTGTCCCCATCAAGTGGTATCAGAGCCTAGTTTTCCTGAGTGTGTAGACAAAGCACCGACTGTGAGGCATTTTGCTCCAGGACTATGTGGTTGTGGGATCGAGTTATAAGATGCCTCAACGAAGAGAGCATGGTGGAAGGGCTAGAGCTATTAATCTTGAGTTGGTTAGAGCCCTCCAAAGTCAAGTGTAGGCATTTCAAGAGGAGCTTCGTAGAGGAGCAAATGTTGCCGCAGGTGATGATAGTGAGGATGAAAATGAAGAAGAAGTAATGGAACTAGAAGGGGAATTTGATGGGGAAGTTTTGAATCATGCAGAGGAAAGGCTTTTTAGGACCATTACTAAGTTTGGGAAAAGACCTACAATTGAAGTGGGTGTATTTTTAGGAAATCTGAAATCGTATGAGTTGATCGATTGGATCAATGACCTGGAAGAATACTTTGAGTATGAGGATATAAGGGACCCAGATAGGGTTAAGTTTGCAAAGGCCAAACTGAAAGGCCATGCCAAAATCTGGTGGCAAGAGGTTCAATTCGAAACAAACAGAAGAGGAAAGGAGAAGATCACAATATGGGATCGCATGGTGGACAAATTGAAGAAGCAGTTCATTCCTATGGACTATGAGCTTGATTTGTTTAAGAAGATGCATGGGTTAAAGCAAGTAGGAAGATCAGTCCAAGAATATACAGAGGAATTTTACAGACTCTTGATTAGAGTGGGGAATGTAGAAGCAAATAAGGAGAAGGTTTCTCGTTATATCAATGGGTTGCGACCTAGCATCCAGGAGGAATTAAGTCTGGTAAGAATGACCAGCGTTGAAGAGGCATACCAGTTTGCCCTACGAGTTGAAGAGAATCTGAATAAAAGGTTTGAAGGAAGACAAAGAGGGCACAGTCAAGGAGGAAGGGGAAGCAGTAGATCATCTGGAGGCTGCAATGAAACCCAAAAGAAAAATGAAGATGTGGGTACGAGTAGGAACCAGAGGAATGAGGGTTTCAACCGCTCTCATGATCATGAATTTGGAAATCAGAGAGGAAGAGGTAGAGGACTTGGACAAGGAAGAGGAGGCTTCCGTGGTACCTATTTCCATTGCAATGAAGAAGGTCATCGTGCCTTTAAATGCCCTCAATGACAAGGAAAGATAGATAGGAGAGCTGAGGGCCAAGCTAGGGTTGCTCATGTGGATGAGGATGGACAATCATCACATTCAGAGGATGCAAAAAGAGGAGAGACCTTGGTAAATGAAAGAGTCCTACTAAGTGGTGAGATTGAACCAGGACAATGGAAGAGTTTGTTCCGTACCAGATGCAAGTGTGAGCATAAATGTTGTGATGTGATCATTGATGGTGGTAGCACTGATAACTTGGTATCAAAAGAGATGGTCTCTAAGCTGAAACTCAAGATGGAGAAACATCCCCAGCCCTATTGGATTGCTTGGGTAAAAGATGATCATAAGGTCTTGGTAACTGAACAATGTTTAGTAAAATTCAAAATTGGGAGTTACCATGATGAAGTTCTCTATGATGTTATTTCGATGGATGTTTGCCATCTATTGTTGGGTAGACCATGGTAGTTTAATAGACATGCAGTACATGATGGACACGCAAACACATACTCTCTGACAAAGGATGGAGTTCGCCACAAATTGAAGCCCATGAAAAAGTAAGGTGAAAAGGTATGTAGAAGTGCTAGGATTTGTCTTGTTGATGGAAGGAAGTTTTTAGATGGCATGAAACATCATCATATGTGCTATGCTTTGATTCCTAGGAAAGATAAAGAAGGTATTAGTGAAATACCACTTGAAGTTTGAGATTTACTAGGGGAGTTTGGAGATATTATCTCTGATAATGTTTTAGATGGATTGCCAGCAATAAGGAAAATCAGTCATCAGATAGATTTGATTCCAGGAGCTAGTTTTCCTAACAAGGCTGCCCATAGGATGACTCCTACTGAAATAGAGGAGCTAAATAGATAGGTTCAGGAGTTGTTGAGGAAGGGCTTGATTCAAGAGAGCCTGAGTGGAGGATGTGTACAGATTCTCGAGCTATAAATAGGATCACCATCAAGTACCGGTTTCCTTTGCCAAAGATGGATGATCTTATGGACTGCTTGAGTGGAGCTCAGTACTTCACAAAGATAGATCTGAAGAGTGGTTATCACCAGATACAGATTCAAGAAGGAGATGAGTGGAAAATAGCCTTCAAGACCAAGGAGAGTCTTTATGAGTGGTTAGTCATACCCTTTGGATTGACGAACGCCCCAAGCACCTTCATGCGGCTCATGAATGAGGTACTTAAGAAGTTCTTGGGAAAAAATTTTATTGTCTATTTGGATGATATTTTAATTTTCAGCAAGATTTTGGAAGAACATTTACTACATATTCGTAGTGTCCTTCAAAGGCTAAGGGAAGAGAAACTATTAATTAATCTAAAGAAATGTATCTTTGCAAAAAGGGAGTTAGTCTATTTGGGGTTTGTTATATCACCTGAAGGTCTCAAAATGGATCCAGAGAAGGTAAAAGCCATCTTGCAATGGCCTACTCCAAGGTTTGTTACTGAGGTAAGATCATTTCATGGTCTGGTTGGTTTTTATAGGAAGTTTATTAAGAATTTCAGTGGCATATGTGCACCCCTAACTGATACAATACGAGGGGTTAGAAAAGAGTTCAAATGGACTGTAGCAGCTGCGAGAAGTTTTGAATTGCTGAAGAAGAAGGTAACAAAACAACCTGTGTTGGCACTTCCAAATTTTAGAAAGGTTTTCCAAGTAGATTGTGATGTCAATGGCAGTGCTAGTGGGGTTGTATTAAGCCAAGACGGTAAGCCTATTGCATATTTTAGTGAAAAATTGAATGATGCAAAGAAGAAGTATTCTGTTTATGATCAAGAGTTCTATGCAATAGTTTAGGCCTTAAAGAAATGGAGGCATTATTTATTGCCAAAGGAATTTGTTTTGTATACTGATCATCAGGCATTATAGTACCTAAATAGCCAAGGTAAATTGAATCAGAGGCATATGAAGTGGGTAGAGTTCTTGCAGAGTTATACATTTGTCTTGAAGCATAGAAGTGGAAAATCTAACAGGGTTGCAAATGCACTCAATAGGAGATAGTTGTTGCTTATAGTAATGAAGGTTGAAGTAGTTGGGTTTGATGAACTCAATAATTCATACCTCAAGGATCCTGATTTTGTTGAAGCATGGAAAGCTTGTAAAGAACCTATTGCTGTAGATAGAACCAAGTGGTTAGACTATTTGATTTAGGATGGCATGTTGTTCAAGGGTAGTCAATTGTGCATTCCAAGAAGTTCCATGAGGGAAAATCTGATTAAGGAGAAACGTAGTGGAGGGATGGCAGGACATTTTGGTCGAGATAAGACCATTGCCATTCTTAGAGAACATTATTTTTGGCCCCAAATTTCACAGGATGTGAAGAAGTTTGTATAGAGTTGCCAGGCTTTTCAAGTTGCCAAGGGGTTTAGTCACAATACTGGCCTATATCAGCCATTTCCTATTCCATTAAGGCCATGGGAGGATATAAGTATGGATTTTTTTCTTGGATTGCCAAGGACACAAAGGGCTAATGACTCAGTATTCGTGGTGGTTGATAGGTTCTCCAAAATGGCACATTTTATTCCATGCCACAAAACTCATGATGTTGTCCATATTGCAGACTTGTTTTTTAAAGAGGTGGTAAGACTGTATGGTCTTCCAAGGAGTATAATTTTTGACAGAGATACTAAATTTGTGGGGTATTTTTGGAGGACATTGTGGGAAAAGTTAAGAACTAACTTGAAATTCAGTTCCACGCATCACCCACAAACTGACGGTCAAACAGAAGTGGTAAACAGAAGTCTACGCAATTTGCTGAGATGTTTAGTTGGGGATAAGCCCAAGGGATGGGATTTGATTCTACCACAGGCAGAGTTTGCTTATAATAACTCTACAAATAGGAGTACTAGAAAATCACCATTCCAAATTATATATGGGAGTAGCCCAAGGACTGCACCAGAGCTGAGAAAGATAGAGCAAGGGGAGAGGACAAGTGCTGAAGCTGAGGAATTTGCTGAACATATCAAGCGTCTACATGAGGAGGTTCAAGCACACATTACCAAGATGAATCAAGAGTATAAAGATAAGGCTGATCAAAGGAGAAGACATAAGGAATTCCAAGTAGGGGATCTAGTCATGGTGCACTTATGAAAAGAAATATTTCTAGCCGGTACTTACAACAAGCTGAAAATGAAGAAATTCGGCCCCTGCAAAATTTTGAAGAAACATGACTCAGGAAATGCATATGAAGTGGAGCTGCTAGATGGTATTCACATTTCTCCCATTTTCAACATTACAGATTTAATAGAGTATCATGATGATGGTGCAGATGAGGAGCTGGTGTTAGAGCCATGTCTGATTCTTGCTTCTAAAAAGGAGGAGATAGAAGACATTCTAGATCATTGTGTGGGTAGGAGTACCAGAAATAGGCAGTATGAAGAGTATCTGGTGAAGTGGAAAGGATAGTCGATTGAGGACTCAACTTGGATTTCAGCAGCTGAGGCTTCCCATTTGGGATTTCCTCTACCATTCATAAAGTGACAAGGTCACTTTTCAATCTACCTTGGGTGTCTGATGCAGGAGCATCCAGAGGTATAAGGGCAATCCTGTGTCACCCAAAAAAAATGTATTTAGACTTAGTTTTTGTTTCATGTGTTTTCATTTTTGGACACTCATTTGGGTCAAATAAAGGTTCCAACTCTCATAGTTCAACTATCAATGTGCTAGAAAATCTCAAAAAAATAGGAGCATGCAATTTGGCCATCATTTTGGTGACCTAGAAGGTGTGAATTGGCCAGATAAATGTAATTGTGATTTAGAGCATTCTAGAAAAAGAATCAGGTCAAAAAGCCCCACGGTTTGAAAGTTATTGCAGTTTTTTGAGTTTTGGAGACTTCTTAAGAATGCTTCAAAGTTAGGTTAGGGGCATTAAATGATCTCAAAAAGGGCCAAAAAATGGGAGATGAGCAAAGCTGGTCCATAGGGCTATAGAGCACTTTGAGAGCTTTTTGAAAATGTAAACGGTTCGTCAATTGGAGCTACGGTTCAAAAGTTATGCCTCTCGGAAGTTTGGTTACCATTTCTAGATTCTTCTAGATTTGTACTGACTTCTAACGTAGCTTCTGGAACCTTCTATTTGGTCAGTGGATACCTACTAGAACTTTCTAGAATGTACTCCCAGTCCTTAACCCTCTGGGGTCTATTTAAGGAGATTTCTAGCATTGTAAAAGGTAGTTCGGAGTGGAGTTTGAGAGGAGGTACTGACAGGAGAAATTATCTCTAGATTTATGCTATCATAAGCACTTAGGGCATGTTTTGAAGTTCATTTTCTCTATACCATTTGTACTATCTTATTTTCTCAATTAATATAATTTCCCTTTTCTGTTGTGTCCATTCTGTTCTTGGGTTGTGTCCTCATCATGACCCCCTTTGACCCATTAAACGATGACATATGTCCCTAGGGGTCCTGGGATCCTTAAGGAGATATTCAAATCGTTCATATGGGTCAAAGGGGGTCATAGGGTGCCCTATGACCCCCTTTGACCCATTAAATGATGACATAGGTCCTTAGGGGTTCTAGTATCCCTAAGGACATATTCAAATCGTTCATATGGGTCAAAGAGGGTCATAGGGTACCCTATGACCCCCTTTGACCCATTAAATGATGACATATGTCCTTAGGGGTCCTAGAACCCATAGGGACATATTGGAATCATTCATATGGGTAAAAGGAGGTCATAGGGGGACCTATGACCCCCTTTGATCCATTAATTGACGACATATGTCCCGAGGGTTCCTAGGACCACTAGGGACATATTCAAATGGGCCATATGGGTCAAAGGGGGTCATAGGGTGACTTATGGCCCCCTTTAACCCATTAAATGATGACATATGTCCTTAGGGGTTCTAGTACCCCTAAGGACATATTCGAATCGTTCATATGGGTCAAAGGGGGTCATAGGGTGACCTATGACCCCCTTTGACCCATTAAATGATGACATATGTCCCTAGGGGTCCTAGGACCCCTAGGGACATATTCGAATCGTTCCTATGGGTCAAAGGGGGTCATAGGGTGACCTATAACTCCCTTTGACCCATTAAAAAATGGCATATGTCTCTACGGGTCATAGGAACCCTAAGGACATATTCAAATTGTTCAAATTGGTCAAAGGGGGTCATAGGGTGACTTATGACCCCCTTTAACCCATTAAATGATGACATATGTCCCTAGTGGTCCTAGGACCCCTATGGACATATTTGAATCATTAATATTGGTCAAAGGGGGTCATGGGGTGACTTATGAGCCCTTTTGACCCATTAAACGATGACATATGTCCCTAGGTGTCCTAGGACCCATAGGGACATATTCGAATCGTTCGTATGTATATGGGTTAAAAAATGAAAGGATATATATATATATATATATATATACTATTTATACTATTTTGTGATAATAATAATAATATAAATAAACATTAAATATTAATAATATTATATCTATAGTAATAATAATAATACTATTATAGGTATAATAATAATATATAGATTAATACTATATTGTAGCATAATAATAATAATATACATAAAGACTAAATATTTACACTGTTATATCTATAGTAATAATATTAATACTATTATGGGTATAATAATAATATTGATACTATATATTAATATTTTTATATATTAATACTATTATAGATTAATACTATTGATACTTTATATTAATAGTATTATACTATTGATACTATTATATATTAATACTACTATACTATTAGCTTAGTAATAAACCAAAGTCGGTTTCCCTCCAATGATTTTCATAATATTAATATAATTATGGCAAAGGAGGGAAATTATAGCAAGTTTTGCTTCCAAAAATTCACTTTACATAATCGGATATCCGATTTTATTGGCACCAATTCTCAATAATTCCATGTTCCTGCAGACCCGACAACATCACTTTTTCACTTCTATTTTCACACGTTTTGGAAAAAGTTACATTTTGGGGCCCAACTAATCAAAAAAAATTCAAAAATATAACCTTAGGTGTTCGAATTTGTCATCTAAATGGGGAGCAACAGTCATCAAAAGGATAAATGCAAAAGGAAGATATCCAATGAAGACATTGTGGCATGTAGGGAAAGGGACAAAATGGAACATCGAAGAAAAAGACAAGGTATGCTAAATATCAGTCAAGTTGATGATGAATTAATCGAAGTTGAAATCATAGAGTTAGATAATGAATATGTACAATTGGAGAATGAAAATATACCTATTGAAAATGATAATGGCGAAATTGAAAATTTGGAGAATGAAAATTTGGAAGAAGAAATGCCACCATGTCATAATCCAAATTGCATAATTGAGCATGTCGAAGATGACAATGCACAGGAACCTAATGTACAAGAACCTTACATATCTCCTAATTATAATTGACATGAAGGTTCTAAAACACCAAAATGGATGATTGAAATTGATGAAATGATTATTACTAGTTTGGAAGGAAAAAAATCAGAAAGAACCATTCGGTTATGGGCTTCAAGACTATATCATATTTTTTTCAGCAACAAGATAGTGGTAGAGCAATGTCAGCTTTTCATGCACTTATTAAAGATGCAAAAGATGAAACCTATGCTTTCCAAATTGAAGATTCATGTTAATAAAAAGTTGGAAAGAAATGTCATTATCATGAAGAATCTTTTCAGTGCTCTCAATAGCATTGGGAAAAATAGCAGAGAGAAGGATAATAGAGCTACTCGAAGGGTCATTACAACCTCTTTGCTAAGTCATCATTTGAGAAAGGGTAGATATATGAGACAAACTTGTATCGATTTGAATCTAAATTATACTACTTTGAGAAGAGCACTTAGTCGACGAGAGAAAATTGACGATCCTCTTCAAAATAAAACATGGGCATTTGGTGGGAGACTTTCACGTTTTGATAAGAAGCTATCCAATGATGTGAAGGAAGAAATTACACAATTTTGGCACTCTAACTCACGAGTATCACCCAATGCTAAAAACATATTAAAGTTGAGAATTGGCATTAGAGACTGCACGCCACATCTTAAACACCATTTAGAGGTATGTCAAACTATGTTGTTCAAACAATTTAGAGAGAGTCATCCAAGTCTTCATCTATCACAAAGGGCTTTTGAATCTTTGAAGCCATTTTATTGTGTACCACTCAAAATTTGAAATATATGTTGTTGCAAATATCATGTTGAGTTTTCTATGCACCATGAACTATTACGCTCCATCCATTCTACTTTGCATAGTAAAGAAATGTTGGAGGGTTGTGGGGCTAGTGGGCTTCCAAAATCATCAAGAGACTTGGTAGATCAACTGTTATGTCGTAGAGTTGATGGTTGTTCCTTTTATATAAATGCTTGCTTAAATGAGAAGTGTTCAAAATGTGGTGGCTTATCCAAGTTTGACACATGTCTCCATGAGGGGTGCGAACAAGATCTTGGAAAGACATTACTGAAAAAAAGGGTATATGAAACGGTGAAATACACATTGAAGAGTGGGAGAGAGAGCTCTAGATGTGAATTGGTTGAAAAAGATATCAGTGTGGCTAATTTTATTTCAGATTTCAAGGCAAATATTTTTTACAAGTATGCAAGACATAGTCACAGGTCTCAGTGGTTGGATCAATAATTTAGAACCATGTAAGGAGACTTTTCCCATTGGCACTATTATATCAGTTGTTGATTTTGCTGAGAACTACATATTGCAACCTCAAAATGAGACACAATCTCAGTATTACAACTCCATTCATATTGCAATTTTTGTTCACATAACATATAGACATGCCCCTGATAGTGCGGAAGATAATCGAAAGATTATTAGAGAGTATCATTTTTTTATGACTGATGATAGATCTCACTCTCACAAGTTTGTGCAACATTGTTTTGACAATTTTTTTGATTTCTTACATGACCGTGCAATTGCTATGGATAGACATATCATTTGGTCAGATAACTATACAGGTCAATTCAAAAATGCTCGCATGTTTTATTGGTTGTGTAGGATGCACATAGAGAGAGGGGTGCCTCATATTTGGAGTTTTTTTGAATCCAGCCATGGAAAAGGGGAACATGTGATGGAGCAAGGGCATGTGTGAAGAGAGTTGTAGTTAAGAAGCAACTAAAGATTTCAACAACAGAGCTTCTTGATGCTCGTAGCATTGTTGATTGGTGTAGTTTAGCATTATCATAGGGGGGGAATCTTGATTCAGTGGTATGCAAGTTCTTTTGGTTGGTTGAGGAAGGGTCCATAGGTGATAGATCAGATTGTGCTACAGTGAGAGACTCATCAAAAATGCATTCATTTCGAAGCTCTGATTCTAGTACATGGACCATTTGGACATGACAACTAGCTTGTTTTTGTCATACTTGTTTTCAATGTGATTGGCATCACTATGAGTCAAGTGAGTGGGTGGATACATGGGCTCCACATTATCTTACTCAATTGTCTATCATACCCTCTATCAAAAATGATGACATGGAAAGTTCACTTGAGCATAACCATCTATCAGATCTACTTCAGCTAGGACATGTCTTTGCATTGGTTGCACCACAGGGGAATGATGAGAAATTTGATTATTGGTTAGCACGTTGTGTAAGAGGAAAACAAAAACTTTCACAAACGATCACAGATGATGATGGATTCACATATCCTACTGGTTCAGTGGTTGTTGCTGGAACATGGCTGTGGACATACATGCTTAGAAGGAACATAATTCCTGCATTCGAAGACTATCAGAAGCACAAAGTAATTCACATATATTCGCATCTTATTATAGAAACAAATGTAAAGTTATTGAAGCATCCAGGAAGACCAAAAGTTAAAGAAGTTTTTACTATTGCTAATGCTGATCATGAAGCCCTATTGGAGACCCTAAAATAGAGAGAGGACCCTATTGGAATACTCGATTAGGTATAGATATTTCTTATGTTATTTTCTTCATAATGATTTAATTGAATTGATGATTATTTTGTTTAATACAATAAGTTACTAATTTTTTTATGATATTGGAATGTAGGTACATCATGAAGAGCTGGAGGGGGGTGGTATTGGGGAGAATTTCTAAAATTTATGATGTATTATGATGTAAAATGTGTACTTTTTTTGTATATGGTTTTTGTATTTTGGTAGGTTCTTTGTAAGGAATTATAAGAGGAAGATATTGAAAATGTTCTTCCGAATCATATTTGCATGTGATACAAGGCTATAAGGACAATTTTAAGAGCATTTATAACTATATGAAAGATAATTGCATGCAGATATCTTATTACAAATTTGCTTTTTTCCTTATTTGACATAAAGCTGACATTATGATTATTAAAACTATTTTTATCAAACTAATCAAATAAGAAAAATTTTGAAAGTATGGATGAACAATTAGAATACTTGATTTCTTCCATTTTGCAACCAATCATAGCATTTGAAAGCATAAAGAGTCATAATAGTGTATAATGTTTTGAAAGACTTTCATATTGAAAAGTTGTATGAAGAACATTTGGGATAAGCCATGAAATCCATGAAAGAAGATAGCATGTAGGATACACAATTAAAGCCAATAAGAAAGATAGCACATGCATAATGACATGATATGAAGTTGGATATGAAGGCTATGAGTGAATAAGAAAGTAAAATAGGGAATCTCATGGATAAGATAATGGTTTTCACCAAGGCACATTTTTTATCTTATTTTCTATTTTTTTTAAATTTTTTAGAAATAGGTCAACTATTTTCAAGTTAGATAGTGTTCCTAAAGGAAAGATAAGTTATGATAAGCCAAGACCATAGATAAGTATGCTCAATGATGTTGATAGGGTGAAGGAAGTGAGATGATAGTAGGATAAGAGTTCATTCCTTGGAAGGATTGTATGAGTATGGATAGTAGGTAAGTGTAGCTTTGAAAACATTGCATAAGGGTAGGTGACAAAGTGGGGAAGATAAAAATTTACACACACCTTGGAGGGTTTCCGAATGATGGAGGAATCATGGAGGAAATGGATCAAGGTTTAGATGTATGAGCTGGTAGGACAATGTTAGCAGAACATTGAGTGGAATATTTTTAAGCTTTTGAGAAAGATGTTGGGAAGAAAATGGAGTGGAAGCCTTTGGAATATTGAATGTCAACTTAGATTTATGTTTAATATTAAAGTCTTTCAAGAGAGACTTTGGAGAGCTAGAAGTAGAAAGTGTAGGAGAAGGTTTGAAGACTTTAGATTAGATGGATAAGGACCAAGTATAGAATTATGAAATGCAAAGGGATAGTGACTAGGGATTTCAACATCTTTAGAGTGAGTAGCATGACCAAAGTCATCAATAGACTCATGAGTACCTTTTATAGGAGAAAGACCTTTGATAGGAGCATTTGAATCTTGAGCATAGTTTTGAAGTCGATATGGAGAAGTAGAACATGAGGGAACACTTTGATCTTGACATCTTTCTTTATATAGCATAGAAAGATTACTTTTCCCATAAGTTTCAGTAAGCTCAATGGAGGTAGTGGAAATGGTATCCTCATCATATGTAGGAGGTGGGTAACACACAGGATATAGAAAGGTGAAATTTTGGATGAGATGAAAAGGTGTTTGATCTTGATCTTTATTTATATATTTTTCCTTTTTAGAGTCATATTGATATGGAACGCCTTCTAAGGACAAGGGAAAATGTGAGGTTTGCATGATAGAATATTAAAGCAATAATGAAGGATTAGCTAAAGTGGGCATAGTAATCATAGTATTGCATAAATGTTGAGGATCTTTAGTCTTAGTAGCATGGAAAAGGTTTGTAGACAAGTGAAGGTTAGCTTGATTTTCTTTTAGTTGTAGCCCTCGAGGGTATGCATGGTCTATATGGAAAGAATTAGGTTCTTTGTTTGGTGGAGACATTTCCAAAAGCTTTGGAACTTTAGGAGGTTCATTAGTTATATAAGAAGTATAGGTGTCAAGAAAATCATCAAGTGACATAGGTTCATCAACATGATTTTGTGACACATGAGTCATTAGAGGTATCAACAATCCCATCATAAATGAGATCTTCGATTTTATGTTTCAACACTATGGAATCTTTAGTTTTATGAAATTTTCTTCCATGGAAGTGGCAATATTAATGATAATTTCTCCACCATGGAGGTTTGATTTTGGGTTCATAAGGTCTAGAGTTGTCTAGTAATGTAATGGATTCATTATCAAGAAGTGTTTGCAAGATATTATCATGAGAATCTTCCAATGGAGTAAAAGTTCTCTCAAAAATTTCTCCATGATAATTTTGTTGTTTCTTAAGTGAATAGAATGCATCCATGTCTTCATCACTATCTTGGTCAAAGATAGGTCCATAATGAAAGTTTGGCATAGGCTCAAAGGAGGTATCACTTGCTTGTTCTCTAAAGAGGTCTTTAGATCTAGAAGACGAAGATATTTGATGTCTTGGCATAGAATATGTAGACCTTGAAGAAGATGACTTGTGTGTATGTAAAGGTATTAAGGGAGATTAATTTAAGAATGCAATATTCTCGTCTAACCTTTTCTCAAGTTTAGAATTGATTTCTATCATGTGCTTAGAGAGATGAAGGTAAGAAAGATTATTTGTCTCTTCTAGCTCTTTGTATTGAACATATAGATCTTGAAACTCTTTAGTGGCATGGAGGATATCATGAACATCTAGATTTGGTTGAGGTTTGGTAGCACAAGGCTTGAATACCATAGTGGTAGATAGATAATAAAGCATGAAGGAGACTAGAGGAAGCTAATAAGATGACACATGATAACTTGATGCCCAAACTAGAGAGGTAGAGTGTTCACATGTCAAAGAGAGGTAGAAATGAATGAGTGACTTGTCAAACAAATTGTCCAAGCATGTTATAACACTAGTGACTCAAGTCAAGAGCTACGAAAAAATCCCAAATATCAATGTAGATAAAGAAAGAGAGATGACAAGTGAACAAATTTAAGTGTAGTCAATAGATCAAGGAAACCATTTAGTGAAAGAAATTATTAGTATGCATATCATAGACCATGAAGTTAGAAAATACCAATAGCTCTAAGACCAAAGAGCCATTTTAAGCATGTTCAAGCACTAGAGACATAGAAAATCAAAGTCAATTTATAAAACTCCCCTTAGCAAAAAATGCAAACAAATATTTGCACTTGATGCTTTGACTTGGTTGAAAAAGTTTGACTATAATTGATAATATTGCAAGCTTGATGTTCAAAAGCAATATTTTTTCCAAGAAAGATAGTGACACATGGAATAGTCTTCAAAAAATCAAGTAGGGCACAAAGCAACCTTTCATGATACAAGTCAAAGGGGTCAACCTTTCTTGACAACTTTTCAAAATCTAACTCCTAATCGCTACAATTCAGTGCCATTAGCTCCGAGTAGGTGGGTGAACCATAGTGACACCCTTGTTCCAACCACAGAGACCCTCTATCATCCATGGTCACCCCATACCGAGGAGTCTCCAAGGTTCTCTAAGTGCATTTTGAGGTCGATCTTCTAAGGGTCATAACTCAGAGCTCATGAGGGCTATTGATAAACTATCAAATACTACAGGACGCTAATGTTGAGGCCTAAAATAACCTATCTCATTTTTGAGAGATCTTCGATGCCAAAACTCGCAGTGTGCCTCAGTTCATAGGTGCACCATAGCATAACTTTGAAACCGCTGATATTGGCATTGAATCATCAGTGCCATTAGCTATGGATGGGTGGTTGAACCCTAGTCACACCCTTGTTTTGGCCATAGAGACCATCCATCATTTGCGGCCACCCCGTACCAAGGAGTCCCCAAGGTTGTCTAAGTGCATTTCGAGGTCAATCTTTTGAGGCTCATAACTCAGAACTCGTGAGGGCTATTGATGGACTATCAAATGCTATAGGACGGTGATATTGAGGCCTAAAATAATCCATCTCATTTTTGAGAGATCACATTCCATTTGGATTCAGTACAGTGATCTCGCTCGATGCCAAAACTCACAGTGTGCCTCAGTTCATAGGTACACCACAGTGTAACTTTGAAACCACTAATCTTGGCATCGAATCATCAGTGCCATTAGCTTCGAATGGGTGGGCGAACCCTAGTCACACCCTTGTTCTGGCCATGAAGACCATCCATCATTTGCGGCCACCCCATACTGAGGAGTCTCCAAGCTGCTCTAAGTGCATTTTGAGGTCAATCCTTCGAGGGTCATAACTCAGAGCTCGTGAGGGCTATCAATGAACCGTTAGAGGAGACAAGTTTGTAAGGATGGAGTGGCTTAGTGTTTTTGCTAAAATAAGTTAGTGGGAAGGCTTTATTAGAGGGTCTTGGCCAAACTACTGGGGTGTTTGTCCACTCTCTAATTTTAGAGATAGTTAGGTTTTGGAGGGAGATTAGGGGAGCTCTACTACAACTATCCTTACCCTAGCTTGGACCAAGGTTGGTATCTCAAACTTGCTTCTTTTCCATTTCTTTCTTTTAGCATGGTTAAGAAAATATGCAAGTGTGGAGTTTATCAATGGAGTATGCATTGCATTGCATTGTGGAGTAGCATTCATGTGAGTGCTTGAATGGTGTTCATTCCATGTAGATTAGTGTGACACCATTGTGCATCTTGTTGTATTGTGACTCATTGTCCATATCTTTCAATGTTCATGTTCCTTATGATTTTGAAAAGTCCCTTATGTTGCCCCATTGTGATGGAAGGAGATTGTATCATTGTTACCTAATGTATGTGTAGAGGAAATAATTGATAAGGTTGTATATGCATTTTTCATTTGGAGTTTATATTGTTATGAAAGCATTGGTATGAGTCATAAATTTTCTTTGACATCATTGTTATCATTTGAAAATGTGAAAGAAAGTTGTCTCCTTGTGGTATTGTAAATGACTAGTTGATAATAACAATCCATAGATGTTATGTGATACCATTGATTGTATAAATTTAAAACTTAGTAGATTGCTTACAATCTTGTTGCCCACTCAATAATTTGGAAGGAAAATTTTATGTTCATATTGCATGCATGGATAACATTGATTTTAATTACCAAGCTTAATGCAATTCTAAGCAAGGAAATCATCAAATTAATTTCATGATATAACAAAATGAAGTTTGTTGTAAGAGAAGACATAATAAAATCTATGAGATACATTGTTGTAGGCATGCATTTTTATCTTTGGAAAATGTATGGTAAAGGAAAATAAATCCCTTCCTTAATACAAAGCAATAAAATATTAAACAATATTCCCAAATTCTAGACTGTTATCCAATAAAAATAAAAATAATAATAGCATATAGAGACTAATGAGTGTCCTAGACTAATATATTTCCTAAGTGATAGAATGGTACACATTACAATCTTGTGACCTCTAAGTCACATCCAACACTCAAATAATGAATTAGTAATTAAATAAATAAAGGCATATTAGTGTGCATGTTAGAGAATATGAAAAAATTTAAATATTTAACTCAAAAATAAAATAAAAGCCAACATTGATCTTGACTGCCCTTCTAGAGTAGCCCCCAACATTTCCTAAGCCATCATAATGCAAAAAGTTTTCTCCACTCCCCAAGGCGTATTGTTAAATCTACCATTCATTCTGACATGTCATGTCAAAAAATTTATCCTTGAGCTTGCCTCTTTGAAAAGGGGTTTCATCCCCATTAATATACTTGGATGCATAGGAGAAAGGGTTTATGTCACATCCTTGTCTTATGCACTATTCATCCCCTCCTTGCAGCAGTGGTCATGTATTCCCAACATAGGTAGTCAACTTGAAATTTCTTGCAGTAGTGGTCACATGTTCCCAAGCATAGGTAGTTGACTTGAAATTAAGGGGGAGTGGGATAGCAATCCCAAGGGATTTGTACTTAGGAGAATGTCAAGTTGACATTTAATATGACTTGTTTACATTAGGATTGTTGATTGGAGGAATGAGAAAAAGATGTCCTAAGGCTTGGGTTAGTCAAAATTCTGCACATGACCCACATGGGACCTTGTGGGGACCATGTGTAGGAAGAAATGTGGCCTTGGTCAGAGTTAGGGAATGATGATGATTTAAGATAGATAGGAGATTCACCCTTTAGATTTTTATTTTATTTTATTAGATAATTATTTAATCATTTCAAGTCTTGTATAGAGGATAATGACACTTAGTGTATTTGAGCTTAGTTTAAGGGTAATGTCTATATCGAGGGGCTCATTTAGAAACATGTAACAATTAAACCATATGGTAATGAAAAAGCTCAATATAGGAAAATAAATAAAATAAAATAAATAAGTTTATGAGAGTGCATATATAATTGAACATGATGTTAAGTACAAAGGGTTTAATTAAATTAGTGTTAAGACTGTAAATTAGGATAGTTGGATGTACATATAATAGGGTTAATATGAAGTAAGTTGTCGGAATGATGGGATTGGAGAATCAAGGAAAAGGATGGATGATGGATTAAAATAATAACTCAAATCTAGTTTTATCTAGTCAATAAAGCACATTGATAGATAAGAGTTACTAAATAGAATTGAATGCATGACAAACCTGTGTAGATGTTGGATTTAATGTCAAGTGAATTTTATATTTGGCTTGAGGGAATGTTAGTTAGATAATGAATGTTGTGGATTCGATTGAAGATATTAGTAGAATATCAAAGTTGATAGAATATAAATACCAAATTGAAAATGTAGTGTAGGAATAAAGCATTAGTTAGCTAGTATGTAATAAGGGTCAATAGGCATGTCATTAGAGGTAGCTCGTCAACTCATGTATCCTATGTACAATTAATGATAATATGATTCATGTACATCACATTTTACTACGTTAGTTGCATGAAATGATGAATACATATATGTCAGAATGACAAGCTATGTTATATACAAACCTTATTTATACGCTTGCACCTAATCCTCGCATAAAGAATTCATCTAACAATTTTAAATTGACAAACTTAATACGATGGTTTAGTAGGATGTGTTTAAATATAGATCGTGAATTATTATTGAGTTAAGTACTTTAAATTGGCCCTTAGAATTACTAAGAGTTCCTCATTTTATGTGCTTACTAATTCATACTATGAAACTACTTTGAATCTTAACATGCTTTTATAATAATAATATTGATAGTGAGAAAGTGAGCTTATGGTGAATAATTAGATGTAATAATGTAAAATGTAAATGTAACAGTATAGTAATTATAGTAATTAAAATAGTAAATGTAAAAGCATGGAAATGTAGCTAGATTAGTTAGTAGTTGATGAGCTAGATAGTTAGTAATTGTCTTTTGTTAGAGTGAGTTTAATTTATGTATTGAAATAGTAATTTTTGTGTTTAGGAAACTGTAGTGAGTGCTAGTTTGATGAGGAAGCAATGTTGATAGAATGCACAAGGATGAATAAATAGAGTAAAGAGGGAGAAAATGACTCACTATTAGTCCAATCTTTGAGAGGACCTGTAACCAGTAAGAGATGGATGCAAGAACATGATACACATTTGGCACATAAAACAAATTGTTTATTCCATAAGTTGTGTAACTAATGTGTTGAATGATGGATACTATCAATGCAAGTGGCCCCTTCTCCATCATGTAGACTTTGAAGCTACCTTTGGGGCATATCTTTTCTAATTTCCAATGGTTAGATCTGATATAGTGTGGTAGATAAGTGCACATTTTCTTATTTGACTAAGGGTGCTCATGTGATGAGTACTAAATCTAAATTCTCTAGATACATGTGTTTAATCGATTAATATATACTACACTTCCACACCATATAGTAATTGTCACATTAATATATATTGTAATGATTAATGAATGTGTGTACATTGGTAATGAGGATAATAAGTAATTCTGATCCCCTTCCCTTACATGCTAGAATCACGACCTAATCCATATGATACAACCGAAAGACCCTAATAGAATATTAGTATCAGAGGCTTGTTAGGATATGAATTACCTCACTAATTTATGAGTGTTGTATCTTGAACTTGCTCATTTGATTTGTGACACTAACTTGAACTAGACTATCATCCAATCTATTTGAAAACCACCAGTGACTAAAATGCTACAACCGGATGACACTATCCACATGAGTCTTGAACTCATATTCAATGATAACCATATTTTACAATATGTAATTTCTTATGTAACTTCATAAGCTAAAAAAAAAAGAAAAAAATGTTGTGTTTTTACTAGTAAAATTTAGGGCATGACACATGATCAATGATAAATTGAACAATACTAGATACTAAATTAATATGTATATCATTGTGCACATAAATGACAAAAATATATATCAAAATACATGTATCCATAGACAAAATTTTACAAAAATATATATCAAAGATCATGTATGCATAGACAAAGTACTCAAATATATATCAAAATACATAGATCCATATACAAAATGTGGCTGATCATGCCATCATAATGTGTATAATATCAATATTTCTGTATACAATGTGGCATATGCCATCTCAAAATTTCTCATGATGCATCCTACGAAAACTATACTATCCTAGGGTGCTGGTGGATGATCAAAATGCAGCCTCTTCACTGCACTAGGTGGATTAGATGCCTCCTACATAAATGAAAATGGAAAACCCAAAGTTAGACTACTAAATTTATATGATTCTACGTATCTAACATTGAATTACTCAAATGTATAATGATCTTTTCTGTAATGGACATTAATACTATCAAATTTTCATAATAAATACCTCTCTCATTGACCTCCTATGCCATTCAGGAGTCCTCTCGTATGCCCTTGGCAATGCGGTACCTCTCTAATTGTGGGTTGTATATGTTCAAATACCTTTGTCAGAAGAATCTACAATTTAAACTATAACATTATAATTCATAGTATGCTAAATTTATAACATATTTAATCATGAATTCAAACTACAACTTACTATTGTAGGCTCCTCCTCAGGAGTAAGTGGTTGTGTCATCAAATCTACATAACTGTCCTGTCGGACCTCATGTACACTAGGAGTCTCCTATGAGATAGAAAATATTAGTTGTTAATATCACAAAAATTAGTTTTGAATTTATTTATGAAGATAAGTGATGCAAGAGAATCCCATGCTCATCAGGGGAACATTAAAGATACAAGGCATTATAGAGGTCATGGAGCATCTCTTGAAGTCAATTGGGCAATCCTTGCACCAATTATGGCTCATGGAAGCATACACATTATAATGTTGGACTCATATGTGGGAAAAAGTTGTAATTGGGCATGAGATAGGATTTTAGGATTTCATATGGTAGATGAGTCATTTGATAGGTTCATTTAGGTTTTCATGATCATATCTTGTCACTAGACAAGTCAAAATGTTCAATAAGCCCATTAAAAGCATAGTTTAATAGTTAGAAATTTGAATAGTAACGGTTATGTGTTTTTGGAGGGAAACTCCATAATTTAAATTTTATGAAGAGTTAACAAATGAAACTGATTGGAGGTGGTTGATGGGGTTACTAACCATCCGTTTAAACTTATAAATTTTGATTGTATAGCCTGGAGGGTAAGATTTGTACGGACTGTTTGAGAAAATTGAATGAAACTGCTCGGTTTTCAAGAGCAACATGAAGAATCCTTTGTTTTGTAAGTGCTTTCTGATATTGGAATGAGTGGTAATATCATATTAGATATGTAGATTCATGGTGAACTCTAAAGGAGAAGTTCTAGAATTGAGTTTTGGGGTTTGAACAAGCAAGCCCTAGTTTTTAAGCCATTTTAAGGAGGGTTTTGAAGTTTGGGTGTTTAGGAGTGTGACCAAGAACTATAACCTTGAAAATACTTTGATTTAGATCATTAATAGAGACTATGAAAAAGTATTAAGTCAGATTTCAAGTTTGAAGGGTACTTGCTTTGTAAAAATGGTCTAATTAGGCCTAATTCTGAGACAAACTGCCCTGTTCCGTACAATCTTTCCAAAGGAGTGATATCTGATTTTTGGATATGTTATAAAAGTCCAAAAAGGGTATCTTAAAAGATAGTTTATTTTCTTTATGTTTTGGAAAGTTTGTGAGAAAAATTATGAAAATAGGGTCTGCTGATCCAAAGAAGAGAATATCCTAGTAAAGGGCAAAACTAGTCTCTTTTGTATCTACTTAATATTTGTGGGTTTGGAAACCTTAGAAACATGTTTTTTGAAGTTTTTTAAGGTTTGTAGAGGTGGAGGGAACACTTGGTGAATGTAAATCCAAGTTCGGAGTCTTTTGTGGCATTGTGTGCATTTGGGAACACCATTGAAACATAGGGGTTGGGTCCATATTGTGCTTGAATTTTCAAGTTTGTGGTTAGATCCTCCATCCTCTGCATCAAATGGTATTAGAGCATCAAAAAGGTCTTTTGGGAGTAGATAAGTTGTAGGTTTCGTCATCGTATGAGTCTTTGTCATCCTTAGTGTGCTGGTCCCTTTGTTGTAGCCTTGGCATGTCTAATTCCTCCTTGTGTGTCCCAGAGTTGAAAGGTACATAAGTGGTGTCCAAAGATTTCTTGGTGAGGAAAGAAAGAGAATCAGTGAGTTGGCCCTTGGGAAGGAAGAAAACTTGTTGTGAAAATGCCTCCTAAAAATTAAATGGCTAGAGAACTTGAAGAATTGAGAGAAGAGTTGGCAAGAGAGAAAAGAGAGAGGAGAGAGCTTGAAGCATCTAGATTGAGGGAAGAAAGATAGATGAGAAGAGAGAGGCTGAAGCTTATTACAAGGATAGAATCCTTAGAAAAGGAAAGGCAAGAACCTAGAGGAGAAGAGGTTAGAGGAAGAAATCATGGAGAGAACCATGAAGAAGAAGAGGTTGGTAATGCAAGGCAAGAGCATGAGACAACATATGATCTTGAAGAAAGGAGATTTATGAGAATCATTAAGGTAGTACAAGGTAATGGTGGGAAGAACCATATTGATTTGCCAATATACCAGGGTAAAATTGATAGTCAAGAAGTGCTAGGGTGGATAGAGGCCCTTGAGAACTACTTTGATCTTGAAGACATAGAGGTAGATAAGAAGGTAAAAGTAGCAAAAGAAAGACTAAGAGGAACAACACTCACTTGGTGGACTAGTGTTCAGAATGAGAGAGAGGAAAGGTGGTGCAGGGCACCTAACCTATGTGGCAGGGGGGAACAAGTACCTATGTTGCCGAACACCTTACCACTCCATGAAAGCGAGGATTCAAGTAGATTAGGAAGTTGGAATAAAGTTTTGGTCCATATTTTACAAGATGGTCTATGTTTTTTAATAAAGGCCCATGTAAGGCCCATGAGAATTTTGGTGTGGTTATAAACCAAGTGACTCCATGGGACCAAAAGGCCATAGAATAGGGTATTTAGAGTCTAAACAGTATTAGTAAAAAGTGGTTGTTTGTTTGTTTTATGGTTGGAAACACCTATATGGTTGTTCCAATGGTCATGTAGACCTTTATATATGTCATATGTGATCTTAGTTGAAAGGGGGAGATCCAATTGTACGATGGTTTGGAGAAAAAATAATAAAAACTTCAATTTTCTGGAAATTTACTGGTAATCACTAGGCTGTTACACTGGTACGGATCCATATAGAACTTTTATGATTGCTAAGTGTATGAAATAGTTGTAAGGGTGAGTTAGGAAACTTTTGGTTTTTTTTTGACTCAAAAAGGAGTTGGGGTTTAAAAGTTATCTGCATTTTAGTAGAAGGTGGTCTGAAAAGCCTTGTTTCCTAGACCCTTCAACAAATGCATCCCTAACTTGCATTCCCACTAGCGTCACCCTCTAAAATTGAGGGATATGCAAGTTAGGAGACTAGGAAACATAATGCCAGAGGTTAGAGACCTGGAGAGAAGGGAAACTATTTTTCCAAGTCGGCCCTAGGTCAAGCAAGCCGATGTGCTTGACTGGTTTTTGCAAGGTAATTGGTGACAATGATGGTTGCAGGCACTTCTAATTAGTTTGAGTAATGGAGCTGGATGCATTGACTATGTTGGAGATTGCCTTAAGTGTTTTGGGTCTTGGGAACCCACCTTGCCCATTCTTCCTTGAAGCCCTAGCCTAACTTGATCAACTAGGCCTAGGTACCAAGAAGTAGTTTGGAGGGTGCTGGAGCAAGATCAGCCCAAAAGCTTTTGGATTCTTAGTAGGTGCCAAGAAGGGTGTTTGGACCTATGGAGAATTCCCTATTCTATTAAGAGATACTGGGAGAAAAGTGCAAAGAAGCTAATTGGAAGGCTACAAGGTTTGTAGGCCTAGAAGTGCAAAGGTGTGTTGAGAGTTTGGTGGAACCAAACAAATTGATGATTTTGGGTTGGAACAGTATGTCCATGATTGTCTCCATTTTTGGTGACAGTTGGTGGGGCTTTTGAAGTGGGATTACCTTGTTTGGTTTGGAGGTTGACTATACCCGGAGTGGGTAAGAGAACTTCTGAGAAGTCCTAGAATCCTAAGTTGGATTGTGACAACCATTTATTGGCTTGTGGAAGGTAGTTTCTGTAGACTTTGCATCAAAATGAGATTGAATAAGATTTCAGATTGGGAGAGAATCAAGACCATGGTGAGAAATCAATTCTTACCATCTGATTTAGCAATCCAAATAAAGATAAGAAGGAACAATTTGAAACCGAGGGAAATGGATGACATGTCCTATACTGAGGAAGTCCATACCCTAAGTATTAGGAGAGGACTAGAAGATGAAGATGAGAAGGTGGCTAGATGCATTAATGGCCTCAAGTACAATATTCAAGATGAAATAGGATTGAATGTACCAAGGACACTTGGAGAATGTTTTCAGTTGGCAATCTGAGCAAAGGAGAAGTTGAAAAGAAAGAATGAGAGGCAAGCAAATTAGAGAGGAGGTGGAACAATGAGAGGAAGAGGTGTAAGAAGTCAGTTTGACACTTCAAAAAATCAAGACAAAGATAAAGGAAAAGAGATTACATCTGAGACAAGAGGAAGTTTCAGGGGAGGAAGATTTGGAAGTGGAAGAGGTAATAGTGTTTTCATAGGTAAATGCTTCATATGTGGAGGAGTAGGAAATCAATCCTACAAGTTCCCTGAGAAAGGTGTGGATTTCAGGAAGGAGGAGAGGAAAGTCACCTTGACCCAAGGAGAAGAGGAAGAAAAAAAGTATGATAATGCAGACCCTGAACTTGAAGGAGAATCTTTGATGGTGAGAAGAGGACCACAAATGCAGCAGCAAAATGAGACCAGACCATCCATTTTCAGGACAAATTGCATTATCCATGGTAAGATTTGTAAGATGATAATAGACTCTGGTTCCTTTGATGATTTAGTGTCTTATGAAATGGTAAATAAACTAGGATTTAAGAAGTATCCTATTGATAGACCATATAAGGCATCTTGGGTCAGTGATGCATGAAATATTGTTGTAAGGGAGCAAGCAATAGTGGATTTCTCTATAGGAGAATATAAAGATCAAGTTATATGTGATGTCATTCTAATGACATGCTGCCATGTAATCCTTGGAAGGCCTTGGCAAGCCTCAAGGAACACTATTCATTTTGGCTCATCAAATGTTTATATAGTACACAAATATGGTGTGAAGTTTAAGCTAAATCCTTTCATTGGTCATGATGAGGAAAGAGTTATTTTTTTTGGCAAGAAAGAGTTTGTGGACTTGTAGGAGCAGAGGGAGAGTAAACATGATATGACAGATCTACCACTGAAGCCATCACTTTTGGTTATGAAGGATGAGATTGTTCAAGACAAAACTCAGAATTTTTCTTACAAGCAGACAATGACAACAAAAGGAGTGATGATAGGAATAGTATGATGTCCTTTGGTGATGAGAGTGAACAAAGAAGTGAACATATCCATGGAGGATAAGAGACAGGGTCAGCATGACCTCAGACAACAAGTTATTCAGCCTTTCTCAAGGATAAAACATGAATGTTCATAATCAACAGGTAGTAAGGTTACCATGACTGGTAACAAGGATCCAATGCTTTTTGTTTCTGATGATTTGTATGCAAGTGTGCAGGGTAATACATTGCAAGTGCAAAGTTGCAAACATCCCTCTAGAAGGATGGGAGGAAAGAAGATAGTACCCCTTAACTCTTGGGACAAGAGTTTCTTTGAAGGTGGGGTGTTTGGTGCAGGGGCACCTATTAAATCATCTAAGAGAGCCTTGGTACTAGATGAAGATAGAGGATCAAAGACATCATTGGTTGTTAATTGGGATATATTAAAACCAATAATGGAATTATGTAATAAACAATTTACTTTGAAAGACAAAAGTCATAAAAGTCCTAGTAAGGACCTAAGGGAAACTTGATGTAAAAGGCCAAAAGAGCCATATGGGGTAGTCTTAGGATAGTTTCATAATTAGTTGCATTTAATAAATCCATATGACCAATTTTGAGTCAATGGAATAGTTTAGAAAGTTAGGGAATGCATAAAAACTATACTTTGAAATTTGAATTTCAAATTCAAACGGTCATATTAGTTTTGGAGGGAAAGTAGTAATTTGGTATTTGTTTGATTAAATAAACCTTTGTAACCAACTTGGTCAGTTAGACAGGTGCATATAAGCCTATTTAAGTTGTAATGAACATATGCAAGACATGAATCATTATTGGTATGAAAAAAATCACAAAAATTGTACGGAACAAAAATCATACTTTCCTCTGCATCAATAAGAAAAATAAAAAATAAATGATACTTATACATACAACGGGGCTCTCTGTGCGAATGGAAATCCCTGATGATCTAGGATGCCGAATCTGTACAGGCTCATCGCCAGTAGCCACACCCTATATACAATAAAGAATGTAATTAAATGAGATTACCACAAACATTTTACAAGAATGCATCAATATTTAATCAATTAGAAAAAATCTAATTACCTTTCATTTGTCAGTGCATGCTGGCTCACCCCCCGCACTTTGTCCCCCCGAGGCAGGTGGTATCTGAAAGATAAAAGAAAGATTAGCAACCATATATGATACAATATCAAATAGAAAAAAAAATGTGAACACAACATAATGTACTGTAGATGTCTCAAGGCCAAATGAAATGACCAAGAGTGTAGCATCATCTATCTATCTGAGCTCCTCCTCGGTCATCAACTAAACATGAATGAAGATCACATACATGTAAAAGTTAGTATGGCTTAAAAATTAAAATTAGTCTATTATAAAAATTAACTTTAAATCGCATATGTCATAACAAAAAGATGTATATACATATCGACACCGAAGGAGTCCATGCCTCTGCATTCCCCTCCTCTCTCGCATTAGGGTCTGTAGCCTCTACACATGCATCTAGTGTATCCTTGTCTAATAAAAAATGATACTCAGGAAGATCACCTATGGGACCCAGGAAAATATTCTTGCATGTAATGCAAGTGTGAGGCACACAAACATGTGATGAGCTAGCCAATGATGAACTGGCACCAACATCATCAAAATGAGGAGGCAAGACTAACCTAGCCTAAGATATCATTAGGCTACTCAACCTATGAATGGCTCTGATCGTCTGAGAGCTAGCCTCTTCCATAATATCTGGATGTTGCACTCGAGGAGGGGGGGAGATATCAAGGGGGGGACAAAAGTACCAAGTTTCTTTTGTTGGGAAGAGGGTCTATCCTTAGGAGCTCCGAGTCCTAAGCCCATGTTGGGATTCATGCTCCAATAGTTCACTTTAAGTTTCAACACAAATTCTGCATATAATTTTCTAAGGAAATAAAATGGTATGTCTAAATTTCCATGTGGAGGGATATCAAAGACCATCCACCAACAATCCCAAAAATGTGCATGTATGGCATCATTTCTGCACCATTTAATCGATAGAACTTGGTTTTTTTTGGGTCAACTGGTATACCCATTTTTGGGTTAGCAAAAAGGCTAGCCAAATCGTCTTTGGTTATGTTGAAGGCCATGACCTCATTATAATCCAAACCATCATCAAAAATCTATTGCATTTCATTACACCAACAAAGATTGGCATTTTGTTGGTTTGTAGGGGTTTCAATGTTATCCACTATGGTGTTTAACCCGGATAACGTAGGAGCCAGTGCAGGTACATTATTATATGTTCTATGCAAACCTCTCAACTCGGTGAGATTTTCATTTATCAAATCCTCGATTCGAGGAGGGTTTTGAGAAGGTAGAGGATCATTTGGGGGATGGTTTTGTGGGGATACTGGATTGTTTGGTGGTGGGTTACGAGGAATATTATTCCTTACCTTAGTGTCATCATTTTGATCAACCATTCCTATTGAATTGCGAAACGTAATATATATTAAAAAAAATCTAAATTTTAACCATTTTTGTCAAAACAACCCTACATTCAACTAAAACAAATTAATCATCCTAAAATCTATTAAATTTAGGTTAAAATTGAGTTGGGGGAAAAGAAACATACCTGAATATCTGATATCCGTTCTTGTATCTGATATCTGATCCATAATGGTAATACTAGCCCCAAATTTGCGTAAAATGAGGGCCTGTAGGTTTGAGATTTTATTTATCCAACGCGCAGGTATCGGATATCCGATATGTCCCAATAAGTATAATATATATAATATAACATATAACATATAATATATATTACATTATGTTACATTTTATATATATTTTTATTATATTTTATATATATTATATTAATTTAATATATATTATAATATAAAATATTATATTATTATAATTTATAATATATTATACCTTTTTATTATATATTATATTATAAGATATTACTTTTTATTATTATATTATATCTTTTATACATATATAATATTACATTACTATATATTATAATATATTAAATATTATATTATATTATTATAATATAATACATTATAATATTATACGATTATAATATAATAATAATATTATTATTATATTATAGTAGACTAATTATAATAATAATAATATTAAATAATATATCATATTAAATAATAATAATAATAATAAATAAATAATATATCATACTATTATATGATAATAATAATTATTATAATAATAATATTAAATAATAATTAATAATAGTGGCATAATATTATTACTCTAATTATCAAATACCTGGTCACATGTCGGATATTCGATATAAAATCGGATATTCGATGTCAAATCGGATATCCGATATCATATCAGATATCCGATAAGGCTCGGCCTTACCTTCCAGGTTTGGTTCCTAGATAGGTGAAAAAAAGTCAGACTAAATTTTGAAGCACTTTTAGGCGTCTTCAAACTCTCTTTTTTTCACATCGCCACTTTTTGGCACACCATGATCTTGCACATACCCTATATTCTTAAGCTTATTCTTAAATAGAATAGCTAAAGTTTATGTTTTGTTTCAATATATCAACTCATCAGATTATTTATATTTAAATACTTAAATATAATATAATATTTAATTTTGGCAAATAGAAGACTGCATGTACATTTAATAGTAAAAATCAAATAATTTTAAAATTAATGAGTTGCAATTGCTAGTCTTTTGTAATTATTAGAACTTTTGTTACCTAAAACTCCTTTAGCTAGATGTAGAATATTTTTTGAAAGAAAGATGATACTCTTGGCATAATACTATTCTTAAATTTATATATGCCAAAGAAAACATTAAAAAAATATTATTTAAATTGTAAGCAAATATTTAAGAATATTGAGACTATTGACTATAATGGTATTAAAGAGAACAAGTTTCCACAATCCATAATATTATATTGATATGTTTCTAGATTTGATTGTGTTAAAATTTTTACCATCAACATTTCAAATCACACTACATGATCCATCATCAAGATGAAGAGAAAGAGAAGCAAAACATAGTGTGATTCAAAAAGTTGATCATAAAAATCTTAACACAATTGAATCCAGAAACATATCAATATAATTATAATAGTATTCTTAATTTTATATATGTGAAAGAAAAAAATAAGATTTTTTAAATTTAAAACTATAAACAAATATTTTTAAAATTACTGAATCCAATTGCAAAGTCATTAAATTGTTGCATTAATAATCAATCTAAATGTGAAGTCCAACTTAATTGGATGCATGATTATAGAATTGGCAAATAATATTTATCAAAAGATAAACAACATTCCCTATAACAAATTTCAATCAATACGATTGAAATGGTCAATACAGCCATCAAATTTGAGGCCTGGCCACAGGCACACCACACCACATTGCTTTTCTTTATAGTCAGAGAGAGGGTTTAGATTATCATTTAATATTTGCCATGTTTTTAAATTGGTGGATTCATTGTTTGCTATTATCATCAAATGACGAACAAACTGAGATTCTAATATTCCAATTTTTTAAATTTTTTTAATATTGATGACATGTGAAAATTATGAGATTCTTTTATATAAAACAATGTAATATAAAACATAAATATAAAAATAAAAATAAAACTATCTAAATTATGATCTATTTGAAAATCTAATATTTTTAAGCTCTGAGGCTTATCGAGTGGTAGCATCCATTTTAATTTGATAGGGGTATGTATTGACATATGTTATAAAGAATGTTCTGGAGTTGCAAAACATTTTTTTGCAAAAATAATTAAGAGTTGTCATTATGAAAATGATGAAGATGAAAGGACTACTAAATGTTTTATATGAAATTGATGAAGTTATTTAACTGATGAAGCTAAATCAATTGGATTTGTACATCTACACTTACATCATCTCTATTTTCAACCATTTCTATTGTTGGCCCACTTTTCTTTCTAGATGCAAATTGTAAGAGTGTTAAAGATTAATAACAATTGAGATATTAGTATGCAAAATATAAGCTTACAAATTTTCTTTGCTTAACATATATTGCTAATTTATAATTGATTTGTAGAATCTTATATTATTTCATAAAATATATATATTTAAAAACTTTAAGATACGAGATGTAAATATTACTAATTTTAAATATTAAAATTTATAAGAACTATTAAATTGTTTTAAAAAATGACAATCAATATTTATTATAAAGCGTAAAATGAAAGGCATTATCATGATCAAACAGTTATGAAAAGATACTCATGACAGAAATTCCAAGACTACTAATTTTGGAGAAATGAAACTTAAGGATTGTTAACAATATTTTAAAAATAAAACAATTTTAAAACTTAAAATTGGAAGTGATCAATTAGAATGAAGCAAATGGGAACCTTAGTTCCCTGAATAATGCAAATATTGACTCTATAGTCAAATAAGTTGGAAATAATTTTGAATTAATAACAAATATAAAAAATTTCTGCCCACAATCCAAACCTTGTATATATACGATTTGCTATAGTACTAGTATCTGTGATAGTAAGAGTCAGGTTTTCCTTCTGATAAAGAGATATTACTGATATCTATGATAGTAAGATTCCTTAGTTATTATTTGACATATGAATCTAAGTGCTAAATTCCTTATATGTGTGTTTACTTATACAAAATTATTCACAAGTATTGAGTAATCTATCAATAAATAAGTTGAGTTTCTTTGAAAGCTATCAATGCATTCCCTGTCTCCTTAAGCACCATGATATAATCAAACTTTTTAACTTCATGTTTTAAAATAAACAAATTATATTGTTTAGCCCTTGCTGGCCTAAATTTCTTATGGAAAAATTGTTTAAACACATCTCCATTAGAAACAGAGGCCTCATTGAAACATTGAAATTACAAACCATAACCAACACCATTACACTCTTTATTATATACAGAAAAACACAGCATACATACAATCCACAGTTTCAATGCTCTTTTTCTCCCTCTTTGTGGTTTCTAGGGAGGTTCTCTTTGATCTTTTCCATCAAACCTTTCTTCTCGCCCCTTCTTCTTGAGCCTTTTCATGATCATGTTCTTCTTTCTCTTTCTTGTGTCCATGAAGCTTTAACTTGTCCTTCAATCCACCCTTCTTTTTCTTCTTCTTCTCTCCCTTCTCATCTTCTTCCTCATCGCTCTACTATAAACACATTCATTTTCATTAGATCATAGACCAATCTATGTAATCATTTCATCATGCCCAAGTAAACTAACTTCAGGGGAAGATTGAAGGGAATGTGTAATCTTGAATGAATAGCAATACAAGTAACAGAAATGATGAGTGTAGAATGTGTTCATGAATGATGCAATTGAAGGGTTTACCAAAAAGCATGATCTTCAAGGAAATGTATTATGAAAAAAGTGGTGTACAGAGTAACTCTTGATTTAACCAAATCTAAGTCTTGATAAATGCATACAGTAGCTTCCAGGTTCTGAGCCTCAAAATAGAGGAAGCTAAAATAAGATTTAACCAAGGAAAGTAAGTAAGATAGGAAGGATGTCAATAGAATGAAAAAAAATAAAATATTTAGTTAGGCAAAAGGTGGAACAAAATGCAACCAAATCTATAAGGAAACGTAAAAAGATGAAGGGATTGTGATCTATTGGTCAAGTTTTAATAACACTTCCAAAAGCCAGATAAAACATAAAAAAGAAGAGACCATAATAGGATAGTTGAGGGTTTGGATACCCTGAGCAATAGGGGCTCCATAATTAGTTCAGCTATTGGGTAATACAAGCACTTTAGAAGGGTTAAAAAATTGATTCAAATAGATTATATCAAAGGACATTGTTATCACATCTAATCAATTCAGCTGAGAAAGGAAAGCATTGATGGGTAAAAGAAACTTACAGAGCTTGAAGAAGAGTTATTGCTGCAATGCAACTTTCCCATTATTCCACCTTGTTCTTTCTTCTCCTCACCTTCACCATGGAATTTCCCCTCCTCCACGTGGCCGTGAGACATTGGTACAGGGGGAGCCTCGCCTATGAAAACATGGTTGTGGGAGAGGGGGATAGGGTGAGCTTCACCTACATGTCCTAGCTCATGAGGAGCTACACCTACCACGTGTCCCTCCATGAAACCACCATGCTGTTGATTGTTTCCTCCTCTTTCTTCTTCCCAAACAAGCCAAATAAATTGCAATCCTAATGCTCTGTTGCATTTGAATCTATCATTGCCAAGAAATTGAGAAACTTGTCAAGAAATAGAAAGACAAAACAACATCATGATAGCTCTAAAAGTTGGATGGAAAATGAGTGTTGAGTGAAGGCCAATTTATAAGATTTCACAAACGACTGACATGGCACATTGGGGCCGCCATTACCATCTCAGGCTTACGTGTGGCATTTCTATGTCGGTGAAATAAATGTTAACGTCATGCAAATAAGGCGTGAGTGGGCCCATTGAAGTAAAAGTAATGTCGGCAACATAGGACTATCAACGAAATTCCATGATAAAGATATTGTAAGGGGACGGTCGACATGCATTCCCAGCTCTATGGAACAAGCTCTTGGCTTTGCGAGGAGAATCTGAAACATATGCATTTCAAATAGTGAAAGATAGTTATATTATAATTATGGCATATGGATCACTTTGCTTTGCCATTTGAAAAATGGAAGGTCTCATGCATGTACTATTGACTTTAATTGTAATGCCTACATTTAGTGTTTTTTTGTGAATGAAAATAGACATATATTACTAGTTCAATTCTTGCATTTGATCACTATATTGATCTTTTTTGATGATGGAAATAGGTATATATTGCTAGTCATATATTAGTTTATATATATTATATATAAAACAATTCGAGAGATATATTTTGAGGTGTGTTGGATAGGGATATCTGTCAATTGTACACACACACACACACACACACACACAAACACAAAAGTTAGTAGAAATCATGTTTTTTATAGTTAAATATATACTTAATCTATATAATAAATTATATTTTTAAATATTTCATATTTAAAGAAGAACCTCATAATCTAAAACTTTCATTGGCGGCAAGCGATGTCAATCCATATGGAGATATGAGATTTGTTTACTCAGTATGGCCTATTTTTTATATTAACAATAACATTCCTCCTTGGATGTCCATAAAGAGGGAGCACATAATGTTGTCAATGATTGTGCCAGTTATTTTTTTATTTTATAGTTATCTAAATTAATTTATAAATAGTGCATGAAAATGGTTATAATAATTACGTAATGTTTATGTTTATTCAATTACTAGTTAAATACCAAGTTAAAGATATGAATGTGTATATTGAGCTCCTAATTGATTAGTTGTTGAAGTTATGGAATGGTATCACTATGTATGACATCTCTAGATCGTTAGGACATTGACAATTTCAATTCCATGCAATACTTATAATACTTACACATTACTATTATCACATTACTAGATCACATATTTTTGGTCTATTATAATACTTACACATTACTATCGAATACTTAAGTTGCACATGATAATTGTACATGATCCAATTATACATGACCTTTTAGGTCTTTAGAAAAAGGGAAAATTTGCATGTCTAGTTTTTGGTCTGAAGATGAAATGTCATTATTCGAGAAGTATAGGAAAGCAAGTGTTTGATGAGTTTAGACACTTTCTCCACAATAATCACAGGTATCAAATTGCCAAAAAATATTTTTTCAATGGAAAAGAAGAGACATCATCAAGGCCACAAAGAATGACACCTCATTTATGGAAGTTGGAATACAATCAACTAAATCATCGAGGTAATGTCCAATTTGTCATCCAAAGTTTACAATTTGTATTTTGATATTGTCTTATATTTATTAATGCTGTAATTGCTGCTCGTGAAGGTCGTCAAGGCATCAATGACCAGCTCTCTAGAGGAATGAAAAGTTATCCTACTCAACTTAGTAGGTTACCATACAACAACGATCTCTCAATTGCAAATTTTTTTGATGTTATGCATATTGTAAAGAATGCAAGAGAGATACTATGGAAAATGTTGGATGTAAGGCATGATAGAGAAAAAATTGCTAAAATTTGTATTGACATTCATGAATCCAATCATGCACTAAAAGTTTTCATTGAATCAAATAGGAATGGAGACCGCATAAATACAAGTGCCCTTCCTTGGTTATTAACGAAGCAAAAAAGTGATGCATTAAATGAAGTCATTAAAAAAATAAATTTTCCAATAGGATTTTTTGCAAATATAAGTACTCTTCTATCAAAAAAATATGATTTTGGGCTAGGGTTGAAAACACATGATTGGCATCCTTTCCTCAAGTTAAGTCATGTTTTCTATTTACAATATATTTGGAAGATTGAATGTAGTACCAATTACATTATTTAATAATATATTGAAATGATCATTTTTTAATGATTTTAGTTTGTCCTACCTCTATCCCTTCCACACCAGTTTGACAACAGTATTAAACAAGCTATATATGATCTTGGAAACACATCAGGTTAGAAGTTTCTTTTCTTAGATTTGTAGCTTTTTATCTGAAATCTATTGTATAATTTTATTTGAAATCTCCTTTATGTGTTTTTTTGTGTTGAATCTCTTTTATGTGGTTATCATCTAAAGAAATTGATAAAAAAGATATAAAATATTGGAAGAGAAAAATTTCACAGCTTATCTATGAAATGAAAAAGTGTTTACCTCCAACGTTTTTCAATGCTCAAGAACACTACCTCATACATCAAGTTGAGGAGATTTAATTCTGTAGACCTGTACAAGCTAGATCAATGTGGATGGTTGAGAGGCACTTAAAATTTATGAAGGGATTGCTTTCAGAAAGAGCATGTCCTGAGGGTTCTATGATAGAGGCATATATGATATACTAGACCATGGTGTATATTCATAAATATCTTTGAAAGTTTGTAGCAGGTATCCATGTAGATCACATTTGGGATCCCAAATGTAATGACAAATTCAAATGGGAGTACTTGATGGGGAAAGGTAGATTGAGGAGGGTGAGAGGTAATTATAAGTTTTTTTTTTTTAATTTAACAATTCTTATCCATCATCATTATATATAAGTTGTTTCTAACTAGTGTAATTGTCTTCTTTATAGTTGGTCATGAGTGGGATGCACTGCACTTGTATATTGCAAACAATCTTGATTGGATGAAAGTATGGATTGAAAAATCTCAAGAAAATGGTCACTCATTAACATGGGATGGTGTTCCATCGTTGTTTAAAGAAGGTCATCGTAATGGAGATCTCAATGTTATGTCAATGGTACTTGATCTAATATATGGCTTAAGAGATAGACAAGTGCACATAAGATTACTAATCATGAGACATAAGTTTAATATCAACTCATAGATCAATGAGAAGATTCTTGACATGTTTGAATAATTGTAGGTCAAACACCACAAAGCTATGTACAACCATGGCTATAAATTCTGCACAAAAAAGTTAGATGAAACAAAGAAAATGTGTGATTCCAGGATAAGTATTGTCTTCGTGGTCACCAATATTTCATCTAGAACTGACATACATCCTCAACAATCTAAAAATTAATACTATGGAATTTTGGATGATATACTTGACTGCAACTTTAATTCATTCGAAATAGTTCTATTTTTCATCAAGTGGTTCAGGTTATGACTGAATTGAAATGATCCCGATGGGACTATTATTGAACATGATAGTGGATTTACTATGATTAATACAAGGTCATTTGAGCCAATCAAAGATGAGCCTTATGTTCTTTCAAGCCAATGCAAGAAAATATTTTACTTTGGTGTTCCACGCAAACCAGGTTGGTCATTTTTTGTTAGACATGACCCAAGACGAAGGTCAGTAAAGTATAATGTGATTGAAGAAGAAGATATTGAAGAAGGACAAGAGGAAGTAAATGATTATCAGGAATGACGATTACGTAGTGATGAAGAAGAAAAAGATGGTGATGATTTTGGTCATGCTAACAATAATGGTGATAATGATGATGATGTTGATGATGATCATGATCATGGTGATGAAGATGGTGATGATCGTGGCAATGATGGTCATGATGATGATAGTGATCAAGAGGATGATGATGGTGATGAAGATGGTGGTGGTGATGACGATGATCAAAGTGACAAGTATGATGATGGTGATGATGATGATGATGATGATGACATAAATGAAGATCATGATGATCAATGAAATGTCCAGGTAGGATCAATGTCAACTATGATGGGGTATTGTATGACGAAATTTTTCTTTCTAAACCATATGTGCACATATAAACATTAAGTATAACATGTCAATAAGTTGAAGTGTGGTTCCAAAATAGAAGGGCAAGGTAATAATCACCCTGACCCACATTCCTTTTTCCATGCTACCAATTGATTTAATGCCAATTTTAATAGTTATCTATGGATGAATTGTGGGCTATAATGAATGATCTAAAATGTTAATATAAACCTTTTTTGGCTAATGTTTCTAAATATATTTCATGACTCATTATGTTGATCTAATAATTAGGAAAAGAGAAATAATATATAATAGAGTATGAACTAACATGTTGACTAAAGAGAAACTTTGTTACATAATCAAATTCAAAATCATTATTAAAAATATTTCTTGAATTTTGTAGAAGCGAGCTCAAACAAACTGAAGTGGATTGCAAATTCCTAAGGAATTGCTATGAATCATTAATAGAAGAAAACAAAAGATTGCAGGAAGAGTTGGCACAACTGAGATTTGCAAGAGTTGTATCACCTTCATCTGTATCTCCATTATACCTTCCAATGCATGCAACAACTCTAACAATGTGTCCTTCTTGTCAAAGAGTTCTAAACTCTGATAATGCAAGGCCTTTCACTCCTCTTCAAAATCCACCCTACTATACTTCTTACACACATCCTTCACTAGCATGTTAACTATTTAGTTGTTCAATATAATAGATTGTAGAAATCTAATATCACTAATACATAGTTATCAATTCATAATTTTGAATGCATATACCAAGAACACTTCAGAATTTATGAAGTTGTTATTACACTCTAGTGAATGTTGAATCCAAGTAAGATTTTAATGGGATATTGGATGGGCCCATTTTCCTAAATTCTATATAAAAGCATGTTTATATAAATTCAGTCAATGATTTTTCTCAATTTTCTCTGTGTTGAATTATCTCTTTATGCTTTCTTTCTTTATTCTGATGCTAAATCACAAAATGTAATCTAAAACATTCGTGAAAAATAGTCATATATTAGCTTTCAAAAATAACATTAATTTTGTTTATATATTTTGATCATTATTATTATTTGTTGATTATTTATTTTAATGACGTCAGAGGGTAGATAGTATAATATATGATTATAATTAGGAGAGCACATGATGTTGGTCGGGTTTTTCGTGGGTTGAAAGTAAAGTGCACATATAAACAACTAAATTTTTAAGACAAATGATATACATATACAATCTACTTTATTATTAATATTTTTTTTGGTAAGTCTATTACTTTAATTTCACTGCTGATTTCTAAGACTTATTAATTTTTTTCATAGGGCAATATGGATGCACCATCTCAGACACCTTCAATAGAGGTAAACATTAATTATTGTAAATTTTAATGTTAATATAGAAACAAATGTCATATTATTATATTCTTTTCTTTATGGATTTGGAGATATTTTGATGAAATTATATGAATATTTGATGTCACAAATGATAGGAAAAAGCTACAATGATTGCTAATCAAATGCTATCTAAAATACGGGCGTCATATCTAAATGACATTACCCTTAGTACTGACCCGATATTCTTCACCCAACATATTAAGCAAAGATACACTGATGAACTTGTTAACATTATCATCAAGGGTGACAGAAGTGAGGATAAAGAGGCACTGAGAATAGAATTGGACCGTAGAATCCAATCTTTGAAGGTAAGTAGTAATTCGACTAAAGCAATAATAGAAGTTCAATAGATATTAATATTTTATAGTATCTTATGGATCATGATCTCTAATTTTATGTGTTGTTGTATAGACATATGTGCTAGTTGCAACATCACATGGTGAACATTGTCAGGGTTGTCGCGCACAACCTTCGTGTAAGTAACACTTTGTTTGTTTTGATCAACATTATAACACTTACCTTTTTTTTTTGTGGACGTTTCTCACTAGTATCCCATTTGATATTTATCCATTTCAAATTTCTTTGCTAACAATATTCTATTCTTTAGCTCATGATGAAGTGTAATGTTTATCTACAAGTTGATGAACAACAAAGTAGCATATCAATGCTTAAATGATGTATACAGAAGCTTGCATACACACACCGCGCATAGATACATACATACATACAAGTTGATGAACAACGAATTAGCATATCAATGCTTAAATGATGTATACAGAAGCTTGCATACACACAAAAAACATGCATACACACACCATGCACACACACGTGCACACGCGCACACGCGTGCACAGACATGTGCACGCTCGCGCGCGCACACACACACACACACTCACACACACACTCACACACACACACACACACACACACACACACACACATAGAGAGACATGGACATAGGCAGGGAGGTAGACCAATAGAGAGGAGTACTAAAATTTTCATTTAATTGTCATGATGTTTCAGGTGATAGACTAATAGAGAGCAATACTACTAAAGCTAATCCATTTCCTAGAGTAGTTCGTGTGATTAGTACTGGTTCGTATGAAGGGGCATTTTTGCTGAATAAGAAAACTATGTTTCCATTAAAAGAACGCAAGCTTCTAGGTGCTTTAAAAATTTTATTATTTAAAGTGTAAATTTAGTTTACTTTTACATTACTCATTTTGGACTGATAAATCCTTTATTTTTTGTAGGTAATAATTCTTTCTTTGAACATCTTTTTCATATTACATTGAGACTATTTGAACCCACCATACATAAAAGGTATGTAGTTTCATATCATTGCTACATATTTTTTCTTTTCTTCTATTTATTCTAATATATTAAAGTTATTGATCTAACAATTTATTTGTTTTTAAAAGGGTGGAATTTACAAGCTGTGGAATTAAAAAATCAGTTGATTGCATCTATTGAGGAGAAATTTGGGAAAGACATTTTTGACACTAGCCTACTTCTGAAAAGAGCAGCAAAGCATATAAAGACCATGAGCGATCAATATAGAAGGGCTCTTATGGATAACCCAAAGTACGACTGTCCTCCTATGATTCCACCGATGGAGTGGAATGAAATAGTAGAAGATGCAAAGGAGAAAAGACTATGTGAAGATAGATATAATGAAGCAGCACAGGGAAAAAAGAGGTATGTCATTATAGTATTAAGTACATTGTAATCATGTACTAATTATTGATATTTTTAAATATATAATCTAATATTTTTGAAATTGTTCATAGATTGCAGGACACATCCATGGCTACAAAAGTGAGAGTAGAAAAGGTTGGCCAACACAAACTTGGCTCTGGTGGCTATATGAATCTCCAGTCTCGACTTGTAATTAGAGCAATGAAATTTCATTTTTTATTTTAATATAATGTTGCAAAAAGTTTTTTTTTTAATGAAACCATACATGGAAAATTGACATTATCAAGCACAAAACATAGGGCATAGATTTCAACGTGGAGGTCACAGATGAAGATAGAAAAATTGCCTTGAAGGAAGGCTATAAAGTTGTGGTTGCATGCCTATGTGAAGAATTTGTAAGCCTTGCCCAACAATCCAGTGATCCAAATGATATCTCATAGGTAAATTGGTTAGATGAAAAGTAAATGAAATTAAATAGTTGAGAAGATATTTTTGGTATTAGTTTTAAACATAAATTCACTACATAACAATGGGCATAAAATTTTACTACAGCCTTCACATCCTACCACAAAACCTGCTCCTGATGAAGGCCATGATGTGCATTATAGTGGTGGAGGTATTAGTTTTCTATTGGAAATTAATTATGTAATTATGGATACAATTTAACATCTTCAATTGGAATTTGATGTGTATCATTTTTTTGAATATTTCAGAGCATGTTGAACATCATGTTGAAGGAGTGGACCATGTTCCAAGTGTTCAACATGTTGACACGATGGCAGGTCAAAATGTTAATGTACATGATGTGGCATTGTCAAGTAAGAAAAATGCATTTTTATGTTGTACTTGTACTTAATTACAAACTTGTAACAGTTAGAAAAAGAAAAAAAGTATGCCAATTTATCCCATGCACTTGATCTTCCAACAGAGCACCCTTTAGTGCAGCAACCTCCTACTCCTCCAAAGAGAAGGAGCCATCATAATTTGACATTACATGTGCCAGAAGAGAAGGAGAATGATGCAAATATGGATGCTCCTATGAGCGCTTTTCTTAAGAGAGCTCTCAAGAACAAAAAAAAGAAATGATGTTTTAAAAATCTTCTTTGATAAACCTTGTTGGATAATGAAAGAACTTTGTTTTATGTAATTGTGTATGAATGATGTGAATTAATGCATATTTTTATTTTATGTTAATGAATATTGTTATGTGTTAATGAAGTCTTGATTAGTATTGTGTATTAATAAATTTTATATCATATTAATGAATGTTATGTGATTGTATTGATTGAATGTTATAGTTCATAAAGGGATGAATGAATGAATGAAGTATGTAATCAAATGATAATGGGTACTTTAGATTGATGTTAGGGGGAGGGGGGTGAGGCCAGATGAGCTTCCACCTTCACGAGGTTGGCCTTGTTAAGTAGAGAATATTATAGTATTCTTGAAACCAAGTGAAGCTCAAACTAACATAAAATGGACACTTTGCATGTCGTAGGTCTAAAATGATCCACAACTACTGCTGCCCATAACATACAATGCAAATGTGATATGGGATTTATGTGTGACTACCTACAATGTTTGATATTTGATCATCGTTTCCCTTTATATATTTAACCTTTTCTTCCCTCAGCAATAGTTGTCAATAATGATATTCTGAAATATGCATTAGGTGACTTAAATGACCATTATGGGTAAATTCAAATTTTGTAATGATTAAAACCTACATCATTTGTGGTATACATTGGTTTGTAAAAGGATAATCATGAATTTGTGACATCATTTGTGGTATACATTGGTTTGTAAGAGGATACACATGAATTTGTGACATGCAATTCAAAGAGGTTTAGACTAGGTTTAGACACTTGGAGAATGTTGAGGGCTATTTATGACATTTTGCAGTAGGGCTTGGTAGATGGGAAAAAGAGTGACCAGGGTTATTATGAGCAATTTAGGCCTTTGTGTGAAGCTACTGGTATCCTTAATTAGCATTTTCAAGCCTTGCTTTGGTTCCATAACTGACAACACTCTTGTCAAGAGAAGTGGGCTATAGTGCAAAAAGAAGCCATTTATTTGTTATAAAGGAAAAAACCCATGGCAATGTGTTATATAGATGGGATGCTCAAATTCTTTGTTCTGTGTTTGGCTTGGTACAAATAGAAATTTTCTTCATTTTATTGCTTCTCTTTTTTAGTGAAGTTTAGAGTTGCTGAAAACCTTGACATCTCAAGGTTACATAGGTTATGGTGCTATTTTAGAATAATGATGGAGTGCATGAAACAACTTGCTTTGAATTGTTCGACTGGGCTTGACTTCTGTAGTCTCTGTTTATTGTGTTTCTTTGGTCTGCATCAATCTAGTTTGTTTGATATGAGCTTATGCTTTCTTGGTCTATGTTGTATGCCTAATATAAATATTTTTTATGGGAAGTATTTATCCGTTATATGTTACTGATTCTCTTTTATTTGTGATGCTTTGTTCTCTTACTAGCCTTTTCAAAATTTTCATTTTATAATTAAATCATGATAACATGATAAAAATTCATATAAAATTTTTCTGTTGCTTGAACTATGTTGTTGTTGGTTTTTGTGAACGTGATTTTTTATTTTGGGGTTTATTCAATTTTTTTTACATTTGATAAAATTTGGGTTTCTATTCTCAATTCAATAATTTTCATTGGTGGAATTTTATTTGGTATTGTTCAATGTGGTGTGTTACTACCCTAGATGTGCTTAGTTGTTAATGCAACAGAAGTTCTGGATGAGGATTACAATTTTTGTTCTTGCTGAGTTGTCCATCATTTTTTGAATGTTTTTTAAAACTAATTTCGATTCGTGAGTTTTTATTGGATTCTTACTTAGTAGATCATGTTTTTCAGTGTCATTCTTTCAATGATTCTTTCCAAACTTGAACTAACCAGTCTTGGGATCCAATTTTCACTAAACCTATATCCAACCCTAGAGCATTATTACCTCCATGGTTGAGTATAGTAATAGAGTGTGTTGGAGTTCTAAAACTACTAGACAACAAAATGCCTAATATCTTAGTAGAAAAAGCCTATAACCTAAGGATTAGCTAACTCGTTGTCACAACTATATGAATTCACAACTTAGAACCAACTTCAATGAAACCAAAGATGGTTTCCTACTCTTTAGGTCCTGCTAAAGCAAGGTTTCCTACCCTATCTGCTCCACCTGTTCATCGGTGAGCTGTTCTTCTCTGATCCTCAAAGGGGATTGGGTAGGTGAATACTCTTGGTCATCTAACCCCTCTTCTCTTATGTATTTTCTTCTCTTCCGGGATGGCTCAAGAGGCCTTTCTTTCAAGATTTCACTAGCAGATTCCACTATTTGCTTTCCCTTATGTACAGGAACCTTTTTATTTTGAATTATAGTGCATCTTGGTCTCTTTTGAACAATTATTTCATCAACTCCTACTTTTGGAGTAAAAGCCGACTTTCTCATAATCTCTTTGGCCTTGTCTAGGAATAAATCAATAAAAAATTTCTTCTTTTCATTCATGGATTCCATTATTTCAGGGAAAGTATTCATGAGCTTATTTATCTGAACAACCTCTGTACCATCATTATCTAGAGGATTATATTTCTAATCAAAAAAATGAATAAATTCTAAAACTCAGGAGTAGACTCTCCATTTTTCCTTTTTAGTCTCTTGCCCCTGCAAGGAGAATTCATTCCTTATAATGTCCTCTGGATAGTATGAGTCATGTTTGATACTTCCCAATTTAATCCTATATCTTAATGCTTGATTGTAAAAACCTTCAGTATCACAAAAATGGTAATGGGAGATAACCATTTTGTACTGATCTAGAAACTTATACAGAAAGAGCCATTCCCCTTTTGTAATCACAAACTAATGAGCAACTGTGCATGTAGGAAATATTGACCCCAGTGATCTCTTCAATAAGTAAGACTCCTCCAAACCTCCTAGCTGCCACAAAATCTCAGCCACTCCAACTTTCGGAGGTACTTGATAGGGCAACACATGAGGTGTACCATTGTAACCATAAATTCAAAATATAGTGGAAACAAGGTAAGGAATGATATCTCCCCAATTATGTGATATTTCTAAATTATGGGGATTATCCATGGGCCTGATGAGATTCATCAATGTCCTCAAGATCCTGGGATTTTCAATTGAAATGAGGCACCTTAATCTGGATGCAAAATATCTATCAAACCTGACATAACTAGCATTTTCGACATCCCAAGTCATATTTGCACTCCATAACTGGACTGGCAAAAGTTCCCCATTCTCTTCTCTATTTAATTCCATCTCTGTACCAAAATTGGTCACCCCTTTGAACAAGAACATATGCATCAATAAAGAGTAATGCCCAAAGGTTTTATCCACCTTCCCTTTTGCAATTCCCACCATACTATCATGAATTTCTTCTGCCAAAAAGGAAGAAAAATAAAAAATAATGTCTACACCAAAAGAAGCAATTTGAATCATCATATACATGAGGCTGATGGGCATGAAATCCTACTCATCTTCACCAAGAAAATGACACAGAGTCATGTATATTTCTACAGCCCAGGATGTGAAAAGATTCCTCTTAAAAGGTTCCCTAGAAGCTACAGTGATTACTGGAAAAGCTCCTATTGTGCCAATATGTGCCCTCAATGCACCCTTCCTAATTTCATCCTTCTTTGCTTTGTACTCATTTTCCAATTCTAGTAAACTAATGGGCACATGGTAGTCTGACAAGGGTTCTAATTTGAAAACCTCCCTAATCTCCACTAAACTAATTGAGATTAGAAGCATTCCATTAGTTCTTCTTACTACCTGAATAGCTTGGTCATATTTCTTAGCAATGGCATCAAGCAAATCATAATCCATGAAAACAATTGGAACTACTAGTTTCCCCAAATCAAAATTCCAAACATTAGCATGTAGGGCAAACAAATTCCTCTTTGAAAACCATTTTTTAAACAAAACAAGACCAGTTTGTGTAGTAGTTGCATCACTAATGCAATTTCTTTTATCATAGAGGCCATCTGAAATCCTTAACCTAGGCTCAGTAGTGGATTGTGGGAGTAACTCTAGCAAGTCATAATGAACATTCCTATCCATATAATTAACTTGCCCAAAAAATTCTTTCTTAGGAGGCATTTGGACTGTAATGAAAGAATTGGAATGCAATAGAGGTTATAATATGAGTACTCACTTGATAGCCAAACTCGTGCTTCTTTGAATCTCTATAAATGCTCTTCAAACAACTGAGGAATTGCTTCATCTCTTTATCAAGCTCAATACAATCAATAGGATGCTGTGCTCTGCGGATGTGAAAAACTTTGTCTGATGAGACTGGCCAAGATAAAATCTACTAGATCATACTCTAGTTTCTCTCACATGCAAAGCCTTCATTCATCATAAATGTGCCAAATTGCACAACAAAGAAGCACCATACTTTCTTTTAAATTTGTGTCATCGATTTCCAAAAAATCCTACGAGCACGAAAAGAGAACTAGGCTAACTCACATTTTTTCTTAACACGTTGGTAGTTAACCCAATAAAATAATTCCACCTATAACTTTCCTCTAATATTTCCCATTGTTAACTGGGGACGTGTGTCATCACCTTGCTACCTCGCTACACATATCCTTCGAGCACCTTTCGATAGCGAGTTAGCGATAACCATTGATTCTGCTCTGATCTTTTGGCAAACATTTGATATAGCATGTTAGAAAACAATGGTGGGTCCTTCACTTGCTACCTTGCTATGCAAAACCTTCAGATATTTCCATAGCAAGTTAGCGATAACCCTTGATTCGAGTTGATTTGATGACTCAAAAAAATTTACCTATTTTATCCATGGGGAGTGAGTACAAAGTATCACTATCACTGAGTTGTCCTACATGTTGGCATATATACTTAATATCAAATGTCATCACCTCTCCTAGACCCTACTGTTTTTGTCATTTTCAAGTGACTCGCTACCTCGCTACCTGGAAAATATTGACTTCTCGGCTAGCGAGATAGCGAGCTCTAGTGGAATCAAGAACTTTTAGCTTACACGTGCTAAATAGGATGCCACCGTGACGTTAACTTGCACAACTTCCTTATGAAAAATCACTTTCTTAGGGCCCACTTTAGTTAAAGCTTCCAACCTATCACACCTTTTTGACTAGTTGCTACTAGAAGAAACAACTACTTCTCGTCTAGCAAGATAGCGACATTCTAGACAAGTAAAAATTTGGCGTTGGAGAATAAGACACATTTATTGCTAATTAAAACTGGCATCAGAGAGGATGGTCACGCGTACTCGACACCATCTTTCGATATATAAGCGATCATTGTTTAGTTGATATTTAATGTGACTGCTCTGTGGATAATTGATAGTACTTTTGATGTCTAATCAACTATGTATCAATTTTGTATTTTTAAGAATATATCTTAGCATTAAGTTGCATAATTGTATAATGTTCATTGTTTTAAATTAATCTAAATGATTATTTTTTAAATTTTATTTTATATAATCTAATAAATAATTTTCAAAATTTAACTGTAAACTTAAACATTAATTTAGTTGGTCTTTTTAAATATATTTTAATTATTTTATGAGACAATTTTAAAGATTGAAATTTCAAACTTTAATATAGATATCTAGAAAAATTTAAAAGATGAAGATTTAACATGATAAAAAATTAAACTTCAAAAATTAAATTAATTTGTTTTATGTTATCTAAAGAAATAATTTTAATGTTCAAAATTTTATTAAATGAATAATAAAAAACAAATTAACTATTTTATTTTATATTTACACTTTATTTGAAATATATATATATATAATTATTTCAATATCAAAATATTGGGAATTATATCATAAATTTTACAAATTAAAATATCCTTTAAAAAAAGTAGTTTTAAACTATTTTGATGAAAATATATCATTATTTGTATATGTTTATATTTGACTTTTTTTAGCATTTATATATTTTGATATATTTTTTAAATTAAGACTCCAATAAAATTATATATATATATATATATATATGTAATTTTTTAATAGGTAATTTTAGTTATTGTAAGGCTTAGAATTAGAGTTAGAGTTAATGTTAGGATTAGGGTTAGAATTAGGGTTACAAATATAGTTAAGGTTAGAATTAGAAGTAGGGTTAGCGTTAAGGTAAGCGCAAGGTTAAGAACAAGAGTTTAGGTTACAAATATAGTTAGGGTTAGGATTAGAATTATAGTTAGGGTTTGAGTTAGAGGTAGAGTTAGAATTGGAGCTCGGATAAGGGCTAGAGTTAGTGTTCAAATTAGGGTTACGATTAGGGTTAGAGAAAGGGGTAGAAAAAGGGTTAGTTTTAGGGCTAGAGTTAATCTCTCTCTCTCTCTCTCTCTCTCTCTCTCTCTCTCTCTCTCTCTCCCCCCCCCCCCCCTCCCCCTCCCTACCTCCCTCCCCCTCTCTCTTTCTCTCTCTCCCCCCCTTTCCAACCAACCCATCCCTCTATCTTAGCCTCTCTTCCTAAATGCTCCTATGGCCTAATTCTTTACTTATGTCCCCTCTCTGTGTATCTCCAACCCCCTAATTCTCTACTTATCTATCATGTCTCTCCACTTCTATTTTCTACTTATCTCTCATATCTCTCCACTTATACTTTTTATCCTACCCACCATCTCGCTCTCTCTCCTCTCTCTCTCTCTCTCTCTCTCTCTCTCTCTCTATCTCTCTCTCTATCTCTCACCCCCTAATTCTCTACTTATCTCTCTTGTCTCCACTCCCATTTCTCCCCCATCCACCATCTCTCTCTCTCTCTCTCTCTCTCTCTCTCTCTCTCTCTCTCTCTCTCTCTCTCTCTCTCTCCCCCTTCCAAATGATCCATCCCTCTATCTCAACCTTTCTCTTTGAACCATCCTACAGCCTAATTCTTTACTTATGTGTCCTCTCTCTCTCTCTATCTCTCTCTCTCTCTCTCTCTCTCTCTCTCTCTCTCTCTCTCTCTCTCTCTCTCTCCCATCCCTCTACCTCCGCCCCTCTCTCTGAACCCTCCTACACCCTATTTCTTTACTTATGTCTCCTCTCTCTCTGCCACTCTATTATTTTGGGGCCTATTATTTCAGGATGGCTATGTGTCACACTATTATTTTTGGATGGTATATGTCATCCTATTATTTCGGGAATATATTTTTTCAGACCCCATTATTTCGGGTTCTATTTGGTTTCTTTTTTTAGACAGCTATTATTTTGGGAATGCTTTTTATTGTCTTTTATGTTGGCCACCGATTATTTTGGGAATATTTTTTATTTAAAATAAAAGTTTGGAACTACTCCATTTTCTTTTTTATTGACAAGGAATCTTGGCATATTCTCGTGCTGGGCATTTGTGCTACCATTGTATAGAATGCCTCTTAGCATAATGAATGTGTTAGATAGAAACAAATATTCATTATTTAAAAAATATAAAGAACTATTGATATCATATTTCTTTATTAATAAATTATAAATAAATATTTGTTTGATAGAGTTATAAATTTACTCATATGTACATATAAATACATGAATGACATAGCAATTATATAATTATGGAAAACTAAATTAAAGTATGTTGAAAATTGTAAATAAGCATACAACATCCAAATATTTATAATCAAATATATTGATTTTTAAGTTTATAATTAATTATTTCAAAATAGAATTAAAAAATAATAATGTATTCATATATAAATATCAATATTTATAAATGTTTAAAAGAGATATCAATGAATAAAATAAAATGGTAATTTTATTTTTTTTTATTAAAAAATTTAACTTTAAAATTATTAACATAAAAATAAAAAACATATCATTTAAGTAAATAGATTAGTTTAAAATAATAAACATATTATATTTATCCAACTTAAAGTTAATATATATTGGTACAAATTCAAAATTGGCACAGGGTTAATTAGAGATCAAAAGTATTATTATTTATTTATCCTACAGGGAAATCATGTCTGGCCCGGTGCAAATATGTTGCACTATAGTCGGTGCTTGCGTACTCATGAACTAATAATGGAGCTCCTATGATCAACAATTACCACTTTCTTTGAAATCTGGGCACTCACTATGTCACTACTGACGGATCGCATGGATTTTTTGATAGCAACGTAGCAAGTCACCGGAGAAAATGTCAATTCATGTGACATCATTCACAAAATCCTCCTTATGCATCCTTTTAAACACTAACAATTCTGGGATAAAAAAACGTGACCGCAAAATGCCCTTTTCCAGCACCCTACTTAGTTTTGATCACCGCAATGAGATTCTTTGATAGTTTCCAAGTCGCTATGGGGAAAAACCATGCAACTTTCCATAGCGAGTATGTGACAATTGTAGATTTTAACAAGATCTAACATCGAAACTAGAAAAATTGAAAGATTTAATCAACACTTCAAAATAGGTGAGAAGAGAACAGATTTTCTATGCCAAGGCAAGAATTAAAAATAAGACCTAGGGTTTTACATGGATTTGAAAAATATTAAGGAAAAATGACCAAGACTCAAAACACTAGGATCTTACCAAAGAACTTAGAAATGATTTTTTTTCTTTAAGATGATCAAAGGAGAATTTATACATAAAAAATCAGACTAATAGAGTGCAGATGGGATAGATTTTGTCAATTATGTTTAATCAAACTACTAGAGATGTTCAAAATACTAGAAGTTTGCTGATAAAGGTGTGAGAACTGAAAGACTATGCTGAGCTCTAGTTATTTTGTTTTATGTGTCTAACATTATTACAGTCAAATTATCTTTGTTCCCTTCTTCTTTTCTCCTTTCCTATTTGTATTTAGCTTACATATATTTTGTGTTAAATTTAGGATCCAAAGGACTGAACAAGGAACCAAGGCTTTGCCTTCGTCGAATATTATTATAAAGCATGTGTTGAAAAGGAAATGAAGAACATGTTTGTAGTGCCTGCCCCTAGGTCACATTTTTGTTGACATTTTTGAACTCTTTTAGAGCTAGTTTTATGTTGTTGGTTAGCAGCATTCTTTTGAGATTATCTGATATTGTGCTATGGATTCCATTGACATGTGATGAGATTACTTACACTTTACATTTCATGTATGCATGATGATTATTTTCAGTGTTTGTAGTTATTAATGATGATTAGTATGATGATTTTATCATATGTGTTTTCTTATGGATACTTACCCCATACTTGCATGTGTATGGTGTGTGTGTTTGCTTTGCGTGTTTGCTTTTGTATGGAATTTTTGATGTGGTTAAGGAAGGGAGTCTTAGTCACCTACTAGTCAGGATCTACACGATGCACCACTTCCTACCATTGCCTGTTTAGTTTAGTATATATTGTGTTTGTACATGCATGGTTTTTATGCAAGTTGCAGGTATTGGGTATCGACTTCCTTGAATTGCCAGGATGAGCGTACACTATCACATTATCTCAATGATATGAGAGGGGAGATAATTCTCAAGTCCAAATCCCAACCCTTTAAGCCATTTGTTCTAATTGAAAATTGGGACAAGTATCCGAGTTGAGTACCCTCCGAATATGTCGAATGACGTAATTCGTGATATTAACCCTTGGTTTGATTTTGTATGTATTTTGGCTATGATAGATTTTCATATCCTTACCTTGTGAGTATTTGATGTATTTTCTATTAATTAAGCCTAATTAAAAAAAAATTTAATTAATGGTTTAATTAAATGGAAAATTAATATGATATTTTATTATTTATTTTATTTAATTAATTAGAAAATTAATTAAATAAAATAATTAAATGTGAAGATAAAAGTTACAAGTTTAAATTTGGAATGTGACAATATTTATTTGGAGTTCATTTTTAAATAAATGACTAAATAATAATATTATTAAGCTAATAAATATTTTAGCAAATTAAGTTTTGAAAATGAAATTTAAAAGTGGAAAATATATTAAAATTATTAAAAGATTCAACATCTGATGTGATTAAAATATAAATATATTAATATTGAAAAGTGGAATTATTAAAGTTAGTGCATGAGATTTAATAAATAAATAAATAAAATTAAAAAGAGTAAATTAAATATTATATTAAATTTTTCTCACACAAGAGTTTGCACTCTAAGAATGCATAAGTTGTCTACACTTAGAAGTTAGCATTTTATTTGGGCACATGGTGTCTACAACCTTAAGACTTATCTAGAAGGTTGGAGAAGACTCATGCTTTGTTGTCATGCTTATCTTCTAGTTGTTTCTAGAGAACACTCTAGATGCATCTTAGAGGCCTTTAAATAGAGGCTCTCCTAATGTGTTTGGACAAGCTTAAATGAAAGCTTAATGGAAGCTACAAGCTACAAGCTTCAAGATAAAAATGAAAGCTTCAAGCTTACATGCTCATATTCTTCTTCATGCTCATATGCTCCTTCATGCTCATATGTTTTCTACATGCTCATATATTTTTACATGCTCATATGCTTCTATATGCTTCCATGCTTCTTCTAGCACTTCTAGTCACTTGGAGATTTTCGGTTGGCTTGGATCTTGGAGGAATTGCGAATGATGGAGAAGGAAGGGATTTTCTATGGACTTCTGAGGCATGGCAGATTAGCATCAGTGTCTAGGTGCACTCATGATAATCTCATATTTTATTTGCACTATTTCTCTTCCTGTCTTCATCATGTCTATTATATGTACTCTTTGTGATTGAATCTACAATTAAATTGGAATCTAGATATTTTATTGGATGAGTAGAAAAAAATAGAAAACCCTAGATCCAATCAAGGAGGACATTTGATCTAAAATGGGTTCGGGTTCGATATAGAATCAAATTGAAGAATTGATTAGACAAGTGCTTGTATTTAAATGAAGAATTCTAAGTTAAAATTTTATAGGCAAACCTATTAGAAAGATTAATAGGTAAATCTAAAGAATAAGCATTATAAGAAGAATTCATAATTTATTTAAAAGTTATGCTCGCAAACATTATTGTAAATGTTTCTTTTCCTTATTAATTTTATAGATTTTGTAGATATATATATATATATATACATAAATAAATATGTATATATATACAAATATATATATATATATATACATATACATATATTTATATACACATATATATACATACATACATACATACATACATACATACATACATACATATATATGTATGTATATTGTGAATGTCGCTTAAAATTATTGAAAGAATGAGAATCGCTTTTGAAAAGTGTTTATTAAAAAAAAGCTTATATAAATTATCATATACATACGATATACCCCCACCCCATTGTACCTCTACAAGGTACCTGCGATGGGATCATTGTCTTTAAATATATATATAGCACCTTACGTCCTCACTTAATGCTAGTTGCATGAGGGTACTGTACCCTGCATCAGCCGAGGTGACCTTTGCAAGACCGCACGATTATAAGCCATCGGCCATTATGATTCAGCCAGTATAGTTCTTTGTTCTTATAAATTGATTTATGTTTATCATATAAACTTTAGTTTGTATTATTAAATTGCAATAGGGGCAAATATATCAACCCCTACCTGACTGTCAAGTCATGCACAGACTGTGCGCATGGTACCTACGCTTTGCAGTGTACCGGAGCTACGGGCCGCATGGAACAATGAATCCGTCCGTGCATGGCATCTTCGCTTAACAACAATTTAAGTCATACAGTCACAGGTATATTTATATAAGGCACCACCTTTTAATATGGTCGCTGGTTAAAATATCAATCAGTTATTTTTTTATAATTCATTTTCATATGTTATATATATATAAACATATGCAAAATATTAAATGAAAATTTTTAATAACTAAGATTTATAAATAAATATTATAAAGTTTTAAATTAATCCATTTACTTAATTAGAATTCAATCTAATTAAGGTTAATTATTAGTGTATTATAGATTGAAGTTTTAAGTTATTCAGTTATTGTTATCGATGATAATGGGATTCAGAAGAATTTCACATTGATTTATTGGGAATCAAAGAACAAGTAGAGATTGAAATTTAATGAGGAATATGTGGTAATAAAGTCAAAATTAAATTGTTGAGAAATGATCAAATTATAATTTTAAGGATTTAAGTTGTTTGAACGCTTACCTTAGTCAATTTTAAAAAAGGGTCTTCTCACTTGATAATAATCATTGAATTATTAGTCATGACATTTCAAATTAAGTTGAGCGATAGAGTCTTATTTGAAAAGATTAAAGATAGTATGAATAAGTCAAGAGAATGTTGGTATTCTTTGAAAGATGACGAATGCGGTGATACAGAATTATTATTAAGATTTTCAATATAGCTTGTTATTAATATTAACAAGTTATTGAATTATTAATATGATCATTTGAATATTGAATTATAGTTGACTTTTAACTTACAAATTGTAGTTAGTTATTAGTCAACTGATATTAATGGGAACGTTGCCATGGATATGTAATTATTAAATTAATTAACTGGAGTTAATTAGATTTAATTAATAATTAAGTTATGCAATAAAGTTTCAATTGATATAGTAATATCAATTCCTCTAGCAAAGTTGTTAAGTATTTACATCAAAGTTGTTAAGTCTTATGACTTGAATTATGACCTTATATATTATATGGTTGTCAATGATGATAATGATTAAATTAAAAGACTCAAACTTTAGTAATGCTTAATTAAGTTTCTATTTGAAAACTAATAAGATGTAATAGGTCATGGATGGTGTACCTATGTTAATGGATTGAGATAAATAAAGTTATCTTCTTATTATTCGAAGATTGATAATTGGTTCTTTTATAAATGAATAATGATCCTAGAAAAGTTGAAAGGTTAATCAACTAGAATATGGATCATGGTTAAATATAGAGAATAATTTAATTAAAGGTCAATGATGATCAGTTTAGTGAATATTTTTCCTTAAGTTATTCTTAGAATGTAATTGTTAAGAATATAAGGATAATGCTTTCGAGGAACAAATGGGTTGACTTGTAGGTCAAATGATAAATCATATACACATGAAGAATACTTGAAATGAAATTGGAAACCTCTATAGTTGATTCAATTATGTAATATAGCAAAACCAAAACATGTGTTTGCATTGTGTATTCTATATGCTTCTTGTTTTGGGTTTTGGGTTGACTAGTGTTGACCAGTTATAGGATGTCTACCAGAGGCTCAAGGGTTATGATTATGATGTCATGATGATTTCTTAATTCTGATCTTTATAAACCCAACCATGGTTATGTGATGGAATTCTCTATGTATTGGTTGTGATTACGGATTGTTATACTTGAGATTATGAGACACTTGTCTTAACCATTATTTTTGAGTCATCGATTAGTTATCCTTGGATTACTTTCCAGTCGTCATGATGGGACTAAAATGTTGATTTATTTCTTGATGATGTCATGTTGTGACATGTTTGAATCAACCATTTTTGAGTCTTTGATTAATATTATTTTGAGATATTCTTGGTTGCTTGTTAAGAACCAATGGATATTGTGATTCATATTGGAGATTATATTTATGAGGTTTATTTTGTGGGACTTTTATGTGTTCTTGGATGGAAGAACCATCTTATTATCAGGTTGCCTATTAAGGAACTGAGTTTGATCTTTATGAGTGTTGTGGTATGGGACACAACTGTGGATTTATGTGCTTAGGAGAGGTTGTCTAGGTACATGACTATGGGAGTGGCTTGCATAGGGGTCCGAGGCCCAAAGTGGTTAGTACCAGGGTAACCTAATGCAAGTTATGTAATAAGTGATAATCTAATAATTAAAATTTATGGGGGGAAAATAGACTAAAAATATAAGTTAGAGATATTTAAACCACCCATGCCTTGAGTGCTTGTATAGACTAAGGATGGGAGAAGTGCCTCGTCTTCTTGAGAGGGCTTCTTGGTTTCCACATGTGCGATGTTGAGGGTCCAGGGTTCAGAGTAACCAGTCCAAGGTAACTCAACGCTTGAGGGTCCGGGGTCTAATGAGAGAACAGTCCAGGGTAACTCAAGCAGCCATGTGATGACACTCCCTAGTTTGTAGCCTGAGTCTCCTCTATAGATTTTGTGTACCTTTGGTGGTGTACTTATTGTTGTGCCTATGCGATTAGATGTCATTTTGTGATTGGAACCTTTGAGTTAGTATACTTTTAGGATTCCTAGACTTAAAGAGTATTATGCTATGTGATTTTGATAGCCTGTTTGGGATTTGAGATTATCTCCTCAGCATGGTGGGAGTGGACCACTTAGGTTCCACGTGGTCGGGTGGTAGTGTTTTTCCACTCTTATCATTTGAGATCTATCTGAGACACCATGGCTAATGCATTCTTGGTTGGTATTTATCTTCATTCTATTCTTGGATCATTATGATAGATGATATACCTTATGATGGATGTATTTACTAATATGTTTCTTATATTGATGATTTTCTTTACCTTGCATGTTAGATTATGTTAGTTTATGCTTTACTATTGCATGTTAGTAGGATGTTTTAGGAGTGACATTCCTACTATGTTAATACCGATGATCTCTTCGGTGATTTGGAATATTATGCATGGAAGGATGGCTAGGATCCACGATGGTCTAATGATGCTATTTACAATTGGGAGGAACCGTGCACTTAGTTATTTATGTTGGTGATATATGGTTATCTTTTATGATGGATGTTTATATTTTTTGTGATGATGTATCATGCATGACATATGGTTTCATTATGTTATTGCATCATGGATTAATATTGGATGATGATGTACTTTATTTACATGGATGTTTATTCTTTCATGCCTTGTAACATGTACAGTGGATGATTGAGCTAAACTAAAATGTAGTTACAAAAAGAACACTTGAATGTGGTTTAAGAATGTTGGATGTATCATTGTTATTACATATGAATGTGATGTTAGATGAATGGTTGAATTAGATGTAATTCAACATTAAGGGATCTTTAAAGAATGTAATTTTTTATGTTATGTTTACTTTCAGTTGGATGTTACTATTTCTTCCGCAAATGTTATGAATGGTTTTACTTTCATGGTTTAAAAAAAAAAAATTTTTTTGGCAAACTTTAGGTCAATTCTTTGGATCCCTTGGCAGGGCATTACAATGTTTTCTTCAATATTTAAGCTGGACGATAAAGTTATAACAATTAAATGGGCATCCTATCAAAGGACTTCTTCAACTGAAGTGGTAAATGACTGGTATTTGTGTTGTCTATTCAAGGTTTAGCATGTGTTTAAATTATCATAAGCTTGTAGTAGATCTACACTATTGCTTATGTTCACATGACTATCCTACACCATGTTGAAAGAATATTTTCTCTTGCCATAGTGTGTAGCCTTCAAAAAAATGCCACATTCCTTTGTTTTGTTAATTCTACTTGATGCCTTAATACCTCCAGCACATAGAGTAGCCTTGGAGGGAATACATCTAAATTGGCTTCCTCCAAATTGGGGTGTACTTCCTACATGTTTTAGGATTCTTCTTTAGGATTCTCTCCTTCAATAGATCAATGCCATACTCAGACTAGTGTCATTACCTAGCGTATTCAGCTTGAAAATGTTTGTTTTAGTTGTAGCATTATTACACTTATTTTTGGTGATGTTAATATTTAGTTGTATTGTTTTATCTGACAGGGATACCCAGACAAGGGATGGTCTCAAAATATTTGTAACAAATGCAGAGTTTTGTAGCAAAGACATTGCTTTAACAAGGAAATTTCCTTCTAAAGATGAGATTAATATAAAGGTTGCTAAATTTTCTCTAAAGGAAAAGATAGAGGGTGCCTTGAGCATTTTCCAACACTCAAAAGATGTTGTTTTGGAGGTTTATGATGTTGTTAGGCATGTTGATGATGATCTCAAATTGAAGATGATATGAAAAGAACAAAAGCTTTAGCAGCATTGAGCAATCAAATGATTTGGACTAGAAATGTAAATGGATTGCTTGTGTAGTAGGATTGCCAAGGTAATCGTATTCAGGAATTCATGCATTCATCTGTTGCTATTCAATGTTTGTGTGCTTTAGGAACAAGGATTTGGATTGGATATGTTGATGGGAGGGTGCATGTCATGGAACAAGATGGATGTCATGGAATGAGGAGCTTCTTGGTCAGGGTCTTGCTTGAATGAAGAATTGGATCATGGGCTAGGGAAACATGACTCCATTACTACAAGGTCTCCTGTTACATGAAAAAGAACATCAACTCATGCTGCTCCTCTTGTCAGTGTCAACCATTAGGTTAGCATACATTTTTTTCTTTTTAAATCCTAGTTGTATTAGAATGTCATGATAAAATAGATTAGAGGATATTAATACATCAAATCATTTGCTATCCTTTATGCTATAAATTAGTATGAAGTCTCTTAATATAAATTGATCCATAGTTATACTTGAGAGAGTGTTCATTGCAAAATAAGAGTTTTTTAGCTTGATATTTTTAACATATACTTGATGTATGGATGAACCATTAATTTCTCCATTATACATGCTTTAGAAAAACTTCAAATGCACCTACTCTACCTCTGCCTACAATTTTGTACTCTAGATTCTAAATCCTCAAAAACCACAATGTTCTTTTTAAACAACCTAGAAAAAATCTCGAATCAGCAATACTTTATACTTCCTTTGAACTATACGAAGTATGTGCACCTCAAATTTTCTAGATTAGTAGCCACTAAATGAGGATAGAGTATAGGAAATGACATGGTGATAATTCTAGGGGAGACCTCAAGTAGGTGAAAGAAGGAGACTAACCTTATTTTGTCCTGAACCTATAGCTTCTAGGTGTGAGCATGTTTAAAGCTTATTTGAGAGTATTCACACAAAGAACACCTTTATCACCTTGCCTTTAACCAATATAACCTTTGTCCCCATTCGTAAAGGCAAGGAGTCCTCCTCATTATGCTATCAATTTGGATGGCATCCACCCATTTGCCTATTCAACTATCACAAGAGCACATAATGATATCATCTTCACTTGTGGTGATATGAAAACATTTAGTGTCCATACAGAGATATTGTTTGACCAGTACAATTATAAGTTTCTCTATCTTCTTTGTTCCTCTATACAGTTCCATGAGACAACTTCCCCACTCAAAAAAGCCAACTCCCTTTATTTTCTCATGCAACGGCCTTGACATGACAACAAAGAAAACTAATGTTATGGACATATATATTCTCAACATTATACTAAAAAGATGAATGAAAGCTATGCTAGAAGAGGAAGTGCTAACTTTGACTACTTTTGGAAGAAAAAGAAAGTAGAAGTGGAGACCTATTCCAGGCCTCAATAGTTATTAAAAAGAAATAGTTAATTCCAATTGTAATGTGTTCACTTGGAAAATATAATGTCCCATTTCTACTATTCACAATATGATTTTGGCCTTAACCTATTTCCTCATGGTACTATAGACTAACCATGACACAGTTAATAACAGATAAACTAAATGATTATTATACACCATTATTCCTAGATCTTGGCAGAACCAAACAAGCAAAGCAAGTAAAATTTCATCTAAATTCATGATTTTTCTCAAGGACAAAATTTAAAAAGTTTTTGTTCTTGGTTGTTTACATAATTTAGAGTATCTGTTCCTTTTGTTCTAAATGTTTTATTTCTTATCAATTTAGAACTTTCTCCACATTGTGGTCTTGTGTTTGTTATTAATAGATTTATCTTTATTCCATCTCCAAAGTATTTTTTGGGGTTAGTAGAGAGTATGAAATAAGTAATTTGCTTAAAACTATTGTTTGGATGTACTTGTAGAGCAAATAGTGTCCAACTCTTGGCTGTGAGTATGGTGTTGACTTTGTAATTGGAAGTGGGTGCTATGATATCACTTGCAAATTTTCACACAACTTTTTCTATAATGTAACTTATGTTATATTGTGCTTAGTAATAGTTCTTCTGGCAAGTGCTTTTGTTTGCCAACAGATTGTTCTTGATTTTAATATATTGTATTGAAACTTAAATAGTTTAAAATTTTGACTAAAACCTCTTTAGTGCTCCAAGGAAGCTCATCGTGCAGTTGATTGCGAGATAGTACATTAACTAAGATCACATGTCAATTAAGCCTCTATAGTTTCTTTTCATCTAGAGACAATTCTAATACTTTGTGAACATTATGTTATGGTAGAAGAAAATAGCAAGGACACTCTTGGAATAATCTGCAAGGAGCCATGGGGACAATTCAAAGCAATATGCTTCTCCAAGTAAAAATAATGAAGCTAGTAAAAGAGATGAAGCTTCCTTCCAAGGGGCCAAAACACCTTCCACTCCACATAAATCACACAACTTCTCAATATCAAGGTCTTCCACATACTAGTTAAATGAAACTGATCTCTCTAACCTTGTTGATATGGACTATGGTAAAGTGTAGGATGGAATAGAGCAAATCTAGAGCACCACTATAACTTATAATATAGAAAGATGGTGATAGAAGTTAGTTGGAGGTCAGTTCCGACATTCCATCCATCCCTATTTGGGTACATGATGATAATTTTATTTGGTGGTTGTTGAGCAACATAATAGTTCTATTCACATTATATATCAAGTAAATAAATGGCTTGACATTACTTAAACTTTTCATGCTATCTATTTCTTTATATAATCAAAAGCGTTCACCATTAAATGGGGACAATCCCTATGGAAATTAACCGAACTTAGTTGAATTGTGAAATTTAATAAGTCATGTTATATGTGTACCCCGTATGTTAAAAATATGAAAATAATTATTTTTTATCATATGTTTTATCTTTTGGTGGGCCCTGTCAGCCATGGACTATCTTCATACAATGTACATGATTTGTCTCAATCGTATAAATAATTATACATTCTTCATATTATTTATTGTTAGTGTTTTTTAGGAATTCTATAAAATAGTTCACATGCCTTGCCTATGATATGACATTTTGCATGCATCCTACACTCTCCCTCATTCGGCTGATGATGGATTATGTAGAGTGATCTGAAACCATAATGCTAAAAAACACACAATCAAATCCAAAATTAACTTTCACTACAAATGGATTGTGGAAATCTAATATTGGTAAAATTGCATGCATGTCTACTAGGACAATAACAACTTAAACATATATTTGTCCTGGTAGACATGCATGCAAAATTAACAATATCAGATTTCCACAATCCATTTGTAGTGCAAGTTCATTTTGGATTTGATTGTTTGTGTTTTCTAGAATCATGGTTTCAAATCACTCAACGTAATCCATCAGTAGCTGGATGAGAGAGTGTAGAATGCATGCAAAGTGTCATATCATAGGCAAGGCATGTGAACTGTTTTATAGAATGCCTGAAAAAAATTTACACCTAGCTGTTGGTGGAAATTTCTGCCTTCATTGGTTGAAATTTGCACCAACACTTGGGTTTTTTCTACCTTCATTGGTGGAAATTTCCACCAATGCCTAAATTTTTTCCCACCTTCATTGGTCAAAATTTCCACCAATGCCTATATCTTTTTCTACCTTTGTTGGTCAAAATTTCCACCTTCATTGGTCAAAATTTCCACCAACATCTAAATTTTTTTCTACCTTTGTTGGTTGAAATTTCCACCAATGCCTGATTATTTTTCTACCTTTGTTAGTTAAAATTTCCACCTTCATTGGTTGAAATTTCCACCAACGCTTAAATTTTTTGTACCTTTGTTGGTCAAAATTTTGACCAATTCTTGGTTGAACTCGGAAAAATGCTCTAAAATGTTTTCAACCAATAGATTGGTCAAAATTTTGACCAACCAGCAACCTAGTCAAAATTTTGACCGCAAAAATAGAGACCAATGAGTTGGTCGAGTTTGGTAAAAATTTGGTCAAAAATTGCATCGAAAATTTGACCAATAAAGGTCAAAAAATGATCCCAAATGTACTAGTGTCCCTAGCTAAGAGGGAGTGTTAATGATTGTGGCTTCCATTGGATTATTCCCAATCAATGAAATCAAATATTTGAATGTCCTATCTATGTTAAACATTTGATATCTATCCTATACTATTATTATCATGGAACATTTGTATAATTATTAACTCTGTGTGTGTGTGTGTGTGTGTGTGTGTGTGTGTGTGTGTGTGTGTGTAGAAAGATTCCTTATCATTCTATAGGACAAAATTAAAATAAAGATTCTATGATAATGTAAATGTAATATGAAATTTAAAATTAATTTTGCAAATGTACTATGTTTTTCTAAAAATAGAATTGTTTATTCAACTTTCAAACCCTAGCAAAATCAATTGCTACATTATTTTCATGATAAGGAAATGAGAAAAATGTTGATTTTTAATGTAGAAGACCCAAAACATAAAATATCAATACTTTTATAACTGAAATTCTTTAATAAATAAAATTTATGTTTGAGGAGTCATCCTTGCCTATTGTATAAATCATAAATAAACTAGCAAGTTTGCACCGGGAAAAGGTGCAAGGGGTATGTCGATAGGTCATAGAAGTGAAAGTAGCATTTACCAAAATATAATATTTTGTAAGTGTTGCTTGTTCCATTTCAATTAATTCCAACACATTAGAAATGGTGTATATTTAAACTCATATATAAGAGCCACAAAAGGAAGAAAGTAGGAAGCAAAAATTACTTTTTGACCAACAACGAATGGACATTAACTTGAATCTTGCATAAAGAAAGAATAGTATTTTCCATTTTCATTTCACTTGAATAGTTAAAAACTAAATAAATTTTAGTTTTACACATTCCACCATTAGTATCCACAAAGAATAGAAGTGAGATATAGAACATAAAAGAGATGAAATGAATCAAATTGTGGGAGCAAGGAACATACATCTTACATAGCCCAAGTTAACATTCTAAAACAAAAAACAACACAAAATTACTTGAGTCTATAAATCAACAAAGATTAATATTCCTCTTTTGAATGACATATTTCATATATCCAACTCAATTCTTGAAGCAGAGGAAATATAGCTGCAAACAAAGAATATTTTGGTGATTAAAATGTGAAGTGCATTTGTAGTCTAAAAAAGTTGTCCTAATTGAAAACAAAACCTAATTATGTTGAATTTAATGTACATGTTAATTTGAAGGTTTGTAAAATTGAATGAAGTTATTAAAGTGTCATTATACACTAAACTTTTACTACAAAAAGTAGTATTTTAGAGAGCATTATCTAATCATGATGAATTTAAATTACAATGATGTAATAAAATGTTAAGCTAGTAGATTAATCAAGAAAAATGTAGCAATGAAATGTTTGAAACACAATAATTCATCCACTTTCTTCATCTTGACCACTGGATTGAACCAATAGAAAATGTAAAATTAAAATAGTGTTAGAAGTTGAAATATGCTACAGGTAAATGAAGTAATGATATGAACCATAAAACTATCAAAGTGGTTGTGTGGTAGACATAAAGTACATGAGTACCATGTGAGAGCAACTATTGGGGAAGCTCTTCTTTCTTTCTAATAATGTTATACAAATTCTTTTTCAATTTGACATAGTGTTCGAGAGAGAAGGCATGGTTAATGTGAATGCATTGTAGGGACTTGACTATGGAGACCATTATAAAGGTAAGGCCCCACCTTTCAATTTTACCTATATCAATGTTTCCCAAAAATGCTTCATCATCTTATATACCTCTTACTTCACATCTCTTTGATCATCCTATGACTAAAATTGTGGATAATAATGGTGCCATAATGCACATTAAATAAGCTTCAATTTGAATTGTAAAATTGCTATGTTGTGTCGATATGAATTTTTCCTATTTGTAAGTTATTTATTCTAGACTTATATGAAATCTTATTCAAAGTGTAAAAAATAAATTGTACTATATAAATTTGGTCATACTCAATAAAATTTCATTTTGTTAGATATTTCAACTTACAAGATTAAAATTTTATTTTTCATAAAGATTCTTAACAATTTTATACTATATATTCTAGAGTCCTTGAGAAATTGAAGTAAAAATACCATTTTGGCATATAACATTTAAAGTTGGTAAAATCATATGGTAAGAATTAAAAATAAAATAAAATTGATAAGTATGTGCTAGTTATACTTCTTTTAGATTCAAAGTATATGATGTTGTACAAAATAAAATACACAATCTTATAAATTTTGTATCTAAATACACTCCAAAAATTTTGAAATATAAATGAATTGTATAAACCAAAATACACAATCTTATAAGTTTAGTATCTAAATACACTCCAGTCTCCTTAAAATTGTGAATCATGTCTCAAAATTTAGTTTGATAAGAATGGTGGTACTTGACGTTGTTGTATATAGATTGATACATAAGTAATTTAAATTTCTTAGGCTATCCTAGTTGTCATCTACTCTTAGGAAACTTTATACTTCATTTGATTAAACTTAGTCTACTCATATGTTATATTTGTAAATTAAAAAAAAAAAAATCAATTAAAAGTACCAAAATATAAAGTGGTTGCTCTCTCTAATCTATAGCTACTAGAGGTGAACATAAGTTTAAAATAATTTTTATAAAACCTTCAAAATATTTTAACATAATTTATGAGTCCTTATCAATATGTCTATTTATATATAAAATTCTAAATAATATATTTATAAAATTAATTTTAAGGTATTAAAATGGCTTGTTAAAGTTTACTTAAGAATTTTTTAAATAAGCAAATGAATTATATAATTAATAAAGCATTAGGAAAAATATAGAAAAAAAAAAAAAAAAAATCCCTTTCACACTAAGAATATTTATGCGAGTATTCTTTTATTAATTTAATGTTTTTGTTTGGAATTTGGGGTAGTTATTTATTATTAGAGCTTCATCTTACATTTTATAAATCAATGTGTTATTTTTTGCACTTATTTGTTTACTTAAGTGAATAGAAAAATAATAAAGAAAATACAAATATAATTGTATTAGTATTAGAAATTTATATTGCCCTCTATTTAATATTTCATGTACTTTTTTATGTTTGATTTTGAATTTTAATGAGTAACATTGTAATATTAGAATTTTTAAAATGTGATTTATAATACAATTTGAACAATGAATAATTAATAAAAATATATATTTAAAAAAATTGGAAAATAATATGGATAAAAATATAAAATAATTACAAATTCTAAAAAAATATTTACGAAATATAATATAATATAAATTAATAATATTTAAATATTATTTTATCAGTTAACAATTATTTGTGCGTGACATTTTCCACTGACCTGAGATTAACAACTATAGAACCCAGCCTATTTTTTTTTTCTTTTTGTTAAGAAAAAATGTACAAATTTGACCCTAAGGTAGTCTCGAACCCTGGACCTCTATTTCTCCATGCAACTCACATAGAGAACTTTTGGGGGTTTCCATGGTAGGATTGTGAAGAAGCTCTTGGAGGTGGCATGGGCAGCGAGAATCCTAAGCAATGTAGTCAGGAAATATTTCATTTGATTTGTCCTTGACTAAAAGGGGGGAAATAATACTAAACAAGAGCTCTGGAAGAGCTAGAGTCCTTGCCTATTGAATAAATAACTCATCTCTAGTTTAAGTGTATCGAGTATAGTTCTCCAATTTATAACTTCGATTATAATTTCAAAAAATTATAATGATCTTTTGATAGTGGAGAGTGGTCCCGTACAGATTGATTACCCATTCAATAGTTGGTTTCTGGAAGGATGATAAATGGGCACTGCTAGCAGGTGCAAATATATGATGATTTAGCAAGTGCCATAGTCTTGACTTATTTTAAGATGCATACTTTTTTGGATATAGTATTGAATGAATAGAAATCCATGTGGACATCTATTAAATTCCCATTTGGTAAGATATGCATTTATATTTGATGTATAAATGTTTCCTCAACTTTTTAATACTTCAATTCAAAATAGGATAAAAAATGGTTTCATTTTTAAATTTTTTTTCTAATTTATATTCAGCTTCACCCACTAATATATGTTAATCTCATTCCAAAGCTCTCATTCTATCGTAGCAGGGTATTGACAAATGTTAAGAAATTGGCACTGTTTGTGCCATTACATTTGCTTAAAAATTTGGAGTCCTTTCCATAAAACAACATGTCTATGCTTTGAAACTTTCACATTGGGTTCATTACTTTTGTAGAAGTTGTGACATCTAATTGAGGCATTCCGTCAAGCAATTCACAACGTCATCAGCTATGGTTCCACAATTTTGTATTATTTGAAATTTGGATTAAGCGCAATGACCCCATTGCGAATTTTGGATTGACTTCTATCAATTTTATTTCTTTGGAGGTGGTAAACTATTTCAATAAACTTGTAATGAGGATATTTTTTATTCATGGTATCTCCCAATGCTACATCTTTATAGGCATTATGTCAAACAATTGGGGTGTGTTGTGTATTCTAAAGCCTTCCATTAAATAATTTGGACTCGTTCTTTAGCATTTCACATCTGTAATCATATCAATCAATCCATTTTCTAAAGGCTTCTACAAATTTGGTTCAACAATCCATTTTCGGAAAATCTTGTTGTCAATGCATTTCATGAGATGAAATCCCTTTGATTTGTTTAGCCATATCTTTCATAAGTTTCTAAAACACATGTAGTTGAAAGTTTCTAAAGTCTTTTTAAGAATTCAATGTGCAAATCCAGCAATCATTAGTCTATGGAGTCACATTTTTTAGTGATATTTTGTCAAACAATTCATATGCCAAGTCGACACCCCATCATCTGATTACAAATTGGCTAGGGTATTATCTAGCTGATGTTAACTCTCCAAAACTGACTACCTGATCATTTTGGTGATGTGGAAAAATCAATAAAGAATTATACTAGTAATTATTCTTAAATGCAAGAGTAGATCCCAATGGAAAATGGGGAATAAAATATAAAATTGGATGAGAAATTTTTATACATTAGGTGAGACAACAATAGTTATCAAGAAGGTAGGTGTCTATAGCATATGTGTGTGGAATATCACATTAGGCTTTATTGATTTTGTCTCTATATGATATATGTGCTCAAATTTTAGTGTAATCGTGATTTTTTTAAAATTTTATATATAGTTAATTTTATTTAACATATCCTCTATTGTGAAAAAAGAAAAAGATGAAAATCTCAATATATATTAAAAAAGGAATTGAAAAAAATGATTTGGACAACTAAAATGAATAATTGCATTTTTGAAATGTTATAACTATCTTTAAGACCTAACTATTATTATAAGTGAAAAAAATTCACTCTAAGAATGTTAAATTTTATTTCATTAATTCTATAATAATTAAAATAATGAGACATATAAGAAAATTAATATTCCTTCATTTAAAAAGATAACTTTTAGATAAATATTTTTTATAACTTATTATTATTTAGAAAGTCTGGAAGAAAAAATATTGAATAAATAAATATAACCATTGATAATTGAATTTTGAACTAATTTAGAAAAAAAATTCAATAAATAAATATAATCATTATTCATTGAATTTTGAACTAATTTTTTTTAATACATATATCTATATAAAAAAGAAAATTTAATTTATATAAATAAAAATCATTTTACAAATTAATATTCTAAAATTAATTATATTCTTGAAAGAATGATTTTTTTTGTTTGTCATTTCTTAGCTCCAATCGGTCCTAAAATTAATTTTTCAAGTGTGAGTGTATTGATCATTCACTGGTGGCCATACAATCCAATCTGTTACCTTGAGGCTCCTCTTTATAAAGAGGAAGGAAGTCATTTTGATTCCCACATATACAACATTTAGTTTAGAACTCCAAATAATTGCAATCCTAAAACTTGTTGGGGAATCAACAAGTTATATCATACAACAACATTGTACAATCAAATTTGTGACACTTAATTTTGTTGCATACAATGCTCTTTCAAATATTATACATGCTTGTAAAATAAGAATCAAGAAAACTATTTATCATCTACTATTTTTCTGAGTAAATAAAGATTTGTCTTCATTTGTGTTGAAACTAAATTTCTTATCCTAGCTTTATCTATTTAAAATTTCAATTAAATACATATGACCACATCCCTTGAACCTTCTATTGGTGGAAGTGCTAATCACTAGTCTACAAAACAAAATTAATTTTGGAAACGAATAATGCATTCTCCCCAAAAGATGAATGATAGTGTTGAATATCACATAAAGATAAATGACGGCTTCCTGTAATGTGTGCAAAAATATTTCAATTAAAAAGAAAGTGATAAGAAACAAAACATAGAGTTTTCATTATTAAATTTTTGAAAGGGGATTATACTAGAGAGTAATAGATGCTTCCAATCCCCTTACAGGTGTTCAATTATTGGCGATGTTTGTCCACTGGGTTGGTTCACAGTCAGTGGGGACATAATTGAAATTTTTGAAATGGATGACATAATTGACATACCTTATAACACAAAAATTTCATATCTCTCCCTAAGTTGATATTCCCTTTCTATAACTAAATTTTGTACTTCTATTGAGTAAGTGTCTGATTGGTTGATGTTCCCTATTTTTGGATGACTACTCCCCCTAACTCAAAATACAATGCATTTGTCAATCTGCAAAATCTTTGTGATCCCCATTTTTTGACACTTATGTCATTTAGGTGGTACATTGATAGTGTGTTTTTCCAAAAATGTTTTGTGAACCTCTATGATTATTTTTAATGTTGCATCCTAGTTATTGCATGCTACCTCTAGAGAGTGGTATTGAACATCTAGTTGGGTAGCAAGGTCAACTAGGCCATCATGTGTTGAAAATTGATTATCTTTCTTCGTCAATGTTTTAGCAAAGGCTAGTTCTTTATGCAATACTTCCATGTGTGGGGTCAACATGGACTGGATACTAATCGAGGGAGCCCTTATGTTGGCATCTTGTGTCTGTAGTGTGGCTAGCTTACCTTGAGTAGATAGTAGTCTCTGAAAAATGAGTTTGTCTTTTACCAAGAGATAGTTTCAATGTTGTCTTGTGGACTGTAGATCTCCTTACAGCTGGTCAATAGCCCTATGTACTAATTATGTGAATAAATTGACATCACAAAGTTTAGTGTATAGAGAAAAGATATTCTCTAACACATTTTTCACATCCTCCATTTTGGTGGCTAAATCAACCTATCTTAGTGCAATAGCACTAGAAATATTTTCAGAAAATTTAGAGTGAAACTTCTTTTCTAACCATTCTAGAAGTTTAGCATTGTAATCTAGGTCTTTATCCTTGATCTTATCAAATAGTTTCTCAATGATTAGTTTTTCCTCACTCGACTCTGGTAGACTGAATGCATTAAGAAATATCTCTTTTATGTCATGAAGTACTTGCTTCTTCTTATGCTCTTGTTCAAAAAACTCTGGTTGTTTCTTGCTTGAAACCTTCGATATTTTCTTCATGGTCTTCTCCTTAGCCTTGAGTAAGCACCAATGGGGCTTCAGCTTGATGATCTTCTTCATAATTTTCATCTTCTTATTCTTCTTCCTCTCCCTATTCAGCAAATATCTCCTTAAGATTCTTCACAAGCTTGTTATTCTTTCTTATCATAGTAGATGCCTTCAAATCAATGGTGATTCTCGATTTGGCTTCCTCATGGATTCCAAATGAGGTGATACTCTTGCCAACTTACTCTGCCAATAAAGTTGTAATAGTTGTAGATGCTTCATCTACATTGAATTCATAAGGCAAGGGCTTCATCCATCTAACCCTAGGTATGGTTGCCTACAAATATGTGTAATTTGTGTCAACTACAAAGAAAACATCATTGTAGTTTTGTTCAACTAGTGAAATACATTTTGAATATGATGTATGATAAAGAGTAGCAATAGAATCCATTTTGCAAAAAGCTTAAATCTTTCTCCTCAGTTCACCTTATGCTCTTCATGTACTCTTCTATCTCTGATGAATATAAATGAGTAAAAAATTGGCTATATAACCCTTGATATTCAACAATAAATGCTTAATGCTTCTAAAACTATAAGCTCAACTATCATAGGATTTCCCACTCACTCAGCTTATACATAATTTTTGCTATGCTCAACAACCACAACGAACTTGGCCACTACTAACATAATTCCATCACTTGACAATAATTGTGAAACCTAACAAAACTATAAATTTCTTCCAAGTTCTAACCAATACATTGCATCTTAATTCATGCATATTTTATCTTTTCAGAACTCAGATTCTCAGAACTAATTATTGAAATAACTTTGAAATATTAGTCCCACACATACCTGTTGATTGCTTAGTTGGGGGTGATGTGATCATCTGATCCATTGGATGAAGTGACCTCATCTGAACTTGATGTGCTATAATATCCCTCCTTCTTCCATTATTTTTTCATCTACACTTTGACCTTTTCAACACTGGCCTTTTCTTTTCCTTTATTATTTCAATTACTTGACAGTGCTGATCTAGTAGGATAGTTTCTACTAATATGACTAGTCTTCAAACAACTAAAGCATGTAGTTTCACTCAACTCTCTATTGTAGTTGCCTCTAAAATGTATTCTAATGCAATTCTTAGGAACATGTCCATACTCTTGACAATAGTGACAACTATACCTTGTGTTGTAATCCCAATTGTAGGATTTTCAATTTTTTTTGTAGCATTGTCTACTTGTTTGATGTTTAATTGGCCTCAGATCTACATTCATATTCTTTATGTCTATACTTCTCACAATAATGGAAATATTCTTCAAATCTCTATGTGCTTAATCTCTTGAACCTACATTTATGTTCCTTATGTTCTTTCTTTTTTCACTTATGGTAGTAACCCTAGAATTTTTGCATTGGGTTTTGATTTGCATTGTTGCTCCTACAAAAATTTATTGCATGACCTAACTTTCCACAATTATGAAAAGTGGGTTTTTAGTTGTTACCTTTTTTTGTTTCTTTTTTCACCACTTTTAGATGATTATCCTTCCTTGGTACTATTCTATCCAAATCCAGTAGTATTATTGTTAAATCTAGGAGATCTCATCAGCCTCTTAAAGTATTTGATGGATTAACTAGGTTTTTTGAAACTTTTAGCAATTTTTTTTTTCTTAGTCCATTCCTCAGTTGTTCATTCTGTAACTTTAGGGTTGTGATCTCAATGTACTTTCCATTCAATTCATGATTGGCAATCTTCACTTGATTCACTATTTCCAATTGCATGTGAAAAATCTTATTTATCTCTGATGTCTTCTTTTCTAGTATGTTGGTCAGAGTTCTTTTGTCATCTTCAATCATGACTTTTTCTTTCTCAAATTTCTTTTTCCTCTTGGTCAGCTCACATAGCAATATTGATTGGACTTCTTGTTATATCTTAATATTTTTGACCTCTTCAGTTAGGGAACCATTCTTTTCCATTAGATTTGCAATTGCTACATCAAACTCACTTGAGCTTGCATTCTCAAACAATTTAATAGTGTTTTCCTCTTGGTAATCAGTGTTCTTTTTCTCAATAGCCATCTCTTTCCTTCTCCTCTTGGTAATGAGTGTCATTTTGCTCAATAGCCATCTCTTTCCTTCTCCTCACTGAATGCTGCAATTCATCTCTTGCTTCCATAATTTGGTTTTGTTGAAAATATAGATGAAGTAAATGAGAGGGGAAGGGTGAATCAGTTAACACAAAAACCATTCCAAAAATCCCTTAGATGTCTATAATGCTTACTTACTCTAGATACTGAATAAATAGTGCAGAAATACTGTATCTCGGTAAGTTAACTAGTTACTGATCATCTAGCATTCAAAGTTATTAATATGCATGCAAAGGTTAACTAAATGAACACAAGAGACACCAAATTGAAGGTGGAAACCCAATATGAGAAAAACCACCAAGTAACTAGTCACCAATTTTCACTCTTCTGAAGTGAGTGCTGTTAGGAGCTAACCTTGTTATAGGTTACAATACACACTGTTAGGTGTGACCTTGTTAGAGGATTTAATCACCCTATTAGGAGTGGTTTGGTTAGAGGTCTTTAGAAAAATTCAACTAAATTGTCACCTTGTTAGAGGATTTACAAAATGGCTATTAAACCAACTCTCTAAAGAGATTTTGAATTCATTGTTACAATGATTAGAAAGCAACAATGAAATGACCTGAATGATATGCAACTTATCTTTCACTGAGTATAGATCTATGTTTTGCTTTATTGGATCCTTATTGATCGAATACAACATTGCAGCTCCTCCAGGATATCTAATCCTTCATCAAAATTTGCTCATTATTTGCTTATTCCTTCTTCAACCATATACTCACATTTCCACACTCATAAATTATTCAACAACTTGAAGATTTATATATACACCTTTTAGATTTATCAATTCGTCTCAAATATTAGTTACAGCAACTGAAAAACATCAGTTAGCTACATTTATTCCATGAAACAATTGAGCTTAATATCAAAAAAAAAAATCCTTCACTGGCCGACTTAGCTTGGTAACCACTACTCTAGAATGATTTTGTAGTGTTAACCAAGTGAAGCTCAGTAAACACTGAAAATCCTGCAAAAGTCCTTTGGAGATCAAGTGAGCTCGATTAGCACTGACCTTCCTTTGCTGACCTTGTGAGCTCAGTAGAAGCTAACTTTCTATCACATTTCCTTTGATGGCTGACTGAGCTCAGTAAAAACTAACTTTCTACCACATTTCCTTTGATGACTAAGTGATCTCGATAGATACTAACTTTCTACCACATTTCCTTTGATGACCAAGTGAGCTCGGTAAATACTAACTCTCTTTTTCTGACCTTGTGAGCTTGGTAGACTCTGTCTGGTGACTGGTCTGAAATTTGTGTAACATCAAAGACAACACTTTATTAACAATTGTATCCAAAAATCCCACTCCTTAGCATTGATGGCAACACAACATGTCATAGCAGAATGAAATTTGAAAACAAGTCTAACAAGTCTTTTTTTGTTAGAACAACTTTTTTTAGCAAACTCTCCCTCTTTTAGTAATCTCCCTCTATGAAGGAATTACATAGCAAACTCTTCCTCTCAGACAAATTTTAGAAAGATATGACAGTAAAACTCTCCCTCTTTGACAACACATGCAAAAGACAACACAACTCAAATGAATTTTAATGTACCTTTAGTACTAATTCATATGTAATGTTTCCTAACTATGCTGCATCAACTAATAGTTCTTCAAATTGGTACGCGTTGATGCATCACTAAAAATTTATTTTAGTGAACTTCAAATAGGGGAGTGACCCCTAACTTACCTCTTAGATATAAGAATGCATCCTTAGGTAATGGCTTTATGAATATGTCAGAAATTTGGTCCTTTGTATGGACATATTCCAATCTAATCTCCTTATCTTGCACCAATTCCCTAAAAAAATGATATTTTATTACAATGTTCTTAGTTTTGGAATGCATCACTCGAATCTTATATATGTTGATTGCACTTGTATTATCGCAGAATATAACAACTAGTTCTTTCATTTCAACCTTCATGCCTTCCAAAAACTATTTAAATGAAACAATATTAGAATAGTTTACTGCTGCACCAACATACATTGCCTCTGCTATAGATATGGATGTACAATTCTGCTATTTGCTTGTCCAAGAAACCAACCTCTTTCCTAGAAAGAATACTCCTCCACTTGTACTTTTTCTATCATCAAGATTTCCTAACCAATTAGCATCAGTAAATTCTTTCAAATCCAGATTACCTCCAAATTTATGCCATAAACCATAATCTTCAGTTTCTTCCAAATATCTCATTATTCTTTTGATTACCATCATGTGATTTTCTCTTTGTTTTGCTGAAAATCTTGCTACAATACCAACTGCAAGGGCAATATCTAGCCTAGTATGAACTACATACTGCAACTTTCCAATCATAGATCTATAGAAGGTTTGATCTACTTCTTTTGATTCATCTTCCTTGGTAAGTTTTAATCTAGTACACATAGAAGTCCGAATTGGTTTACAATCTTCCATACCAAACTTTTTCAATAGCTCCTTGATGTGTTTCGATTGAGTGATGTAGATACCATTTCTATTATGTTGAATTTGAAGACCAACAAAGAATTTTATCTCACCAAACATAGACATTTCAAATTCGTTCTTCACTTGTTCTAAAAATTCTTTGGAAAGGTCATCATTCCCTATGAAAATAGTATCATCTACAAATATTTCTACCAAGACAATCTTATCATCTGGTCCTTCCTTTATATACAAGCTACTATTATCATTAGTTCTTTGAAAACCAATCTGAATAAGATAGTTATGCGATCTCTCATACCATACTCTAGGAGCTTGTTTCAGACCATATAGTGCCTTGTGTAATTTGCAGACCATGTTTCTTTTATCTGGATTAACAAAACCTTCAGGTTGTTCAATGTAAACTTCTTCATCCAGTATACCATTGAAGAATGTTGACTTGACATCCATCTGATAAACTTTCAATCCTTTGTGAGTAGCATATGTAAGTAAGGTTCTAACTTCTTCCAATATTGCAACAGGAGCAAAAGTTTCTCCACAGTCTATTCCTTCTTCTTGAGCATATCCTTTGCATACTAGTCTAGCTTTGTTTCTCGATACCTTACCATCTTTAGTCAACTTGTTTCTAAATATCCACTTAGTTAAAATCACATTTTTATCTTTAGGCCTAGGGACAAGAGTCAATGTCTTATTTTTCTCTATCTATTCTATCTCTTCATTCATAGCCTCAATCTAACTATCATTTCCTAATGCATCTTTGATATTTCTAGGTTCAAAATCAGCAAGTAAACAAGTACCTTTCAATTTATTTCTTGTCATGGTTCCTTTAGATTTGTCTCCAATGATCTGATCTACTGAATGATGTCTCCTGACATATTTTGCTAATACAGGTTCTTTGCCTTTTGAATGAATTTCATTGTTAACCTTTTGCATTATAACTTTAGGTTCTAGCTATTCTGGCTTGATAGATATTGGCTTGGGTCCTTCAGACTTGGTAGACCCTTTCTTGGTAGCATTTGAATGTAACTCATGCTGCTGTAGCTCGGTTTGAACTTCTTGTAACTCAGTTACTGATGACTCGGGAGTAGAAGATTCCTGATTGATTGGTACTATATAAGGTTCAATGAAAACAAAACTTCTATAATCTTATATTCCCTTTTTCCTTCTTCTTCAATCCTTTCTACAAACTCATCAACTTTCACATGTGCACATTTCATGACTTTGTTAGTAGACAAGTTCAAACATCTATATGCTTTACATTTCCAAGAGTATCCTAGAAATATTCCTTCATCACTTTTCAAATCAAATTTTCCTTTTCTAGATTCTTTTAAAATGTAACCTTTACTTCCAAATACTTGTAGATAACTTACATTAGATTTATAAACATACCATAGCTCATAGGGAGTTTTGAATGAGTCCCTTTTTAGCTGTATTCGGTTCAAGGTATGAACTATAGTGTTGATGGCTTCCTTCTAGTATTTGATAGCAATGCCTTTTTCAATCATTAAGGTTCTTGCACAATCCATGATAGATCTATTCCTTCTTATAGCTATTCCATTTTTCTCAAGAGTTCCAGGGGCTGACACTTGTCTTTTGACTCCTTTTTCAATACAAAAGTTATTGGACTCATGTGAAATGAATTCTCCACCTCTGTCTGAACTTAAGCATTTCAACCTTTTCCCTGTTTCCTTTTCTACTCTGGCCAAATACCATTTGAATTTCTCAAATGCTTCTGATTAGTTCCTTAGATACATGGCAGTCATCATTCTTGAGTAATCATCAACAAAAAGAATGAAGAACTTTTCTCGAGTATAGCTTTCAATTCCAATGGATCCACATAAATTACTATGCACAATTTCTAATATATCTTTAGAATGATAGTTTTTACTTTTAAAGCTAGTCTTTCCCATTTTACCAATATGACAATTCTTGCATAGACTAACCTCAAGGTTTTTTATGTTAGGAATGCCTCTTACTTTCTAGAATTTTCTTATCTTCACCAAATTATCAAAATTGACTTGACACAACCTTTTATGCCATAACCAACTTTCTTTGACTTGAGCAATAAAACATGAACATTCACCAAGTTCAAGATAAAATAAGTTACCTTTTGTTTGAGTGCCTGATCCAATCAGTTTTCTTTTGTCATCCAGTAATCTTGTTTTTCCATGCATGAATTCTAATTTGAATCCATTATTGAGTAGCTGTGCCACACTCAATAAATTATGCTTTAGTCCTTTTACCCAATAGGCATTATCACATATAAGTTATTTGGTTAGAGAGATTTTTCCTCTTCCTTTTATACATCAAGGTTTATTGTTACCAAATCTTACACTGCCACCATCATAGTCTTCAAATTATTTAAACTTAGTTTTATCACCAGTCATGTGATGAGAACAACCACTATCTATGATCCATGTATCATTTTTTCTCAAGTGAGAAATGAGTGCCATTTTCTCATCATTATCAGACTCATCTTTCACAACAATGTAGACAATATCATCTTCTTCTTCATCATTAGAATCATTAGAATTTTTGGCCATAAAACATGTTTTCTTACCTTTATCCTTGAAGGATTTGAAGTCTTTCTTGCCATTGTACTTGTAATCTTTCTTCTCATCTGTTTTCTACTTGTTTGGGCACCTAGCAGTAATATGACCAACTTATTCACATGAAAAATAGATTAGAGGAACTTTACCTTTATATTTTCCTCTGCCTCTAGAATATTTCCTTGCTAGTAGAGCTTCAATCACCTCAAGATCACTGTCTGAACTTTGGTCTACTGCATCTTAACTTTATGACTAAGATTCCTTTTTCTTTTTTCTTTTCTTCTTAAGTGAAAGCTTGGCTTCGAATGCTGATTCAATTTTTTTGGAAGCGAGAACATAGTTGTTATAGTTGTCTAGATTAAATGTAGTCAATCTTCCAACTATGGCTTCTAGATTTATCTTATGATTTTCTTCACATCTTCTTTCTTGAATTGCAGAGACTCTAATTGCATAGATTGGTAGTAATGTTATGAGAACTTTACTTATAACTGTCTCTTCTCTAATATATCCTCCAGATGCTTTGATTGCACTGACACATGTTTTAACTCTTTCAACATATTTGGCAAAGTTTTCATCCTCTCTCATTTTCATTTGGTCAAATTGGCCTCTTAGACTTTCTACTTTGGCTCTTCTCACATTATCATCTCCTCCATAGATTTCTTTTAGCTTGTTCCACATTTCAAAGGAGGCTTTGCAAGCTTTGATGTCATCAAATTCTTCATAACTCAGAGCAGATGCTATATCTATCATCATAATGTTGTGAGCCCTCTTTTCAGAAATATCATTGATAGATGATGTACCAAAAGATTTTGCATATTTTTCATCAATGTACTTTAGTCCTGTATCACCAATGGATGCTAGATGAAGTCCTATCAGTCCTTGCCATGCCAAGAAGTTGTTCTTGTTAAGTCTTTGAATTTCCCTTTTGTAAGACATCTTGATCTTTAGCTTAGATCTTTGAAATCTTTTCCTAAAAGCACCAAAAGCTCTAATAACAATTGTTGGAAATACAGATGAAGTAGCTGAGAGGGGAGGGGTGAATCAGTTACCACAAAATCAATTTCAAAAATTTCTTAGATGTATATAAAGCTTACTTACTGCAGATACTTGGTAAATAGTGTAGAAATACTATAATTGGGTAAGTTAAGTAGTTACTGATCATCTAGCATTCAAATTTATTAATACGCATGCAAAGGTTAACTAAATGAACACAAGAGACAGCAAATTTAATGTGGAAATCCAATATGGGAAAAACCACCAAGTAACTAGTCACCAATTTTCGCTCTTCTAAAGTAAGTCCTATTGGGAGCCAACCCTATTAAAGGTTACAATACACACTGTTAGGTGTCACCTTGTTAGAGGATATAATCACCTTGGTAGGAGTGGCCTGGTTAGAGGTCTTTAGAACAATTCAACTGAATTGTCACCTTGTTAGAGGATTTACAAAATGGCTGTTAAACCAACTCTGTAAAGAGATTCTGAATTCACTATTACAATTCTTAGAAAGCAAAAATGAAACGACCTGAATGATATACAACTTATCTTTTGCTAAGTACAAATCTATGTTCTACTTTACTAGATCTTTGATGATCAAATACAACTTTGCAACTCCTCCAGGATATCCAATCCTTCATCAAAATTTGCTCATTATTCACTTATTCCTTCTTTAACCATATACTCACATTTCCACACTCATACATTATTCAACAACCTGAACATTTATATATATACCTTTCAGATTTATCAAGTCAGCTCAAATATAAGTTACAACAACTGAAAAACATCAGTCGGCTACATTTATTTCACAAAACAATTGAGCTTAATATCAAAACAAAAATCCTTTGCCAGCCAACTCAGCTAAATAACCACTGCTCGAGAATGGTTTTCTAGTGTTAACTAAGTGAAGCTCGGTAAACACTGCAAATCCTGCAAAAGTCCTTTGGAGACTGAGTGAACTCGGTTAGCACTAACCTTCCTTTACTGACCTTGTGAGCTTGGTAGAAGCTAACTTTTTGTCACATTTCCTTTGATGACCGAGTGAGCTCGGTAAACACTAACTTTTTGCCACATTTCCTTTGATGATCGAGTGATCTCGGTAGATACTAACTTTCTACCACATTTCCTTTGATGACCCAATGAGCTCGATAGCTACAAACTTTCTTTTGCTGATCTTTTGAGCTCAGTAGACTCTATCTAATGACTGATAGGACATTTGTTTAACATCAAAGACAACACTCTATTAACAATTGTATCCAACAGGTGTAGGACAAGATGGATTTCAATCTTCTAGTTCTCAATAGTCTTTCCCAAATTGTAGACTTCCATCTTCAAGATCTTTCCTCAAATTTGTAAAGCTTTCCTTTCTAGAGAACAAGGCTCTGATACCAATTGTTGGAAATAACAATGGAAAAGTAAAATCTGGGAGGGTGGGGTGTGGGGTAGGTTGAATTAGTACTTCAAAACTTTGACCATAAAACATTCACCACACATCCATCTCATAATTTAGCATGTAAACTAAAATAACTAACTATACATGTTCATCCATGACATGAAACAAATAACACATAACATAATAAGTTTGTTAACTAGAAACCCTCCAATGAGAAGGTAAAACTAGAGTGAGGATGACACCCAAAATCTTCATTACTGGAATTTTAAAGTGTATCCAATTAAGGTTACAATTGTTTGATCATAAAATATGATCTACTCTATGAAAGGTTTGCCTTGTTAAAGGCTTGCAAAGACTATCAAATCTTACCTTGTTAAAGGATTTCAACACCCTATTAAAAGTGTGCCTTGTTAAAGGACTTTAACTCACAATGAAGTAAGTAGCTTGTTTAAGGATTTGCAAAAGCCTATTAAGACTACTTAGTTAAGAGATTTTCTATGTATCACTTGTTAAAATAATTCAACACCATGATCCTTTGGTTAGCACTTTGTTGCTAGTTATCAGATCTTCTCTTTGCAAGTATATCCTTGATCCTCCTAATTAGATATGTCTCAATTCTCTCTAACTAATTTTTTAATTCATATCCTTGCCATAAGCTCTATAGTCACCACAAATTCTCTCTCTCTCTCTCTGCACTTAGCATTTATTCTTCTCCTTTCATGCACACATGAAAACTCTTTAGGGTTTTCCCTCCTTAAGAAGACTTTGGTGAGCTAGGGTTAGGTAGGAATCAATGATTTTGATTCATCCATTTTTCCACTTAATACATCAATTTTTCTAATTGGTTGCATGTATTGCATAGGGATTCTCAATATACCTTTGTATTTATCTTGTAGAATTGTAAAACAATTCGTAAGTCAGCCCAAAAATGGTGCCATTACAAACAACTATGCCAAAATTTGTTTACTTGGCACTTGAAAGCTCCGATGCTCGATATTCACTATATTCTTAATGTTGTAACTCATCTCTTGAATGACTTGACATCCACTATTTTACTTGATATTTGAATCACTCAGAATATATGACTTGTTCAACACTTGAGTGACTCGAGACATACCATCTACTCAGCACTAACTATGTATATTGTTCGGCATACACTACTTACTCGGCACATACAAAGTTCTGTTAAGTAATACAATAAGTTTTTTTTATCACTACCTTGTCAAAACCAAAATGAGATCAATAAAGTGCACCAAGATGATGTACAAAAAGGGGGGTATAAGTGGACACCTTTTTTTTGAAATTAGGTAAACCTGAACTTGCACTAGACTTTTGAGGGTCATCCACTCAAAATGACAAAATATGTAAAACATATAAAGTGTAACTTACTATGAATCTATTTTCTAAACTACTTGAATTTTCACAAAATGGATAAGATTATGTGGGTCAAACCTCATGCACATGAAAAATAGCTCCAGATTTTTTTAGAAAACACAACATCATTATTTTCGTGTGCAACACAAAAGACATAATTATATTCTGTCTTTTGCAAATCCTTTTGGTAGGATGATAGTTAAGAGTGATATTTAGAGATTGTATTTTTTTTTTTAAATTATGAATTATTGAACTGACTACATCCTAAATTTTTGGTACACATTCATGTGTTGAGCATAACTTGCATCAAAATAATTGAAAATGAAAGCATTTTTTAAAAAAAGTGTATGAAATCAAGTGCAGAACAATAATCTGTAATTTATATTGAATTTGATAATTATATAAAAACTTATTAAAAAAGAGGTACCCATATGTTTGTGATGACTATCAAGACATTGCTAAAAATAATTAAAGTTTACAATGATAGTTTTGTCCAAAAATAGAAAAAATTATATTGTTAGAAAGCTAAGAGGACATGTAAGATTATGGTGGCAATTTTAGAAATACCCACTTTACCATTAGTAAATAGATGAAAGGAAACATGAGAACTCATCTCAGAAGATGAAAAAATGTCTAAAGGAAAAAAAAAAATGGAGGGAAAATAATTTTCCAAGCTTGTGGGTCATTTCCCTATGCTTTTACCAAGCCATAACCTAATCGGGTTTCTAGGATTCAAATAACCTAATCGGTTTATGCAAATCTAAAATTACATTCAAAACCTAGTTATGTTTTAAATGCTGATTGGGTTTTGAAAAAGTAAAACTTTACTTCTTCAAATCTCAATTGGGTTTATGAGAAGTAAAAATGGGTTCTACTCCAGAGACCATAACTTTCACATACAAAGTCTGATTTACTCCATTGAAAATGCATTAGAAAGATATTGAAGAGATCTACAAAATGATATAGAAAAACTAATCCTATGACATAAATTTTTTAATTTTCCATCAATTTAATTAAGTATGGTCTAAAATAGGTAGTCATTGTTTCGCAAATATAGAACCAATAGGTAAACACAAATGGTAACATGTTTTTAATTCTCTCTCTCTCTCAAACACACAAATACTCACTAACTCACTAAATAAATGATAGGATATATCTCTTACAAATTCCTAACCTCTAGTATTCTCTCACTAACTCCTAACCTCTCTCTCTCTCTCTCTCTCTAACTTATTACCCTTAAGTGATGTCTCTCTCACTCTGTAACGGGCACCTTGGAAATGCCCAAGAACTAAACTAACTGCTAAAATAATAATAGTTCTCAAAATGAAAAAATTCATACATAGAAATGTATTCCAAAGGCCAAACCCCAAGGGAATAATGTCTAGAATGTTACAAGAGAGGATGAATGTCCTCTAATGCCAAGAAAGATATGTGACTCACACATCCAAGCTCTTATCAAATGCAATTCACAATCATCCGATGCTAAACAATGAGACTCTTACCCCTATATATCCTTGTCCTTCACCCTTCTAGAAGGAACTAAAACATTAATTAATTTCATTTATAGAGGCTTCCCCCTTCCAATAATTAATGCATTCTCTAGAAACTCCTCCATTGCAATACAATAATTAATTGTTCTTCTACAAAATTAAATTACTAGAGGCTTCCCCCTTTCCAATAATTAATACACACTCTAGAAGCTTCTCCCTTGTAATACAATATTTAAATAAATTAATTAAATATAAAGTCACCTTTTAATTTTAAATTTATTTAATGAATTTATAAGAAATTAATTTTATTGCTAAAGTGGGGACATTACACTCTCTAAGTAACCCCTACCCTCACTCTCTCACTGACCCATAAAATCTCTCTCTCTCTCTCTCTCTCACACACACACACACACACACACACACACAAACACATGCTCCAAAAATATCTATCTTACTAACTCCTAACTTGTCTCATTATCATATTAAATCCTAACCTCTCTCTCTCTAGTGATTTACCCTTAACCTTTGTCTCTCCCCAAGTAATCCCTAAACCACTCTCTCAATAACCCCCCCCCTCTTTCTCCCTCTTCCTATTCCTCACTCTTTGTCTCTCCATCTTTATCTCACTCTCTCCATCCTATCTCATTTTCCTCTTCCTATCCCCTACTCTCTCTCTCTCTCTCTCTCTCTCTCTCTCTCTCTCTCTCCCCTAACCCTCTCATTCTATCACTAAATAATGACCTCCTTTTCTAACTAGCTCCTAACCCCAACCGCCCCCCTCCCTCTCTCCTCTTCATCTCCCCATCATTGTCTCCATATATTTTAGGCCCTAATTACCATCTTTATGCATTTACATCATCTCTCCCCACTATCCCATCTACCCTTTTTCCATCTCCCTCCACCTCTAACCATTGCTTTTGCCTATTTAGCATAGATATATTTACCTCACAACTCTTACTCTCCTAAATGCATACATATCTCCCTATGTAATCTCTCTCTCTCTCTCTCTCTCTCTCTCTCTCTCTCTCTCTCTCTCTCTCCCATCACTATTTCCATATATTTTAGGCTCTAATTATCCTCTTTTCTTCAATTACATCATCTCTCCCTGGTAGGAATAAGGTGTCTCAACCTTGTATAATTCCTATTCTTATTATTTGTTTTGTAAAATGTATTTCTTGAAAATAATGTTGATGTGTCGACATCTTGAATTGTGTGTAAGGAGATCATGACTAAAACGGTCATGACGGATTCCTATGACACATAAGAGCTATGTTAGAAGATTTAATGATAGGTGAAGACATGTGGCAACTAAGATACTTGAGATGGTTTACCTTTGGGAGTAGCCCTAAAGTGAAGCGCATGATATAAGCATTTTTAGGGTTGCGAAGAGAACTGATATGAGAAAGGTGTATTGTTGGTACTATAAGTAGCTATTGGTGTCTTCTGTTGTTGATGTTGAACTTGCATTGAAAGTCTATTGTAACCTTGTATTGAAAATAATACATTGTGCACGTTCTGAAGGGGTGGGGTTGCTTTACCGAAAGGTTTTTCCCCACCAGAAAATCCTTGTGTTATGTGTTCCTTTCTCTGTCTATTTTCTATATGCATGGTTGGCTGCAATATTGTTGTTTACATGATATTGAATTTTTAAGTGTAGAATATTTTAATAGGATTTGCATCATACTTTCCTTATGAGATTAGTGTAGGAAGTTGTTTTCGCACCTGAGTTTCCTTACAAGTGGTATCAGAGCTTGATCAACTTTTGATCCTAGTTGTTGGGTAGGGTTTTTTTAGATAATCTCAAGTTGAGTGAGAGTCTTGTGCAGAGTATCCTGAATCTTATTTACAGATTGAGATGGCAAGTTCATCATATGGAAGAATGGAGGTGGAGAAATTTAATGGTACTAATTTTGATTTGTGGAAACTCAAGATGGAAGACATGTTGGAAGATCGTGACCTATGGGAAGTGACTACAAGCACTACAAGACCAGCAACTATAGCTCAAGCAGATTGGGATATCAAAGACTGTAAAGCTAAGGGTCTCATAAGACTCTGTTTAATCGATGCAGTCCTTCTAAATGTTCTAGATGAGAAAACTGCATATAGTTTGTGGGAGAGACATGGGGCCGTGTATCAGGCCAAATCTTTGGTGAACAATTTGTTCCTGAGGAAGAAGTTGTATTCTCTACGAATGGAGGAAGGTGGATCCTTAACAGATCATTTAAATGATTTAATTTGCTGGCTACACAGTTGACATCAACTAGTGTCAAGTTAGAGGAGGAGGATCGTTGCTACACACTTTTGTGTTCTTTACCAGATTCATGGGACCATCTTGTGATGACTCTCAGAAGCACATTAGTCACTTTCAAAATGGATGATGTGGTGTCTTCACTGCTATCAGAGGAGATGCAGAGAAAAGATTTTGTTTTAGAAAAAGAAGCCCTTGCTGTTCATGGGAGATCCACGAAAAGAGGAAAGAAAAATGACAATAAGTCTAACAACAAGGGTAGATCCAAATCCTGTGGAAAGTCAAAGACTTCCAATAAGTCCAAGGAAAAATGTTGGAACTGTGATAAGACTGGGAACTTCCATAAAGAGTGTAAAGAGCCTAAGAAGAAGAAGAAAGCCTAAAATTCTGGTTCTGAAAAATCTCAAGAAGATGGCGATGCATTCATCATAGCTTTGGTAGCCCATGCATCTAATGATGTGTGGTTGGTTGAATTGGGTGCATCTTTTCACATGACCTCTCATTCAAACTAGTTCTAAAGATATGAAGAGTTTGATGGTGGAAAGGTGTACTTGGGTGATGATTCTCACCTAAAGATAGTTGGACCCATAAGGGTCACTATCAAATTTCCTGATGGATGAGTAAAGGGAATCAATGGAGTTATGCACATTCCAGGTTTGGCACGAAACCTATTATCTATAAGTATGCTGAATGATGTAGGTGTGCAAGTTGTTTTAACTAAAGATGGATGTAAGATGATGAGAGGAGCTATGGTGCTTGCTAAGGGTACTAGGAGAGGTACTTCATTTCAGCTTGATGCATCCATTTCTCAGTGTAATAGTTCTTCTGTTTCAAAGAAGAGAGTAGCTATCACTTCATCCCCACCATCTGAACGAGTAGTAAAGAAGACTGTGGTTAGTGGTTCTGATGGTAGTGCAACAAGTGTACCTAAGGGTGCAAACACTTTGGAAGGAAAGCTTCCTGTAGAAAAGACAATGTTGTGGCTTATGAGATTTGGCCACATTGGTGAGAAGGGCCTCAGAACCCTGAAAAATAAAAATCTCATTGAGGTGTTAAATGATTGCAATCTCGAGTTCAACTTCTATGAACACTATGTATATGGTAAACAAAATCATGTCCAATTTTACTCTAGTTCTCATAAATCTTCTGATGTTTTGGATCTTATTCATTCTGATGTATTTGGTCCTGTAAAAGTTCCTTCAATCTCCAAGTCTCTATTTTTTGTATCTTTCATAGATGATTACAGTAGAAGGACATGGATTTATTTCCTTAAAAGTAAGACACAAGTCTTTAGTCGATTCAAGGAATTTAAAGCCCTTGTAGAGAATCAGACTAGTAAGAAGATTAAGTGTGTGAGAACTGACAATGGTGGTGATTTTTTCTCAGCAAAGTTTGAACAGTTCTGTAAAGAACAAGGTATCGAGAGGCATAAGACAACTTCATATACCCCATAGAAAAATGGAGTTGTAGAGAGAATGAACAGGACACTGATGGAGAGGGCTACGAGTATTTTAGAACAAAGGTTTTGGGCTGAAGTTGTGGCCACTGCTTGCTATCTAGTTAACAGATCTCCTACATCAGCCCTTGTTGGTAAGACACCGATGGAGGTGTGGTCTAGTAAGAAGCCTTCAATTAGATATCTTCATGTTTTTGGCTGTGAAGCTTATGCACATGTTCCAAAGGAGAAAAGATCTAAGTTGGAAAACAAAGCTGTTAAATGTATTTTCATCAGGTACAGTGCTAGTGTGAAAGGATACAAGCTTTGGGATCCTGTGACTAGTAAGGTGTTGTATAGTAGAAATCTTATTTTTAGAGAGCTAACATCTTTTCCTATTGTGCTACAACCAGATGAACAAGAAAAGGAAAAAGATGTTCAGTTGCCTCCTACCACTGAGATGACTGAACAGAGAGACCATGTTGGGTCTAATGATGAGGAGAGCTCTAGCAGCTCTGATAGTTCAGAAGAAGAGAAGAAAAACCTCAACCTTGTCCCTTAAGGAGATCCATGAGAGAAAGAAAGCAACCAGAAAGGTTTGGTTATTCTATGTTAGATTTTAGTTGTGCTTTTGCTTTGATTACTAACACTGATGAGCCTAGATCTGTGAAAGAGGCTTTAGGCATGGAAGATGGAAGTTCCTGGATTGAGGCTATGGGTGAGATGGCTTCATTAGAGAAAAACAAAACATGGGACCTTGTACCATTTCCTTAAGGGAGAAAATTTGTTCGCTATAAATGGGTGTTCAAGAAGAAATTCTATGCAGATGGCAGTGTTGAAAGGTACAAAGCTAGATTGGTTGCAAAGGGGTATTCACAGGTAGAGGGAATAGATTATGATGAAATATTCTCTCCTATTGCAAAGTTGACATCCATTAGAATTATGTTATCTCTTGCTGCATCATATGATTTAGAGATAGAACAGATGGATGTGAAGATAGCTTTCCTTCATGGTGATTTGGAGGAAGAGATTTATATGTCACAGCCTGATCACTACATTGTTAAAGGTAAAGAATCCTTAGTTTGCAAATTAAAGAAACCTCTATATGGTTTGAAGGAATCTCCTAGGATGTGGTACCTCAAGTTTGATGCTTTTGTGTTGTCAATTTGATTTGTAAGATCAAAATCAAATCATTGTGTTTATTTCAAAATTGAAAATGATCACCTTCTTATTGTTGCATTATATGTTGATGATATGTTTCTGTTTGGGAAGGGTAAGGGTATGATTTTTGATTTTAAATCTCAATTGTTAGCATAGTTTGAGATGAAAGATCTTGGGGTAGCTATGTACACCTTGGGTATGGAAATCAGTAGAGACAGGTCTAACAAAAAACTTTGGTTGAGTCAGAGTAAGTATGTGAAGTCAGTGTTGGATAGGTTTAGCATGGCAAATTTTAGACCACTGTGTGTTCCTATTCCTATGGGAACAAAGTTATTTGTAGATGATTGTCCAAAATCTCCTAGTGCGGTGGAGGAGATGAGTACAGTACCTTATGCTAGTGCAGATGGCAGTCTTATGTATACTATGGTCTATACTAGACTAGACATTGCCCAAGCAATGGGAATCTTGAGTCGATTTATGGCTAATCTTGGATAGATACATTGGGATGCAGTTAAGCGAGTATTTAGATATTTGAGGGGTACATCAGATTACTCCATATGTTATCATGGTAACTCTTCTGGATCTCCGCATTCAGTTTGTATTCATGGGTTTGTGGATTCAGATTGGGTAGGTGATATTGACCACAGGAGATCCACCAGTGCTTGTGTGTTCACTATGTTTGGTGGTGCCATCAGTTGGATGAGCAAGCAACAACCTGTGGTTGCTTTGTCCACTACAAAAGTTGAGTACATGGCTGCTACTCATACTTGTAAGGAATCCATTTGGCTAAAGAGATTGTGTTCTAATGTTGTTGTTGATGTAGAATAGATTACTATTTGGTGTGACAATCAGAGTGCTATTTGCCTTGTAAAGGATCCAACTTTCCATGCCAGAACGAAGCACATTGATGTGCACTATCACTTTGTGAGAGATATGGTGGAAGATGGAAAGGTAAATTTGGAAAAGGTAGATACTGTGAAGAATGTTGCAAATGCATTAACAAAACCAGTGGGCACTGAGAAGTTCAGATGGTGTTCGGAGTATATGGGCCTTTTGGCCTATAGCGATTAGTTCCTATTATGTTCCTGTTGCTCTTACAAGGTGTTTGACAAGTGGGAGAATGTTAGGAATAAGGTGTCTCAACCTTGAATAATTCCTATTCTTATTATTTTTTTTAAAAATGTATTTCTTGCAAATAATGTTGATGTGTCAACATCTTGAATTGTGTGTAACGAGATCATGACTAAAACGGTTATGACGAATTCCTATGACATGTAAGAGCTATGTTAGGAAGGTTCAATGATAGGTGAAGACATGTGGCAACTAAGATATTTGAGTACTGTACACTCTACCCTAATAGTGGGGTTCGGGGCATAAGGAAAGTATGATGCAAATCCTATTAAAATATCCTACACTTACAGATTCAATATCATGTAAATAACAATATTGCAGCCAACCATGCATACATAAAATAGATAGAGAAAGGAACACATAACACAAGGATTTTCTGGTGGGGAAAAAACTTTTGGTAAAACAACCCCACCCCTTTAGAACCTGCACAATGTATTATCTCTCCCCACTGTCCCTTCTACCCTTTTTCTATCTCCCTCCACCTCTAACCATTGCTTTTGCCTATTTACCATAGATATATTTACTTCACAACTCTTACTCTCATAAATGCATACATCTCTCTCTCTCTCTCTCTCTCTCTCTCTCTCTCTCTCTCTCTCTCTCTCTCTCTCTCTCTCTCTCCCCCATCACTGCCTCCATATATTTTAGGCTCTAATTATCCTCTTTTCTTCATTTACATCATCTTTCCCCACTATCCCTTATACATTTTTCCCACTTCCATTCAACTCTAACCATTGCTTTCAGCTATTTAGCTTCTAGATATATTTACCTCTCTCTCTCTCTCTCTCTCTCTCTCTCTCTCTCTCTCTCTCTCTCTCTCTCTCTCTCTCTCTCTCTCTCGCCATCTCTTTTTATCTTTCTTTCCCCCATCCCATCGTAATATCTTCCCCCCATTTATTCTCTATATCTATCTCACCCTCTACATGTGTCCCCTCCCTCTCTATCTATTATATTTGTTCCTATTATTACCACCTACTATCTTTCTCTTATGTTTCTTTTATCTTTGTCCTATCTTTTAATGTCTCCTTCATGTCTCACCCTCATTCCCCCTCCCCTTGTGTCACTCCCTCTAGCATTTCCCCTCTTATTATTACCTCTCTCTCTAGCTTCATCCTTCCCTCCCTCCCTTCATTCTTCCTCTTTTCATTTGTGTCTCCATCTAATTTGGGCCCTAGATATCCTATTTCTTTCTTTACCTCATCTCTCTCCCTCCCCTATTTTCCATCTCCCCCCCTCCCACCTCTAACCATTTCCATATACAAGTAAATGTTTAAAAAAATGTTTTAATATTAGTTTTCACTTAGGAAATATGTAGTTTACCATTTTAATTAAAATTAACATTTATGTATATTCTTAAGCTTATTCTTAAATAGCATAGCTAAAGTTTATGTTTTGTTTCAATATATAAACTCATTAGATTATTTATATTTAAATACTTAAATATAATATAATATTTAATTTTGGCAAATAGAAGACTGCATGTACATTTAATAGTAAAAATCAAATAATTTTAAGAGGAATGAGTTGCAATTGCTAGTCTTTTGTAATTATTAGAACTTTTGTTACCTAAAACTCCTTTAGCTGGATGTAGAATATGTTTTGAAAGACAGATGATACTCTTGGCATAATACTATTCCTAAACTTATATATGCCAAAGAAAACATTAAAAAAATATTATTTAAATTGTAAGAAAATATTTAAGAATATTGAGACTATTGACTATAATGGTATTGAAGAGAAGAAGTTTCCATAATCCATAATATTATATTGATATGTTTCTAGATTTGATTGTGTTAAAATTTTTACCATCAACATTTCAAATCACACTACGTGATCCATCATCAGGATGAAGAGCAAGAGAAGCAAAACATAGTGTTATTCAAAAAGTTGATCATAAAAATCTTAACACAATTGAATCCAGAAACATATCAATATAATTATAACAGTATTCTTAATTTTATATATGTGAAAGAAAAAAATAAGATTTGTTAAATTTAAAACTATAAACAAATATTTTTAAAATTACTGAATCCAATTGAAAATTCATTAAATTGTTGCATTAATAATCAATCCAAATGTGGAGTCCAACTTAATTGGATGCATGATTATAGAATTGGCAAATAATATTTATCAAAACATAAACAACATTCCTTATAACAAATTTTAATCAATACAATTGAAATGATCAATACGGCTATCAAATTTGAGTCCTAGCCACAAGCACACCACACCACATTGCTTCTCTTTATATTTAGAGAGAGGGTTTAGATTATCATTGAATATTTGCCATGTTTTTAAATTGGTGGATTCATTGTTTGCTATTATCGTCAAATGGCGAACAAACTAAGATTCTAATATTCCAATTTTCTTATTTTAAAATCTTGATGACATGTGAAAATTATGAGATTCTTTTATATAAAACAATGTAATATAAAACATAAATATAAAAATAAAAATAAAACTATCTAAATTATGATCTAGTTGAAAATCTAATATTTTTAAGCCGAGAGGCTTATCGAGTGGGAGCATCCATCCTAATTTGACAGGGGTATGTATTGACATATGTAATAAAGAATGTTTTATATGAAATTGATGAAGTTATTTAACTGATGAAGCTGAATCAATTGGATTTATACATCTACACTTACATCATCTCTATTTTCAATCATTTCTATTATTGGCCCACTTTTCTTTCTAGATGAAAATTGTAAGAGTGTTAAATATTAATAACAATTGAAATATTAGTATGCAAAATATAAGCTTACAATTTTTTTTAGGTTAACATATATTGCTAATTTATAATTGATTTGTAGAATGTTATATTATTTCATAAAATATATATATTTAAAAACTTTAAGATACGAGATGTAAATATTACTAATTTTAAATATTACAATTTATAAGAACTATTAAATTGTTTTAAAAAATGAGAATCAATATTTATTATAAAGCTTTAAAATGAAAGGCATTATCATGATCAAACAATTATGAAAAAATACCCATGAAAGAAATTCCAAGACTACTAATTTTGGAGAAAGGAAACTTAAGGATTGTTAAGAATATTTTAAAAATAAAACAATTTTAAAACTTAAAATTGGAAGTGATCAATTAGAATGAAGCAAATGGGAACCTTAGTTCCCTGAATAATGCAAATATTGACTCTGTAGTCAAATAAGTTGGAAATAATTTTGAATTAATAACAAATATCATAAATTTCTGCCCACAATCCAAACCTTGTATATATATGATTTGCTATAGTATTGGTATCTGTGATAGTAAGAGTCAGTTTTCCCTTCTGATAAAGAGATATTGCTGATATCTATGATAGTAAGATTCCTCAGTTATTATTTGACATATGAATCTAAGTGCTAAATTCCTTATATGTGTGTGTACTTATACAAAAGTATTCACAAGTATTGAGTAATCTATCCATAAATAAGTTGAGTTTCTTTGAAACCTATCAATGCATTCCATGTCTCCTTAAGCACCGTGATATAATCAAACTTTTTAACTTCACATTTTAAAATAAAAAAATTATATTGTTTAGCCCTTGCTGGCCTAAATTTCTTATGGAAAAATTGTTTAAATGTGTCTCCATTAGAAATAGAGGCCTCATTGAAACATTGAAATTACAAACTAGAACCAACACCATTACACTCTTTATTATATATAGAAAAACACAGCATACATACAATCCATAGTTTCAATGGTTATTTTATCCCTCTTTGTGGTTTCTAGGGAGCTTCTCTTTGATCTTTTCCATCAAACCTTTCTTCTCGCCCCCTTCTTCTTGAGCCTTTTAGTGATCATGTTCTTCTTCCTCTTTCTTGTGTCCATGAAGCTTTAACTTGTCCTTCAATCCACCCTTCTTTTTCTTCTTCTTCTCTCCCTTCTCATCTTCTTCCTCATTGCTTGACTATAAACACATTCATTTTCATTAGATCATAGACCAATCTATGTAATCATTTCATCATGCCCAAGTAAACTAACTTCAAGGGAAGATTGAAGGGAATGTGCAATCCTGAATGAATAGCAATGCAAGTAACAAGAATGATGAGTGTAGAATGTGTTCATGAAATGATGAAATTGAAGGGTTTACCAAAAAGCATGATCTTCAAGGAAATGTATTACGAAAAAAGTAGTGTACAGAGTAACTCTTGATTTAACCAAATCTAAGTCTTGATAAATGCATACAGCAGCTTCCAGGTTCTTAGCCTCAAAATAGAGGAAGCTAAAATAAGATTTAACCAAGGAAAGTAAGTAAGGTAGGAAGAATGTCAATAGAATGCAAAAAATTGAAATATTTAGTTACGCAAAAGGTGGAACAAAATGCAACCAAAACTATAAGGAAACCTAAAAATACAAAGGGATTGTGATTTGTTGGTCAAGTTTTAATAGCACTTCCAAAAGCTAGATAAAACACATAAAAGAAGAGACCATAACAAGATAGTTGAGGGTTTGGATACCCTGAACAACAGGGGCTCCATAATTAGTTCAGCTATTGGGTAATACAAGAACTTTAGAAGGGTTAAAAAATTGATTCAAATAGATTATATCAAAGCACGTTGTTATTCGATCTGATCTATTCAACTTAGAAATGAAAGCATTGATGGGTAAAAGGAACTTACAGAGCTTGAAGAAGAGCTATTGCTGCGATGCAACTTTCCCATTATTCCCCCTTGTTCTTTCTTCTCCTCGCCTTTTCCATGGAATTTCCCCTCCTCCACATGGCCATGAGACATTGGCATAGGGGGAGCCTCACCTACGCCAACATGGTCATGCGAGAGGGGGATAGGGTGAGCTTCACCTACGTGTCCTAGCTCATGAGGTGCTACACCCGCCACGTTTCCCTCCACGACACCACCATGCTGCTGATGTGTCTCCTCCTCTTTCTTCTTCCCAAACAAGCCAAATTAATTGCAATCCTAATGCTTTGTTGCATTTCAATTTGCCATTGCAATGAAATTGAGAAACTTGTCAAGAAATACAAAGATAGAACAACATCATGATAGCTCTAAAAGTTGGATGGAAAATGAGTGTTGAGTGAAGGCCAATTTATAAGATGTCATGAATGACTGATGCAGCATGTTGGGGCATTTCTATGTCAGTGAAATAAATGTTAACATCACGCATATAAAACGTGAGTGGGGCAACATAGGACTGTCGAAAAAATTCCATGACAAAGATATCGTAAGGGGATGGTCGACATGCATTCCCAGCTCTATGGAACGAGCTCCTGGCTTTGCGGGGAGAATCTGAAATGTATGCGTTTCAAATAGTGAAAGATAGTTATATTATAATTATGGCATATGGATCACTTTGCTTTGCCATTTGAAAAATGGAAGGTCTCATGCATGGACTATCGACTTTACTTGTAACGCCTACATTTTGTGTCTTTCAATATATGATAAAAGTATACGTTGTTTTTTTTTGCAAGTAATTAAAATTAAATTTAAGATTGAAATTAGAGTTTTGGTTTACATTAGCTTATAGATTTTTGAGTTGACATTAATATCATGATTAGCTTTATGGGCATAAATAGGACTAGGGTTAAGAGGTTAGTGTTAGGGTCGAGCGATATTGTTCAAGTTAGGGTTATGATTAAAGTTTGAGCTAGCATTAATAAGATATTTTGGGTTATGACCAAGAATAGGGTGTGGGTTGGGATTAAGTTAAGGATAAATTGTTAGGGTTAGGGTGCAAGGTTTACAAATAGGAGAAGTATGATGTTTAGGATAAACCATAGGATAAGGATTAGGATTAAGGTTTGTATCATGGTTAGGGTTGGTGTTTAGAGAAAAGATTAGTATGATAGTCAAGTTTACATGTAGAGTAAGGAATAGGTTTAAGGTTAGGCGTAGGGTAAGGATTAGGGTTATGGTTAGTATTAAGGTTAGGGATAAATTTTAAAGGTATGATTAGTATCATTTAGGGAGTAAAGGAATCCTTAAGATTATGATTACATTTATGATTTATGATTAAGGTTAGTTTTAGAATGGTAATTATAGTTAATGCTATGGTTAGGTTTTGAGAAAGGGGCAGGAGTAAATCTATTATTAAGATAACTTTAAGGTATAGGTTAAAAATTATAGTTAGGGATGATGCTTAGATTATATATTTTTGAAATAAGGAATAGAGTTTAGATTATGATTACAATTAAATTTAGGAGTCAAAATAGAGTTTTTGTTTGCATTAGAGTTAGATTTTAATTAGAAATAGTGCAAAGGTTGTAGTTTTGATTATGATATATGAGATATTTGGCCAAAAGGTCTACTTTGCACTTAGGATAATGATAAATTATATAGTTTAGATTATGAAAGGATAAAAAAATATGAAATTAGAGTTTTACATTTTTTATTAGATTCCCTATCTAGGAATATATTTTATGGTAGGACTAGGATGAGGGTTTAGTATATAGGATTTAGGGTTAAAAAGATTAAGAGCTTAGCTGAAGGCTAAAACAAGCATTTTATAATTTAACCATGAACCTAACTTCAATTGACTTGTAACTTTAACCCTAAACTTTAATGTACTATCTTAATCCTAATAACTATATAAAATCCCAACCCTAATTTATTTAATATTTTCATTACAATAATTATTAGAGTGTTTGAGGCTGGGGTTAAGGTTTAGGGTTTTCAATTCAAATTATGATTATGATTATGATTAGTATTAGGTAAGGTTTTATTATTATTAGGGTTATGGTTTATGATAATGATCAAGGCCTAGAGATTATAATTAAGATTATGGTTGGGTTTATTACATTTCAAACATTTTAAATTTGAATGACAACCTTATCCGCCTCACGTATACATTTATGGAATGTCTCTTCTTACTTTTTCCTACAATGGCATATGCATAAGTTAAAATTTGTGCGTAGTTTTTTCCTAATTTTTATTTTTATTTATTTTCCTAAAGTTCATGGTGCTTAGAATTGAACTCCACTTTATTTAAATCAAACACATATCTATAAATTTCCCCCAATTAAAGTTTATTATTTTATCTATCTCACAAAATTGTTTATCTTTTTTTCTATTTTAAACATTTTTTGTAGTAATTATTAAAATCAATTATATGTATTTTAAACTATCATATATCATTTCTATTTATATTTGAATTCTATCTAAATCATACTTTAGATATTCTAAATAGTTATTTTAAATAACTTTAAAAAGCACAACCACTCTTTGTAGTTAAATGTTTTGAATTGCTAAACTTATTTTCTTAAAATTTTCATTTATTTATTTTTTAATTATGAAGATAATTTTTTTCTTTATTATACTTTCCATTTATTTATTTTCAATTATGAAGGTAAGTTTCTTATGTTTGGGTTCATCACTTAGTATGTTGGTTAATTGTGGTATCTTAAAGATCAAACTAATTCTAATTCTATTAAAAAGATGACATTTCAAGGTCTTTTTAAGGATGTTTTAGGCTTAATAGATATCTTAGCTATCACTGAGACCCATGAAAGTTTGGGTCTCGATGGTTATCAATGGTTGACCATCTTTAGGGACGAGGTTCACTCCTCGAGTGGTGTGTGGGGGTTTGGAGGTGTTGCCTACCTGATTAGAGACAACCTCTTCAATGCTACTTCTATGGTCTATTTCTAACAAACATAACAGATTTATGTGGATTCAAGTATGCCATGACAGACACCATAATCATGATTTTTTACTTTCCACGAACCTCTTTACCCTATGCCATTCATAGTACTAAGGACAGTGATCAACTTATTGATCTAATTGAGTCCATTTATAGATTCAATGCCTTGGGTAACAACATTATCATAGGTGACTTCAATCCACAGACTAGGGAATCACAAACCCCTATACATGACTGAGGCATAGACTAGACCTATATTATAGACTTCGATAATGTCAGTTTGGGACTCCAACATATTTGTGAGGATCACCATGGATCTTTATCTATCTATGGTCATCACCTCCTTTAGCTATGTGTCTTCTAATCTAGTTATTTTGAACGACCTTCTTTATTTTCCTAGATTTGAGCCTTTTACCTAATAGCCACACTATGGGGGTGTAGTGTGGTTGACTACATTATCATTGATGCCTCTTTCATCTCTTGCATCTATAGCGTCACCATCACCCATCTCTTGCTTGCCTACTATTCTATTTTGTGCCTAGCGCTTCCCTTCTCCCCCCTCTCATTAGTCCCCCATTCCCTTTATGAGGAAGGCCACTCCACACCTTCACCCACATCCCCACCCCCCTGGCTTGTTTTGATCATAGCCCTAGCCATTTCCACTTTCGCTTTTCCTAGGGTAATGGGGGCCTCTTCATTTTTCACCTACATCGACTCCTGTCGTCTATTATTTCTTTGAGTGTAACCATGCTTCCTCCATGTTTGATCTCTTAACTATAGCCATGTGGGAGTTGACTTTCCTTTCCATCCCCCACCACCCTATCCTTAGATTAAAGCACTAGAACAAGTGCCCTATGAACTATTGGTTTGATGCCAACCGTAAATCCTTTCACTATCCCTTGTCTTTAAACTTTGAGACCTTCCCTTCAGCTATTATCAATTTTTGACATTCCTATCATTGGTTTCTTTGTGTGAAGAAATGTGCTTACATTGTTTCACAGTGAAATTCCTTAAATGATATGCTTAGCCAGAACTGGAAGCTCTTTTGGCGCACCTTGTTCCCATGGTATCCACCCTGCCTTGCTCCATTGACCTGTGCTTCATCATCTCCCACACCACCACCCTTTATGACATCCTAGATCAACTTCCTCTTCACCTCATCTCACACCCTCACTGTGATATCTTTACTACTTCCATCATCTACGAGATCGTTAGAATGGTGAAATATAGTAGAGTTTTTGATGAGTATGGTTTCTAGGTAAAACTACTCAAGCTCCATAGCTCAGTGATTGGCTCCTATCTCACCACACTCTTTAATAGAGTGGTTTGTACTACCTTTCTGAAGGCTTGGTAGAGGCATGTGATCCATCTATTTCATAAGAAAAGGACAATTTTTTACCCCAACAATTACAAGAGCATCGTGATTGGGTATACCTTTGCCAAACTTTATGTCACACCAATAAATACAGGAACATCAGAAACAAAAGCAACAAAATTAATCTGCAATAAAAGATAACTGTAACTCACAATAGATCAAATTCATATAAAATATTATTATGCAATAAAACATAGGTATTGAACTTATAAACTAATATAACATGATTAAAACACAAACCATGTAATTCTAAACTAATCAAAATACAAATTAAAAAAAGCTTAAACACACTCCATAAAAGAAAGAATCACCAAGTGACTTTAGAGTGGGCCCTCCTCCTTAGCTTCCTGGTGATGAAGAGACAAATTGCTTTTACATATTCTTAACCATGCACATGAATATAGAAATTATGATTTAAAATAACAATATTTTTGTACAATGTTGTGTGCTTTTCAAAACTATATGTGTCTCCCTACTTCTATCTCCTGTTGTTTATATATATCTAGCTCTAAAAATTTAATAACTACTTTGTGAGGTACTCTATAAAAAGAGTGGCTATTACATAATAGAGTTATAAAAAAAATCTATGGCTTGCAAAGAATAGTCAATTTGTTGTCATTTCTCAAACAAAATGTATTTCCTTTATTCGCATTTGTTGAACCACGGTGATGGTTTTATTATAAGCAATGATAGTGGTTTGTTATGGTCCAAGCTTACTTCCATATGCTGCCATGTGATTTGCTGTAGGTATAGGTAGAATATGTGGCTTAGAAAAAAAAAATATCCCATGCCAAGCATAGGCAATGCTTGGCAGCAACAATGTTGTCTTCAGCTAAAATTATTTGCAACAATATGGCTTTGAAACAGTTTGTTATGGATGAGTGGTTTTGATTTCCACATGAGACTATGCTATCTCTTCTCCTTGGCAGCAATAACCTTTTATGCTTGGTTGGATTCTTTCCTACCCACGTAAGAATTTAGCTAAGTTGGAGGAGTTCTATGTTGAGCTAGTAATATGGTCATAACACCAACAAAAGATAGAAAAAACTTTGAAAATTGAAATTTGAACCCATAATAGTAAACTAGAAAAATCACGTTTTGAAAATAGCCTCTAACTTTTCCATCATTCACTTTCTATATATTCTTCCATGAGGGATTGTAATTGGGCATGTTCTGGACAATACCCATCTCTCAAATTTTTGAGATTCATCTATATCTATTCATTAAAGAAAATGGAAAACTGTCTATCCTTATTTTTAGTTGCTAATTATTCTAGTCAAGTTCTTTCTCTACATACTCCTTGATCAATATTCTTGGAATAATGCTTTAAATTGTTGAGGAAATCAGGAATGCTAATAATATTCTTACATAGAAGGTGATAGGAAGAATCATAACATATTATCAACTTGTTAGATAAATACAATTTCATCTATTTATTTACATGTTCTATCTAATAAATATATTAAATATTACTCATAAATATTAGATCATATGCAACATAGAATGAGAAAATAGAATAGAAAATGGAAATTGAAATGAATATGAAGGTTTATACCAAGGTTAAAATATGGCATAATCTGGGACATAAATTGCTCTCATCAGAAACTAGATAGGATGAACTGTAGGGCTAGAGGTCAATCTAGTTTTAGAGTAGATTATCAAACTATGGATCATATCTTGATCTCATGGGTAGTCATTAAGGGGGCTCATTATCACTTTGCAAAAGTCTACTATTGTTTTGTGGACTTTCATAAGGTGTTTGATTTTTTACCTAGAGTAGCCCTTTTTTTAGAGGTTTAGAGACATTGGAATATCAAAGATTCTTTTTATGGCCATTATGAGACTCTGAGCGAGTTGAGGGCAGACTCATGACTCTAATGAGGCTCTTTGATCCTATTTGGAGCACTATAGGGGTGAAGTAAGGGTGCCCCCTCTCCCCCACTCTTTATGGCATCTACATCGATGAGCTTGAGGGATTTATCAAAGAATCATCCCTTCCATGTGATGGTTGTTACTTACATTAGGTTTTAGTCTCCATCCTTCATTTTTTAGATAATGTGATTCTTCTTACTTGCTCACTCAAGAGCCTCTAGAGAAATCTTGACAACTTAGCCTCCTTTTGTGACTCGAGATAGCTTGTGGTTAATGTGGGGAAGACTTGGGTCATGGTCTTCAATTGCTTGAAGATCTCACACTTGCATTTCTACTTCTAAGCTAGGAGATTGAAATCACCTCCTTGTGCACTTACCTTAGGGTCAAGTTCTTTAGTCCTTGTTTTACTTTGAGACCCACTATTCATCCTAGGATCAGTAAAGGAATGGGTTCCCTTGCCATGATTGAGACATAGTGCTTCAGACACCATTTCCAAGACACCCCATCCAAGCTATCCCTCATGGACTCTTTGGGAAAACCTACTATTCTATATGGTTCAATTATTTGGGGACCATCGTTGAAGGATTCATATTGGGCCTCCATTGAGCATATTAAAGCTCTCTTCCTTTGGCAGATTATTAGATGTCATCGCTCCATAACCCACAATATCATTTTGGTTGAGTTTAGGGCTCATCCCTTTAGGTTGTGGGCTATTTTTTACCTTATATGGTTTCTCCACCATCTTGGTTTCTTTGCAGACTCCACTAATGGATGGGACAAATATTCTTACCTTGCATACTACTTCTCAATTGCACTTGCCAAATCTGACACCTCTTTGAGAGCTTGCTACTGGTATGCCAAAGCCACATCACTTTTGAGCTCCATCAGGATAGACATTTATTGCTTGCCCCCATTTCAGTTCTCATTAAATGTTCCTTCTCATCTTCTCCCTTCCATATAGGAGTTGAACAAGTAGGTTACACTTGACATCTATATATAGTACATTGTTATGGCTTCAATTAACCCACCTGGGGGGTTAAGTTTGAGGATGGTTTTCTATGTTAAACACTTTCTAGACACACAAGATGTGATTATTTCTTGACCTAGATATTTATCTCAAAGTTGGTGTTATGTCCTTTAGTTTGTGTTAGGATATTTTATGATTGCTTCCCACCGTTTATGGGCCCAGACAGACCACTACATTGATAGAGAGGACAAGATTTGTAAGCTATGCACATTGGTCAAGATCGAGACTGAGTTACACTTAATTTTCCATTCCCCTATTTATTATGATATCAGAGGGAGATTTTATTTTTTATTTAGAGAGTGCAGTTCATTGACCCCCTTCTTTAGTTACACAAATTTGAGTTGTTTGACACTTTATCTCTAGGAGGCGATGCAACTTCATGACCACACCCTACAATTTCTATTCCCCCTAAAGAAGGCTGCAAGGTAGCTCATTAAAAACTTTTTCTTGCCCTTGCCCTTTGGGTGAGGTGTGAAGTGGCCCTTGGTTAACTCCACCATTGTTCACATTAGATCTGTGCAACCTTGTATGGCTTATCTTCATCTTCATCAATGTTAGCCCACTAATAGTTCTCAAAGACAATTACATGCTCTCCCTCACTTGGGTCTGTATCCTTCAAGAAGAACCCTTAGTCTATGTCTTGTACCTGATTTTCTTTTCTCTCTCTCTTTTTCTTTTTCTTTTTGGACCACTGTTTGGTGCTCTACTAGTTCTTTGCTTCTTTTTCTATAAGTTTTCAATCCCATAGACCCTTGTTGGTCTCTCGCTAGACATTAATAAATTTATCTTATCTAATATAACTTATCTATTTTGATTGTATTTTTCTATAATTTTCATTTACTAAAGTTTTTTAATTAAAAAATTAAAAAATTAACTTCAAAATGTAACCTTACTTATTATTTTCTCATTATTTCATCCTAAATCTTTTATTTAACATTTATACTTTCCAATTTTAAAATAAATTCTATTATTCTTTAAAATCTAAAATCGAATATATCAGTTGTAATTGAACATAGATTTCTTTTATGCTTTATTACTAAGGCTTGTCTTATTTTTTATTGTCTTGTGGTATTTTCATTGTGAATTTTTTTTTTTAAAACTAATAATTAATTTTTTTTTTAAAATCCACTTCTATTATTGTTTAAATAGTAGAAAGAAAAAGAAAAAAAGTAAAAGGAAACAACAAATCTATATAAAAAATAACATATGACTAATCAATCTTCATAAATGTATATCTATTGAAAATATTCTTCTAAATAGATGAATATAAAATTGAATATTCAACTTCCAAATTAGTGAACTTTGAAATTATAACATATTAGGGAACAAGTTATGGGCATGCAAAACATACAAATATTGAAGAAGAGATAATGTTGCAATGCAACTTTCCCTTGAGTCCCCTTTCCTCTTTCTTCTCCTCATCTTCACCATGGGATTTCGCCTCCTCCACATGGCCATGAGACACTGGTATAGGGTGAATCTTGTCTACATGGCCATGAAATACGGAAGCAGGATGAGCCTCGATTATGTGGCCATACATAGGATGACGCTTGCCTCCATCGACGTGGCCATGAGAAAGAGGGGTAGCATGATCCTTTACTACCTGGCCTTGCTCATGTGGAGCTATGCCTACCATGTGTTTCTCCATAGGACCACCATGTTGCAGATTTGTCTCCTATTCTTTCTTCTTACCAAACAAGTTGAAAAGCCCACAATCCTTGGTACATTTGAATTTTCCATTACAAGAGAAAAGAGAGAGACTATGTGAATAAATGCAAATACCACCAAAATGAAGAAATAAAAATCTTGAGCGATTTGATTTAGTTTTTAAGTGAGAGTACTTGAATGTGTAATAGTGGGTAGTGATAGGATAATTTATAGGATTTCACAAACGATGTTGTTACGACACATCGTGATGGAGCTACCATAGTAATATTTGACAAACACATTGCATTTACGAGCCAATGAAATGAATTTCTAACATCACGTGGATAAGATGTGGGAAGGCCCACCAGAATAAAGTAACTATGACAATATAGGATAGTTGAAAAATGAATTGGTTGTATAGTTCAATTTATTAATAGTTTAGAAACTATAAAAATATTATATTATAATTTTAATTTAATACTAAATAATATTAAAATTTCCATTATGTCTATTGGATAGACATTTCCGTTGAAAAATGCGGCAACATTTCATAATAAAAAAATCACATAATGGGAGGGTTTACATAGATGCACTTCGAGCTCTATGGAACACACTCCAAGATTTATAGAAAGTGTTTTAGTTACTCAGTTATTTAGTTGTTTCCCACTGCCAACAATAAAGAAAAATTGGGGGTTCTTTACTAGACCTCAGGCTGAAATTTGACTGTTAACCCTAGTACCAACTTTAGTTTGATATTTTAAGAAAATAATAGCTTTATTAAAAGAAATATATTCTACTTTTTAATATTTTAGTATACTTTATCAGTTATAGTATACATGTTAAAATTATGTATACTTATATCAATTCTAGTATACATATTGAATCTGAAAACAAATATGTTTTCAGTTCTAATAAAGCAATGTGAATAATATCATTATTAATTTTAAAAATATACATGAAATTAAATTTTAAAATTGTATAGAATTTTATAGTAAATAAAAAATTAAAAAACCATAGTAACAAATTATTATACAAGGATGACAATTTTATTATTATAAGTTTTCTCATAATTTTTTTCGATTTACATTTCATTATAGGAATTAAGATTTAAGATTTCTTGTAAATGTGAAAGCATCCCTAGTTTTCTTAGTTAAAGGAACATTAAACATTTTTGAGAGTGTAATTTAAAAGTCTAATCATTAATTTTTTTCAAAGTCAGTATCCCAAGCTAAATTTTCATGAATATACTTTTTATAGTACACAAAATGGTGCTGAGATTGGAGTTAGAGCCTCAATCTTACAAAATTTGATATTCGTTTACTAAATTGAAGTGTTTTTGTTGTAGATTTAACAAGTTTGTAGGTACATCAACACATTTATAGAGTCTCCCAATGCTTACATTAGGTTTTATATCACCTATAGGAAGTATTATGATGCATATTCTAGTTCTTACAACATCTACCAAACTTCCTAGAACACCTATGGAGAATACTCTCTTTTCAGTCTAAATTCTACTACTAAATTCTTATAACACCTATAAATAGTCTTATAACACATATATACACAACCTTATAGCACCTAAAATAGACAGACTTGAACTTTGAAAACTTTGCAAGTATGATGTAAATCATGTTTTATTGTGTAGATGCTTGAGCACAAAAAGGTGAAAAAACCTACTCTTAAGTCATCAGGTCACTACAAGGAGAGAAGAGAAGAGGATAGCAAGGTAGGAACAAAAATTTCAAGATGCCACCTTAATTGAAAGTTAAAATAAAGAAGCAAAGTCTTATGCACACTATGTTAAAGTCACAAATGCTTATAAATCAAAATATGGACATCTTTGAATTTGATTTTCACTCCCTAAAACTTTAGTTTACACTCTAAAAAGAAGCTTCAATTTGAATTAGATTTGTATGCTGTTTCTTTGAGTACTTGGTAAATATCATGAGATGATACCATTATGATGGACATCTCCAAGTCAAGATATCTCTAAACAATACCATACAATATGATAGTGCATATCTCATGTGTCTCTAAGGTTACTGAGATATGACATGGTGTATGCTATGTGATGTCAATGTGTATACCAAGAAAAGATTTCAGTATGGTGAATATTATATGGTTGGTATTCTTAGACATACCATATGCTTAATATTACCATAAGCTAATAAATCTACTCAGTGTTGTTTTATTTGCATAGAAATCATCCCCCCACTAGTACATTTGACCACACTTTTAGACCAAAATTTTTGAGCATCTAATAGAATAGAGTCAAATTGGTTGGAAAATGCAAGGAAACACTTTTTCTTTTCAATACATGCCTGTCTTGGTCAAAATTTTGACCAACATGAGCTTAATATGTAAAAAGGCAATTTGTAGATGCCCATTATCATTGTAAAAAGGTAATTTCTTGATGCCTATATTGAATATCCTTAACACAAGCATGGGCAGGAGAGTATTCTCGCTAGTTTGACCTGCAAATCAAAAATTTCTTGATGCCCATATTGTAAATCATTGACATACGCATGGGTTGGAGAGTATTCTTGGTACTTTGACCTCTATGTTTCTATGTTTACTAGTATGGATGAGATTAGTATCACAAGTTGATCAGAAACAACGAAACAAAGGTATTATTTTGAATTTTCTTTCTTTTCACGTCTGCATTTAGCATTTATGTCCATCATTTGCGAGATTTCATGCAATTTTTAATACTTCTTACAATGGTCTTATTTATATATCCACATACTAAAAAGTGAGATAGGAGAGTTTCATTATTGTATAGGAAAATTGTTGATGTTTTGCAATTATGAAATTTTTTAGTTGTACTAAATTTTTGCCTCAAAAGTTTCCATGGTGAAAAAAACTACTTGTTGTCTTTGCTTCTATTATTTCAAAGCTGGACAATAATCTTGTGATTAGTAGTGAAGCAATCTTTAAAAATGAGTGGGTTTCATTTTCTGTCTCTTAAAAGCATTTTTGTTTCAAGTGTCCAGTGATCTAGAGATTCTAAGCCATCCTGTTTACTTCAAAAAATCAGATGGTAGTATGCAAGGTGAACACTACCTTTTGTATGTTGATGGTTATTTTTTAAACCCTTATTTGACTATGCAGTGTTGATGTCATGACATGAACAGTATTTAGTTATCACCATGGCAGGAAACTATTTAGTATTTAGTTAACAAGTGACTAAAATTGTTTGGCTTTTCCAATCAACAATTAGCTCTAAGTTTTCTTTATATGTACTTGAAATATTAAAGGTATAAAGTGCTCATAAAAGAACTAAGCATAAATTTCACAGTTTATTATTGGTCTTCATTCAATGAAGCAGAGACTTGTAGTCTCACGATGCAAGAGAAGGGGGGAATTTCAAAGTATACTATAAACTTTTTCTACAAGTTTGTAGAGCTCTGCATTCCAAAAATAATTTTATAATATTTTTACCTATTAAACAAGATTGGTGCATGTTTGGAACATGGAGGGCAGGACAATTTCAATGTGGTGTTATGTAAAAGAGTTTACGTGCCTCATCTATGCTTCTTTGTCTTTCATACATTATTATGGTAGTTGCTACATATTACAAAGCTCTCATTTTAGTGTAGTTAGGTTTATGGTTTTAATGAGATCTTTCATATTATGAAGCTCTTCTTTTCTTTGTATACCCTTAGAATTATGCAAATTTGCTTCAAAGTCGATGTTGTGTAGAAATTAGATGTAGACAGGATGTTCTACATTATGCCAATGAATATTCATTTCTTTGTTCTGATTTATCTAAATCATATAGTTTTTCCATTGTTTAGTGAATTTTTTGTTTACTTAGTTCCTCTAGTTTTCTAAACTATAGGCTGATTAAAATGCTATTACGGATTTTGAATATTTGAATGCAAATTTGTGATTGAAAAACTATAGCATCTTAACGGCTTATGCTTCAACAAAATTTTCCCAGGTAAATTATTACGCTCAATTTCTACACAAAATTTGTTTTTTTTATGTGTTGTATAAATTATAATTTGCAATGCAACAAAATAATTTTTCAAAGTCACCATTTGCTTTGAACTAGATGATTTAGAATGAGTCCATTAAAAATTAAACGACTTACAAGGAACCCATTAAAAATCTAGCATTTCTAAGTACAATTCATACACCCTAGCAAGTCGTATGACATTTTCAAATATTTATTGTAGTTGATGTTCTTGAAAGCTTCTATCAAGTGCACAGTTACTAGTGACCACTGTTCATCCAAGAATCATGGGCACAAACCTTGTGATACCAATCTGTCATCTTTCTGTAATCAAATTATAATTTTCCAATTTCAAATCCTACACATAATGTATATCAACTCAAAATTGTACAATATATCTAGAGGGTGTTGAGTCCATTTCAGTTTCAAATAATTTTGGAGATTCGACACAACATAATATAGCATACTAAAATCAAAACATTCTCTTATATATATCCATAGGTCTTATTGAAGAACTTTGATGCAATTTTTTTAATTAGCCTTACATACCAAGTTCAACACTTGAGATCTTTGTGTTCTGTTGTTATTATTTGGCCAAGAATAGTTGGTTAAAAAAAGTGCTACTATTATTTATCGTTGCTTCAATTCATAGGGCATTCAAATAATTATACTGAGAGAACTATGCACCAGATTGTTCTCATTACACTTCTCATAGCTGGCTGAAAAGAAATAAAAATTGCAAGAAAATATTTATTTAATTACAGTTGCAATCTTAATTGCTTCCTTATCTATTACTCTTCCTAGAGCACCATTCTTTATTTAGTTTGAGAGGTTTATGGTATCTTGTTTGTGGAATAACTATAAAATAGATTCATAGAATAGAGGAGTTGTACAATGCTTGAGCAAAATTATCATTGACTTTTTTTCGGTCAAAGAAGAGAAAAGATCGACTCCTTCAATTGTTAGTGCATTCAATTTTTTGACAATGAATTCTTGTGGTTTTAGACTTACAGTTAACTAGATGATAATGTCATATTGACAGTATGTAGTTACCATTATGACCACTAAATTCAGTGCTAAGTGTACTTAATCATCGATGGTTTAGACCATCCAGATGATGATAATTTTAAAGGAGGCAAGTTATAACTACATGCTCCTAGTCTAGTCTTGTGTAGATTAGTGCCTGCAAAGTATAAGTAGCTTATAAATGAAGGTATTCGATTCAAATACCATATCTTAGCAACTGAGCCACTAGCCCTTTAGTGGTTTGAGTGAGGCAACAAGCTTAATCAATACATCTTGCAAGGAGTGGACATTGCATAGCTAAATATCTTTCAAACCAAATGCTTACCATCCAATGTGTATTCAGAGTCATATACTTATTTGTGCCTCTTACGCTCATGTATAGGTGATTATTTTGAATATAGTAGTAGCCTCAATTCAGTCTTGTATTAAACAAGGTGTTATTCCTCATGAAGTCAGTTAGATACCTTAAAGGCATCCTATAACTAAATTAGTACATTCTGGATTCAATGGAACTTGGCATATGTTTCTAGATATTATTTAAATTGAAATCAATTTATCTAAAAATGCTATGGCTTTAATGCCATTTTGTGGTCCCCTTGATCCAAGAGGTTCTCCCATTAACATCTAGTGTAGATTTTATTTCATTTTTCTACTTTAGGATAACATTCATCAAGAAGGATATATAATATGATATAGATAACACTATAAAATAATATCCTATAGAATATTTATATTTTCAAGAGCTTAAAAATGTCTTCTTTATGAGTACAACTAACTAGTGTTGTTTCTTTGCATTGTGCTTTCCTGAATTTGCCCTTTGCTCTATCGAAGAAGCACTATCTTTTACTTGTAAACATTCCTATTGTTTGGTTTATCCACTAGTGGACATTATTTCATAAGTACATTAAATTAATTTGTAATGGGATTTCTCCTAGTCTGTAAAAGTTTTTGATTAAGGCAAAATAGGCTTTTAGGGAACTTCGAAACCCCATACAACCATATTTTGATAGGGATCTAGTACACCACAAAGACAAACCACTGCCAAATAAAAAGCCATTGTAGACTTGCAACCCTGAACCAACAAAAAGATAGTAGCTAAAACTTACAAGGCATACAAAAAACCAAGCACTCTCAAGACACCAACAGAAGATGTCAAAGCATTACATCAAAGAATGAGTCTCCTAAGTGAGGACTAGAGAGGAGATTTGATGGGCCCTGATACATTTCAAGAACAAAATAATGAGACAATAGCTGCATTGTGGGCTCAGTTCCAAAGAAAACCTGATAAATGTTATTGTCCTTGCAAAAATTATAAGGGCTTAAAGAGTCGAAGAATTCTAATCACAACAGACCAGAGTCATTGTAGGCAATATGGTCATGTTGAAGGGGGCCAAGATTTTTGTCCATTTCTGAATGTGGATTTCCTACTAGGGGAACATGGAGGTGTGAATATCCAAGCTGAGGATAACACTCCCATGGAAGAAGTTGATAATGTGCTAGAGGACATGATTGAAGAAGATGGTATTGAGGTAGGTGATGAAGAGGCTAACAGTGATGGTACTAGAAAATCTAATAATAATTATGAAGATGGTCTTGATATACCTTTACTTGATAAGGCACACGAGCCCTTATATGAAGGCTCCCAAAAACCTCTACTATCAGCTATACTGTTGTTGGTGAACTTAAAGGTTATGAATAGTATATCCAATGTAGCAATGTCATTTATGCTAAGGTTTATGGTTTTAATGAGATCTTTCATATTATGAAGCTCTTCTTTTCTTTTTATACCCTTAGAATTATGCAGGTTTGCTTCAAAGTCGATGTTGTGTAGAAATTAGATGTAGACAGGATGTTCTACATTATGCCAATGAATATTCATTTCTTTTTTCTAATTTATCTAAATTATATATTTTTTCTATTGTTTAGTGAATTTTTTTTTTACTTAGTTCCACTTGTTTTCTAAACTATAGGTTGATTAAAATGCTATTACAGATTTTGAATATTTGAATGCAAATTTGTGATTGAAAAACTATAGCATCTTAACGGCTAATGCTTCAAAAAAAAATTCCCAGGTAAATTATTACGGTCAATTTCTACACAAATTTTTTTTTTTTATGTGTTGTATAAATTATACTTTGCAATGCAACAAAATAATTTTTCAAAGTCACCATTTGCTTTGAACTAGATGATTTAGAATGAGTCCATTAAAAATTAAATGACTTACAAGGAACCCATTAAAAATCTAGCATTGCTAAGTACAATTCATACACCCTAGAAAGTCGTATGACATTTTCAAATATTTTTTGTAGTTGATGTTCTTGAAATCTTCTATCAAGTGCACAGTTACTAGTGACCACTGTTCATCCAAGAATCATGGGCACAAACCTTGTGGTATCAATCTGTCATCTTTCTGTAATCAAATTATAATTTTCCAATTTCAAATCGTATACATAATGTATATCAAATCAAAATGGTACAATATATCTACAGGGTATTGAGTCCATTTCAGTTTCAAATCATTTTGGAGACTCGACGCAGCATAATATAGCATACTAAAATCAAAACATTCTCTTATATATATCCATAGGTCTTATTGAAGAACTTTGATGCAATTTTTTTAATTAGCCTTACATACCAAGTTCAACACTTGAGATCTTTGTGTTCTGTTGTTATTATTTGGCCAAGAATAGTTGGTTAAAAAAAGTGTTGCTATTATTTATCATTGCTTCAATTCATAGGGCATTCAAATAATCATACTGAGAGAACTATGCACCAGATTGTTCTCATTACACTTCTCATAGCTGGCTGAAAAGAAATAAAAATAGCAAGAAAATATTTATTTAATTATAGGTGCAATCTTAATTGCTTACTTATTTATTACTCTTCCTAGAGAACCATTCTTTATTTAGTTTGAGAGGTTTATGGTATCTTGTTTGTGGAATAACTATAAAATAGATTCAGAGAACAGAGGACTTGTACAATGCTTGAGCAAAATTATCATTGACTTTTTTTCGGTCAAAGCAAAGCAAAGATCGACTCATTCAATTGTTAGTGCATTCAATTTGTTGACAATGAATTCTTTTGGTTTTAGACTTACAGTTAACTAGATGATAATGTCATATTGACAGTATGTAGTTACCATTATGACCAAAATTCAGTGCTAAGTGTACTTAATCATCGATGGTTTAGACCATCCAGTTGATGATAATTTTAAAGGAGGCAAGTTATAAATACATGCTCCTAGTCTAGTCTTGTGTAGATTAGTGCCTGCAAAGTATAAGTAGCTTATAAATGAAGGTATTCAATTCAAATACCATATCTTAACAACTGAGCCACTAGCCCTTTATAGGTTTGAGTGAGGCAACAAGCTTAATCAATACATCTTGCAAGGAGTGGACATTGCATAGCTAAATATCTTTCAAACCAAATGCTTACCATCCAATGTGTATTCAGAGTCATATACATATTTGTGCCTCTTACACTCATGTATAGGTGATTATTTTGAATATAGTAGTAGCCTCAATTCAGTCTTGTATTAAACAAGGTGTTATCCCTCATGAAGTCAGGTAGATACCTTAAAGGTATCCTATAACTAAAATAGTACATTCTGGATTCAATGGAACTTGGCATATGTTTCTAGATATTATTTCAATTGAAATCAATTTATCTAAAAATGCTATGGTTTTAATGCCATTTTGTGGTCCCCTAGATCCAAGAAGTTCTCCCATCAACATCTAGTGTAAATTTTATTTCATTTTTCTACTTCAGGATAACATTCATCAAGAAGGATATATAATATGATATAGATAACACTATAAAATAATCTCCTATAGAATATTTATATTGTCAAGAGCTTAAAAATGTCTTCTTTATGAGTACAACTGACTAGTGTTGTTGCTTTGCATTGTGCTTTCCTGAATTTGCCCTTTGTTTTATCAAAGAAGCACTATCTTTTACTTGTAAACATTCCTATTGTTTGGTTTATCCACTAGTGCACATTATTTCATAAGTACATTAAATTAATTTGTAATGGGATTTCTCCTAGTCTATAAAAGTTTTTGATTAAGGCAAAATAGGTTTTTAGGGAACTTCAAAACCCCATACAACCATATTTTGATAGGGATCTAGTACACCACAAAGACAAACCACTGCCAAATAAAAAGCCAATTTAGACCTGCAACCCTGAACCAACAAAAAGATAGTAGCTAAAACTTACAAGACATACAAAGAACTATGCACTCCCAAGACACCAACAGAAGATGTCAAAGCATTACATCAAAGAATGAGTCTCCTAAGTGAGGACTAGAGAGGAGATTTGATGGGCCCTGATAAATTTCAAGAAAAAAATAATGAGACAATAGCTGCATTGTGGGCTCAGTTCCAAAGAAAACTAGATAAATGTTATTGTACTTGCAAAAATTATAAGGGCTTAAAGAATCGAAGAATTCTAATCACAACAGCCCAATGTCATTGTAGGCAATATGGTCATGTTGAAGGGGGCCAAGATTTTTGTCCATTTTTGAATGTGGATTTCCTACTAGGGGAACATGGAGGTGTGAATATCCTAGCTGAGGATAACACTCCCATGGAAGAAGTTGATAATGTGCTAGAGGACATGATTGAAGAAGATGGTATTGAGGTAGGTGATGAAGAGGATCACAGTGATGGTACTAGAAAATCTAGTAATAATGATGAAGATGGTCTTGATATACCTTTACTCGATAAGGCACAAGAGCCCTTATATGAAGGCTCCCAAAAACCTCTACTGTCAGCTATACTATTGTTGGTGAACTTAAAGGTTATGAATAGTATATCCAATGTAGCAATGTCATGTATGCTAAGGTGTATTTTTTTTGTCATCTTCAATGTTAGCATACAATTACTATTCATTATATTAACAATACATATTTGTTGTTGTAGGTTGATTAGTGATATTTAGTTACTACCATAAAATTTTTTGCCTCGTTTGTACCGAGAATTATCTAACATTATAAATCAGATTTGAATGAAGTATTAGACAATACATGCATGTCCCAATGATCACATTCTATATCATAAACAACATGAATTTTCAATAGAATGCCTTGATTGTCATGTTGTTAGATATCGGTCAGATCAAATAAAAAAAAAAGTGCCTCACAAGGTTGTTTGGTACATTCTCACTATTCCACATCTTGAATGGTTATTCAAGTGTGCTAGCTTGGCACAATTTATGGATTACCATGTACGCAATAGAAGTCAGGATGAAATCATGCGAATGCCTACCGATGGTTTTGCATTTAAAGAGATAGAAGAAATATGGTCACACTTTAAAGAAGAACCTCGTAATCTAAAAATTTCATTGGTAGCAGATGGTGTCAATCCATATGGAGATATGAGATCTGTTTACTCAGTATGGCCTATTTTTGTTATTAACAATAACATTCCTCCTTGGATGTCCATAAAGAGGGAGCACATAATGTTGTCAATGATTGTGCCAGGTATTTTTTTATTTTATAGTTATCTAAATTAATTTATAAATAGTGCATCAAAATGGTTATAATAATTATGTAATTTTTATGTTCATTCAATTTCTAGGTAAATACCAAGTTAAAGATATGAATGTGTATATTGAGCTCCTAATTGAGTTTTTGAAGTTATGGAATGGTATCACTATGTATGACATCTCTAGACCGATAGGACATTGACAATTTAAATTCTATGCAATGCTTATATGGATAATACATGATGCCCCTAGGCTAACTCATTTTTGTAGTATGTTATATTGTTAAGATCACATATTTTTGGTCTATTATAGTGCTTACACATTCCTATCGAATACTTAAGTTGCACATGATAATTGTACATACATACATTGAATCAAATAGCAATGGAGACCGCATAAATACAAGTGCCCTCCCTTGGTTATTAACAGACCAACAAAGTGATGCATTAAATGAAGTCATTAAAAAAATAAAATTTCCAATAGGATTTTCTGCAAATATAAGTACTCTTCTATCAAAGATATATGATTTTGGGCTAGGGTTGAAAGCACATGATTGGCATCCCTTCCTCAAGTTAAGTCATGTTTTTTATTTACAATATATTTGGAAGATTGAATGTAGTACCAATTGCATTATTTAATAATATATTGAAATGATAATTTTTTAATGATTGCAGTTTATCCTACCTCTATTCCTTCCACACCAATTTGACAATAGTATTAAACAAGCTATATATGATCTTGGAAAACACATGAGGTAAGAAGTGTTTTTTCTTAGATTTGTAGCTTTTTATCTGAAATCTATTGTATAATTTTATTTGAAATCTCCTTTATGTGTTTTTGTGTGTTGAATCTCTTTTAGGTGGTTATCATCTAAAGAAATTGATAAAAAAAATATAAAATATTGGAAGACAAAAATTCCATAGCTTATATGTGAAATGCAAAAGTGTTTACCTCCAACGTCTTTCAATGCTCAAGAACACTACCTCATACATCAAGTTGAGGAGATTTAATTGTGTAGACCTGTACAAGCTAGATCAATGTGGATGGTTGAGAGGCACTTGAAATTTATGAAGGGATTGGTCAAAGAGCACATCCTAAGGGTTCTATGATAGAGGGATATATGATATACCAGACCATGGTGTATATTAGTGAATATCTTTGAAAGTTTGTAGTAGGTATCCATGTAGATCACATTTGGGATCCCAAATGCAATAAAAAATTCAAAGGGGAGTACCTAATGAGGAAAGGTAGATTGAGGAGGGTGAGAGGTAATTATAAGGATTTTTTTGTAATTTAACAATTCTTATCCATCATCAATATATATAAGTTGTTTCTAACTAGTTTAATTATATTCTTTATAGTTGGTCATGAGTGGGATGCACTACACTTGTATATTGCAAACAATCTTGATTGGATGATAGTATGGATTGAACAGTCTCAAGAAAATGGTCGCTCATTAACATGGGATGGTGTTCCATCGTTGGTTAAAGAAGCTCATTGTAATGGAGATCCCAATGTTATGTCAATGGTACTTGATCTAATATATGGATTAAGAGATAGACAAGTACACATAAGATTACTAATCATGAGACATAAGTTTAATATCAACTCATAGATCAATGAGAAGATTCTTGACATGTTTGAATAATTGTAGGTCAAACACCACAAAGCTATGTAGAACCATGGCTATGAATTTTGCAGAAAAAAGTTAGATGAAATGAACAAAATATGTGATTCTAGGATAAATGTTGTCTTTGCAGTCACCAATATTTCATCTAGAACTGACATACATCCTCAACAATCTGAAAATTAATACTATGGAATTTTGGATGATATACTTGAGTGCAACTTTAATTCATTCAAAATTTGTCATCAAGTGGTTCAGGTTATGACTGAATCAAAATGATCCCGATAGGACTGTTATTGAACATGATAGTGGATTTACTATGATTAATACAAGGTCATTTGAGCCAATCAAAGATGAGCCTTATGTTCTTCCAAGCCAATGCAAGCAACTATTTTACTTCGATGTTTCACGCAAACTAGGTTGGTCATTTTTTGTTAGACATGACCCAAGAGAAAGGTCGGTAAAGTATAATGTGAATGAAGAAGAAGATATTGAAGAAGCACAAGAGGAAGTAAATGATTATTAGGAACGACAGTTACCCAGTGATGAAGAAGAAAAAGATGGTGATGATTTTGGTCATGCTAACAATAATGGTGATAATGATGATGATGTTGATGATGATCATGATCATGGTGATGAAGATGGTGATGATCATGGCGATGATGGTCATGATGATGATAGTGATCAAGAGGATGATGATGGTGATGAAGACGGTGGTGGTGATGACGATGGTCAAACTGACAAGTATGATGATGGTGATGATGATGATGATGATGATGATGATGATGATGATGACATGAATGAAGATCATGATGATCAATTAAATATCCAGGTAGGATCAATGTCAACTATGATGGGGTCTTGTATAACCAAATTTTTCTTTCCAAACCATATGTGCACATATAAACATTAAGTAGAACATGTCAATAAGTTGAAGTGTGGTTCCAAAATAGAAGGGCAAGGTAATAATCACCCTGACCCACATTCCTTTTTCCATGCTACCAATTGATTTAATGCCAATTTCAATAGTTATCTATGGATGAATTGTGGGCTATAATGAATGATCTAAAATGTTAATATAAATCTCTTTTGGTTAATGTTTCTAAATATATTTCATGACTCATTATGTTGATATAATAATTAGGAAAAGAGAAATAATATATGATAGAGTATGGACTGAAATGTTGACTAAAGAGAAACTTTGTTACATAATCAAATCCAAAATCATTATTAAAAATATTTCTTAAATTTTGCAGAAGAGAGCTCAAACAAACTGAAGTGGATTGCAAATTCCTAAGAAAATGCTATGAATCATTAATAGAAGAAAACAAAAGATTGCAGGAAGAGTTGACACAACTGAGATCTGCAAGACTTGTATCACCTTCATCTCTATCTCCATTATACCTTGCAATGCATGCAACAACTCTAACAATGTGTCCTTGTCAAAGATTTCTAAATGTTGATAATACAAGGCCTTTTACTCCTCTTCAAAATCCACCCTACTATACTTCTTACACACATCCTTGACTAGAATGTTAACTATTTAGTTGTTCAATATAATAGATTGTGGAAATCTAATATCACTAATACATAGTTATCAATTCATAATTTTGAATACATATACCAAGAACACTCCAGAATTTATGAAGTTTTTATTACACTCTAGTGAATGTTGAATCCAAGTAAGATGTTAATGGGATATTGGATGGGCCCATTTTCCTAAATTTTGTATAAAAGCATGTTTATATAAATTCAGTCAATGATTTTTCTCAATTTTTTCTTTGTTTAATTATCTCTTTATGCTTTCTTTCTTTATTCTGATGTCATGTCCCCTTTTCAAATAATTAAAAATAAATAAACTTTGCTAAGGCAGGCAGGTTCCAAAAAGGTGAAGTTTCGGAAAAAGGGGATAATCTTTGGAAACCAATGGACTAATAAATAAAAATTATTATTAAATTATATTTTATTAACCCCTCTTGGACGTGAGTTAGGGTTATTCCCTCTTTTAAGGGGTTTGGAGGCATTTTGGGCTCATTCCAGAACTTGATTTTTGCTAATTTTCTTGTTGTTTTTCAGAGGCCGCCAAACCTATGGAGAAGAAGACCCGAGAATGGGAGTTTGCAGGTTTCTAGGAAGGCTAAAGATGGTATTTTGAATCCATTCCAAGTGCATGCTCATATAGAGTTTGCCTTTGTGCTGAATAGTGCCGATTTGTGGGTTTTCGGAGTTGTTTTTGGTTTGAGTTTGGTGTTTTCAGTTGAGTGTTTCATATCAGTTTGGGTTGCTGCTGTATTTTAGACTTTAAGATGTTAAAATAGAGCTGAATGTATTTATTTTTTCATGATTAAACTTTTGAGATAGTTTATGAGTGTTTTTGTGGTGTTTCCGGGCATTGTGTGTTAATTTCGGGAGCCCGATTGAGCATAGTTTTGTCCTACATTTGTGAGCTGTTGTGTAAAGGCTATAAAAATCTGGAAATGTCATTTTTTAGGCTGTTATGCTAGTGAAATTTCTGTAAAAATGTCCATTCTTAGATTTATTAATAATTTGTGAAGTTGTGAAATTTTTTGGCACTAATTTGGACATACCCGATTTGGGTTTATTGGGAAATTGGCAGATCTTTGTAATATTGGTTGTTTGATTTTAAAGATCAGATTTGAGGCTGGAAATACCATGAAAAATCAGTAAAGGGACATTTCAGTGGTATTAGAGCCATTATCTTGCCAGCCTGAGGGTTTGTAGAAGTTGCATGTCAGTTTTAACAACTACCCAGATCTTGCATGTCATTTTTGACAACTACCCAGATCTTGCATGTCATATTTTATGGTTGCATGTTGCTTCTAATTAGTTGCATGTCAAAATTTATGATAGCATGCAACTAAGTGAAAGAGAAAAAAGATATTTGCAGCGAGAAAAGAACAAAGAAATTTGGATCAAAACCCCAGTTGAAAGCAAAAGTACAAAATCCAAGGAAGAAAAAAGTATGGCTGATCCAGATGAGATGGCAAACAAATTCTTCCAAGAAATACAAAATACTCAGACGAAAATAGTGGATGGTTTGGAAAAAACTAGAGAGGCTTTGCGAATATTGACAGAAAAATTACAAGGAGTTGCATCTATCAATGAGAAAGGGAGCACTTCAGAGGAGCCAAGAAATGGGAGATCCACACCATCTAAATCAACCAAAACTATTTTCTTGCATGCAGATGAGCCACCAGTACCAAATCCAGCCATTAATCCATTGGAAGAGGTTACAGGTAACTTGATTACATTAAGAGCTACTTACAATGGCTTAGATGATGACTTTCGTAGTTCAGTTCCTTTTAGAGAATATGTGGATATGATGAACACTTTGATGCCCAAGAAAGAGAACAGGAGGGAGCATGACACAAGTGGAAGAGAGCTCAAAAATAAAATAAGCAAGTTTACAGCACCTACTTTTGATGGAACAAATAAAATTTCAGCTAGAGCATGGCTACAAAAATTACAGACTTTCTTCACACTTAACCCCATGAAAGAGAGTGATGCTATTCAATTTGCAAGTCTACACTTGGAAGATGCAGCCTATGATTGGTGGTATCATGGAATGACTACTCAAGGTCATGATCAGGTAACTACATTTGAAGATTTCAGTCAAAGAGTGATAGATAGATTTGACCTCAAGGATGATGAAGAGTACTTTAAAGAATTGTCAAAGTTGAAGCAAACCAAATCAGTTAATGAGTATATAGAAGAATTTCAAAAAGTGGCTATTATGGTACCTGATATGAGTGAAAAGAGGATTTTTTATCTTTTTCTTGATGGTTTAGAAGATTCTGTTAAGGGTTTGGTTAAGGCTTTATCACCCTCAACCTTATAGGAAGCTATCAAAAGAAGCTTGCAACTTGAAACTTGCATGCCTATGAAATCAATCACTAATCAAAAACCCCCAAATCTTTGGCAACATAAGGGAAATTTTTAGAAAAAGACTTTCCCAACACAACCACCAAAAGATGTGACAAATGTGGCAAAAAAGAAGGTAGATGAAGAGACTAGGAGTGAATTACAAAGGAAAAAGCTTTGTTTTACTTGTAGAGAACCATGGGTTCCAGGACACAGATGTTTGGGGAAAGGTCAAGTGCACTATATTGAAGTTGCTTCAGAATCTGATTCAGATGAGCATGAAGAATTTCATGATACTAAGGAGGAGGTAGAAGAAGAGAAAGTAAAATAAATCAGCAAGGATGACACTTTAGCAGCATTATCAGGAGTCCCAAGATACCATCCCTTTCGAATTCGAGGGGTACTAGCAGGGCAAAGGTTGACCATTCTTCTTGATAGTGGGGCAACTCACAATTTTATTGATGAGGGATTTGACATGAAAAGAGGGATTAAAGTAGAAGATTTTCAGGGATTCAATGTTACTGTAGCTGATGGATTCACTATGCCTTGCACACGGGTGGTGAAACAACTCAAGATGACCTTAGGAGATTATGAGTTATGTGATGACTTCTATGTGGTTGGTATTGGGGAGACAGATCTTGTATTGGGTGTTCAATGGTTGCACTCTATCAGATGCTATTACATGAACCATCAATCTATGGAGTTTAAATTTCATTCCAATGGGAAAGAAGTCATATTGAGAGGGTTATCGAATGGAGCACCTAAGGCGGTCTCTGCAAAGAGGATGGAGAGGACTTTTCGAAGAGGACAAGTAACATGGGCAGCAGGAGTCATAATCCAACCAACAAGCTCTCCAAACAATCAAGGTAATTTCCATTTTGAAATTCAAAATATTCTTGATAAGCATAGTATAGTTTTCAATGATTTGCCTTCAGGATTACCACCAGATAGAGGTTTTGAGCATGTTATAGAGTTAGAACAGGGTGCCAAACCAGTTATAACAACCCCATACCGCCATCCAAGAGGTTATAAGGAAGAAATTGAAAAAACTATTAAAGAACTCATGGACAAGGGATTCATAAGGCCTAGCTCTAGTCCATTTGCATCATCTGTGGTACTTGTCAAGAAAAAGGATGGTACAATGAGAATGTGTATAGACTACAGGGCTCTAAACAAGAAGACCATAAAAAATAGGTATCCCATAGCATGCATAGATGAACTCATTGATGAGTTACATGGTGTTGTATACTTCTCAAAAATTGACTTAAGATCGGGCTACCATCAAATCCGAATGAGTGAAGATGTGGAAAAGACTACTTTCAGATGTCACTATGGGCACTTTGAATTTCTTGTTATGTCACTTGGACTCACTAATGCACCTACAACATTCCAATCTTGTATGAATAAGGTATTCAGTCAGCATCTTCAAAAGTTTGTTTTGGTATTTTTCGATGATATCTTGATATACAGTAAAACATGGGAAGAGCATCTAAAGCACATAGACATTGTTTTGGGAATCTTGGAGCAGAAATCCTTCTATGCTAAGCTATCTAAATGTGAGTTTGGTTTGACAGAGATCCTATATTTGGGACATATTATAAGTTCTAAAGGAGTACAGGTTGATCAACAAAAAATCCAAGCAATTTTGGATTGGCCTCCACCCACTAATCTTACACAGTTGAGAGGTTTCTTTGAGTTGTGTAGCTACTATAGGAGATTTGCCAAGGGATTTTCTCAGCTTGCTGCCCCCTTGACTGATTTGACAAAGAAAGGAGCTTTTTTTTGGACAGAAGAGGCACAAAAAACATTTGATAAGCTTAAGGAGGTAATGAGTTCATGCCCTGTGCTTGCAATTCCAGATTTCTCTTTACCTTTTGTTGTTGAATGTGATGCTTCTGGAGAAGGTATAGGGGTTTTCCTAACTCAAAGGGGACATCCAATAGAATTTGAGAGCAGAAAATTAAATCAATCAAAGAAAGGTTACTCCATCTATGATAAGGAAATGTTGGCAATCATGCATGCACTTCATAAGTTTAGACAATATTTGGTATGTGGGAGATTCATTGTAAAGATAGACCATAATAGCCTCAGGTTCTTCTTGAACCAAAGGGATTTGAATGATCATCAAAAAAAATGGGTAAGAAAATTGCAAGCTTATGATTTTGATATTGAATACATGAAAGGAAAGAATAATGTGGTTGCTGATGCTCTCTCAAGAAAGCCCACTTTGTGTTCCTTATCATCTATCTCTGCTGATTGGAAAGTCTCCATAATTTTAGAGTATGCTAAAGATTCATTTGCCACCAAGATTTTGGATAAGTTAGTGGATGATAACAGGTACAAGGTTGTTGATGAATTGATTTATTACAAGAACAGGATCTTCTTAGTGCCAGGGTCAAAAACTAAGGAGAGGATACTGAGGGCCTTTCATGACACACCTTTGGCTAGCCATCAGGGATACTTCAAGACATACAGGAAAATTTGAGAGTGGTTTTCATGGAAGGGTATGAAGGAGGATGTCCTTAAACACATTAAGGAATGTATGGTATGCCAACAAAGCAAGAGTGAGCAAAATTTTTCTGCAGGGTTGTTGCAGCCACTTCCTATTCCCGAACAAAAATGGGAAAGTATTTCCATGGATTTCATCACTAGGTTGCCCAAGGTTCAAGGTAGGGATTGTATATATGTGGTGGTAGATAGACTAACTAAGTATGCACATTTCTGTCCTATCACATCTGATTTCAAGGCATCACAAGTGGCCGAATTGTTCTTCAAGGAAATTTTTAGATTACATGGTTTGCCTAGAAACATTGTTAGTGATCGGGACAGTAGATTCCTCAGCTCTTTTTGGAAGGAGCTCTTTCATTTGGTAGGAACTAAACTCACTCCCCGTACTAGCTATCACCCTCAAATAGATGGACAAACATAGATAGTTAATAAATGGATAGAGGGATATTTGAGGAACTATGTTTCAAATCAACAATATGCTTGGGTGAAATGGTTACACCTAGGGGAGTATTGTTACAATACATCTCATCACATGTCTATTGGTATGCCTCCTTTTCATGCTCTTTATGGTTATGATGCCCTTTCCTTTGTTCATCTAATACTTTTCGATAGCAAAGTACTCGAAGCAAGTGATTTCATCAAGCAAAGCCAAGACATAATAAGGTCCCTCAAGGATAATCTACAACATGCACAAAACCAACAAAAGATATATGCTGATAGGAAAAGGATTGAAAGATCTTTTGAGGTGGGAGATTTGGTATTTTTTAGGTTGCAGCCATATAAGAAAAGCACCTTGAAGAGGAGTGGGGCAGAGAAACTCAAGCCAAGGTTCTATGGGCCTTATAAAATCATCAAGAAGGTAGGAGAGGTAGCTTATGAATTGGAGCTCCCACCAAACAGCAAAATACATAATATTTTTCATGTATCTTGCTTAAAGAAGGTTCTAGGCCAGAAAACCATAGTATCTATAGAATTACCACCTCTTGATGATGAAGGTAAATTAGTTTTGATACCAGAAGAGAGTTTGGATACAAGAGAGAAAAGGTTGAGAAATAGGAGCGTCATAGAGCATTTGGTCAAATGGAAAGGATTACCACTAGCGGATGCAACTTGGGAAGGAGCACATATTCTTGAGAATTCCAACCTTCATTGCTTGAGGATAAGCAATATTTGGGAGGGGAGGACTTGTCATGTCCCCTTTTCAAATAATTAAAAAATAATAAACTTTGCTAAGGCAGGCAGGCTCCAAAAAGGTGAAGTTTCGGAAAAAGGGGCTAATCTTTGGAAACCAATGGACTAATAAATAAAAATTATTATTAAATTATATTTTATTAACCCCTCTTGGATATGAGTTAGGTTTATGCACTCTTTTAAGGGGTATGGAGGCATTTTGGGCTCATTCCAGAACTTGATTTTAGCTAATTTTCTTGTTGTTCTTCAGAGGCCACCAAACCTGTCGAGAAGGAGACCCAAGAATGGGAGTTTTCAGGTTTCTAGGAAGGATAAGGATGGGATTTTGAAGCCATTCCAATTGCATTCTCATACAGAGTTTGCCTTTGTGCTGAATAGTGCCGATTTGTGGTTTTTCGGGGTTGTTTTTGGTTTGAGTTTGGTGTTTTCAGTTGAGTGTTTCATATCAGTTTGGGTTGCTGCTGTATTTCAGACTTTAAGATTTTAAAATAGATCTGAATATATGTATTGGGTCATGATTAAACTTCTGAGATAGTTTATGAGTGTTTTTGTGGTGTTTCCGGGCATTGTGTGTTAATTTCGGGAGCCCGATTGAGCATAGTTTTGTCCTACATTTGTGAGTTGTTGTGTAAAGGCCATAAAAATCTGGAAATGTCATTTTTTAGGCTGTTATACTACTGAAATTTCTTTAAAAATTTCCATTCTCAGATTTATTAATAATTTGTGAAGTTGTGAAGTTTTTTGGCACTAATTTGGACATACCCGATTTGGGTTTATTGGAAAATTGGGAGATCTTTGTAATATTGGTTGTTTGATTTTAAAGATCAAATTTGAGGCTAGAAATACCATGCAAAATCAGTAAAGGGACATTTCATCTGATGCTAAATCACAAAATGTTATCTAAAACATTTGTGAAAAATAGTCATATATTAGCTTTCAAAAATAACATTAATTTTGTTTATATAATTTGATCATTATTATTATTTTTTGATTATTTATTTTAATGACATCAGAGGGCAGATAGTATAAGATATGATTATAATTAGGAGAACACATGATGTTGGTCGGGTTTGTCGTGGGTTGAAAGTAAAGTGCACATATAAACAACTAAATTTTTAATACAAATGATATACATATACAATCTACTTTATTATTTATATTTTTTTTGGTAAGTCCATTACTTTAATTTCGCTGCTGATTTCTAAGACTTATTAAATTTTTTCATAGGGCAATATGGATGCACCATCTCAGACACCTTCAATAGAGGTAAACATTAATTATTGTAAATTTTAATGTTAATATAGAAAAAAATGTCATATTATTATATTCTTTTCTTTATGGATTTGGAGTTATTTTGATGAAATTATATGAATATTTGATGTCACAAATGATAGGAAAAAGCTACAATGATCGCTGATCAAATGCTATCTAAAATACGAGCATCATATCTACATGATATTACGCTTAGTACTGACCCTGTATTCATCACCCAACAAATTAAGAAAAGATACACTGATGAACTTGTTAACATTATCATCAAGGCTGATAGAAGTGAGGAGAAAGAGGCACTGAGAATAGAATTGGACCATAGAATCCAACCTTTGAAGGTAAGTAGTAATTCGACTAAAGCAGTAATAGAAGTTCAATAGATATTAATATTTTATAGTATCTTATGGATCGTGATCTCTAATTTTAAGTGTTCTTGTATAGACATATGTGCTAGGTGCGACATCACATGGTGAACATGGTTAGGGTTGTTGCGCACGACCTTCATGTAAGTAACACTTTGTTTTTTTTGATCAACATTATAACACTTACCCTTTTTTTTGTGGACGTTTCTCACTAGTATCCCATTTGATCTTAATTAATTGCAAATTTCTTTGCTAACAATATTCTATTCTTTAGCTCATGATGAAGTGCGGACTCCTCCTTCAGTTGGTAGTCAAGTATTGCCTGCTACATTGTCAGCAACAAGGACCATGCAAACATCATCATCTATGCCCACTAGAACTGGTAAAACCTTGTTTTGCTATATTTTGTAATGTTTTTCTACAAGTTGATGAAAAATGATGTAGCATATCAATGCTTAGATGATGTATACAGAAGCTTGCATACACACAAAAACATGCATACACACACCACGCATATACATACATATATACCCACACATAGAGAGACATGGACATAGGCAGGGAGGTAAACCAATAGAGAGCAGTACTAAAATTTTCATTTAATTGTCATGATGTTTCAGGTGATAGACTAATAGAGAGCAGTACTACTAAAGCTAATCCATTTCCTGAAGTATTTCGTGTGATTAGTACTGGTTTGTATGAAGGGTCATTTTTGCTGAATAAGAAAATTACGTTTCCATTAAAAGAATGCAAGCTTCCAGGTGCTTTAAAATTTTTATTATTTAAAGTGTAAATTTAGTTTACTTTTACATTACTCATTTTGGACTGATAAATCCTTTATTTTTTGTAGGTAATAATGCTTTCTTTGAATATCTTTTTCATATCACATTGAGACTATTTGAACCCACCATACATAAAAGGTACATAGTTTCATATCATTGCTACATATTTTTTTCTTTATTCTATTTATTCTAATATATTAAAGTTAGTGATCTAACAATCTATTTTTTTTTTAAAAGGTGGAATTTACAAGCTGTGGAATTAAAAAAATCAGTTGATTGCATCTATTGAGGAGAAATTTGGGAAAAACATTTTTGACACTAGCCTACTTCTAAAAAGAGCAGAAAAGCATATAAAGACCATGAGCGATCAATATAGAAGGGCTCTTATGGATAACCAAAATTACAACTGTCCTCCTAGGATTCCACTGATGGAGTGGAATGAAATAGTAGAAGATGCAAAGAAGAAAATACTATGTGAAGATAGAGATAATGAAGCAGCATAAGGAAAAAAGGCATATGTCATTATAGTATTAAGAACATTTTAATCATGCACTAATTATTGATATTTGTAAATATATAATCTAAGATGTTTGAAATTGTGCATAGATTGCAGGACACATCCATGGCTACAAAAGCAAGAGTAGAAAAGGTTGGCGAACACAAACTTGGCTCTGGTGGCTATATGAATCTACAGTCTTGACTTGTAATTAGAGCAATGAAATTTCATTTTCTTTTTAATATAATGTTGCAAATAGTTTTTTTTAATGAAACCATACATGGAAAATTGACGTTATCAAGAAAAAAACATAGGGCATAGATTTCAGTGTGGAGGTCACAAATGAAGATAGAAAAATGGCCTTGAAGGAAGGCTATAAAGTTGAGGCTGCATGCCTACATGAAGAATCTATAAGCCTTTCCCAACAATCTAGTGAACCAAATGATATCTCATGGGTAAATTGGTTAGATGAAAAGTAAATGAAATTAAATATTTGAGAAGATTTTTTTGGTATTAGTTTTAAACATAAATTGACTACATAACAATGTGCATAACATTTTACTATAGCCTTATATCCTACCATAGAACCTGCTCGTCATGAAGGCCATGATGTGCGTTATAGTGGTGGAGGTATTAGTTTTCTATTAGAAATTAATTATGTAATTATGGATACAATTTAACATCTTCAATTGGAATTTGACGTGTATCCTTTTTTTGAATATTTCAGAGCATGTTGAACATCATGTTGAAGGAGTGCACCATGTTCTAAGTGTTCAACATGTTGACACGATGGCAGATCAAAATGTTAATGTACATGATGTGGCATTGTTAGGTAAGAAAAATGGATTTTATGTTGTACTCATACTTAATTACAAACTTGTAATAGTTAGAGAAAGATAAAAAGTATGCCAATTTATCCCATTCACTTGTTCTTCCAATAGAGTCTCCTTTAGTGTAGCAACCTCCTGCTCCTCCAAAGAGAAGGAGCCATCATAATATGACATTATATGTGCTAGAAGAGAAGGAGAATAATGTGGATATGGATGCTCCTATGAGTGCTTTTCTTAAGAGAGCTCTCAAGAACAAAAAAAGGAAATGATGTTTTAAAAATCTTCTTCGATAAACCTTGTTTGATAATGAAAGAACTTTTTTTTATGTAATTTTGTATGAATGATGCATATTAATGCATATTTTTATTTTATGTTAATGAATATTGTTATGTGTTAATGAATTCTTTATTAGTATTGTGTATTAATGAATTTTATATCATATTAATGAATGTTATGTGATTGTATTGATTGAATGTTATAGTTCATAAAGGGATGAATGAATGAAGTATGCAATCATATGATAATGGGTATTTTAGATTGATGTTAGGGGGAGGGGGGTGAGGCTAGATGAGCTTCCACCTTCATGATGTTGGCCTTGTTAAGTAGAGAATACTATAGTATTCTTGAAACCAAGTGAAGCTCAAACTAACATAAAATGGACACTTTATATGTCGTAGGTCTAAAATGATCCACAACTACTGCTGCCCATAACATATAATGCAAATGTGATATGGGATTTATTTGTGGCTACCTACAATGTTTGATATTTGATCATTTTTTCCATTTATATATTTACCCTTTTTTCTTCCCTCGGCAATAGTTGTCAATAATGATATTCTAAACTATGCATTAGGTGATTTAAATGACCATTATGGGTAAATTCAAATTTTGTAATGATTAAAACCTACATCATGTGTGGTATGTATTGGTTTTTAAAAGGATAAGCATGAATTTGTGACATCATTTGTGGTATACATTGGTTTGTAAAATGATACGCGTGAATTTGTGACATGCAATTCAAAGAGGTTTCAACTAGGTTTAGACACTTGGAGAATGTTGAGGGCTATTTATGACATTTTGCAGTAGGGCTTGGCAGATGGGGAAAAGAGTGACTAGGGTTATTATGAGAAATTTTGGCCTTTGTGTGAAGCTACTGGTATCCTTAATTGGCAGTTTCAAGCCTTGCTTTGGTTCCATAATTGACAGCACTCTTGTCAAGAGAAGTGGGCTATAGTGCGGAAGGAAGCCATTTATTTGTTATAAAGGAAAAAACCCATGGCAATGTGTTATATAGATGGGATGCTCAAATTATTATTTTTGTGTTTGGCTTGGTAGAAATAGAACTTTTCTTCATTTTATTGCTTCTCTTTGCAGTGAAGTTCAGAGTTGTTGAAAACCTTGACATCTCAAGGTTACATAGGTTATAGTGTTATTTTAGAATAATGATGGAGTGCATGAAACAACTTGCTTTGAATTGTTTGACTGGGCTTGACTTCTATAGACTCTGTTTATTGTGTTTCTTGGGTCTGCATCAATCTGGCTTGTTTGATATGAGCTTATGCTTTCTTGATCTGTGTTGTATGCCCAATATAAATATTTTTTATGGGAAGTGTGTATCCGTTAAATGTTACTGATTCTCTTTTATTTCTGATGCTTTGTTCTCTTACTAGCCTTTTTAGAATTTTCATTTTATAACTAAATCATGATAACATGATAAAAATTCATATAAACTTTTTCTGTTGCTTGAACTATGTTGTTGTGGGTTTTTGTGAACGTGATTTTTTATTTTGGGGTTTATTCAATTTTTTTGACATTTGATAAAATTTGGGTTTCTATTCTCAATTCAATAATTTTGATTGGAGAAATTTTATTTGGTATTGTTCAATGTGGTGTGTTACTACCCTAGATGTGCTTAGTTGTGAATGCAACAAAAGTTTTGGATGAGGATTACGATTTTTGTTCTTGCTGAGTTGTCCATCATTTTTTTAATGTTTTTTCTAAATAATTTATGTTTGTGAGTTTTGATTGGATTCTTACTTAGTAGATCATGTTTTTCATTGTCATTATTTCGATGATTTTTTCCAAACTTGAACTAACCAGTCTTTGGATCCATTTTCCACTAAACCTATATCCAACTCTAGAGCATTATTACCTCCATGGTTGAGTATAGTAACAGAGTCTGTTGGAGTTCTAAAACTACTAGACAACAAAATGCCCAATATCTTAGTGGAAAAAGCCTATAACCTAAGGATTAGCTAAGTCCTAGTCACACCTATATGAATTCACAACTTCGAACCAACTTCAATGAAACCAAAGATGGTGTCCATTGCTTTAGGTCCTACTAAACCAAGGTGGGTATACCTGAGGATACCTGATCAGGATACTGCTATATGAAACTTATATTAGTTTCATTATGATTCTCATCTTCCATTCCTATTGTACTTGCAACTTTATCCATTAATTGATATTTCATATTTAATACATATCCTCTTTTAAGCAAATTTTGGTCACAATTCTCCTTAGATCTATAGTAATTCCTAGCAATAGTAGCTACTTATAACTCAGGAAGAAAATGTAGATGAGTGATTGACCAGCAATGTAATCTTTAACGAAAATGACTTTGATTTTCGAAATAATTTGGCATGTAGAATTTACAATCTACTTCTTCAAAGAACTTCTAACTTCCAAAACTAGTGGCTTATCCATTTGGCAAAACTTCAAACTATTGGTAGGAGATCTAATACAAACCACTTGTGAATGTATATATCAATAATAATCACTTCTTTCCCTTCTTATAAGATCCCTTTCATGAACTTATGAATTTTACTAATAATTTGAAGCATTTACATAATTCATTGAATTAAAAGAAACAATATGTTCAATATACTATGCATCCAGATTGCATTCACCCACTCAAAACTTGTTCAAATGACTTCAAAACAAATAAACTCCTAAATTGGAGATAGAAAGTAGTGACATAGAATATTTTTCAAATACCCTTTTGTATTATCATTTCAAAATGACTAATACAAGGACCAATAGACTTCAAAGAAAACTCAGAATATGTAACTAATTCTTTTAATTCTATAGATCAGAAAACCATGGATGGATGTAAACCAAAAATAGCTACATGAACACAAGACCATCTGTATTATTTCTTGACACTCCAAAAAATATCAGAATTTGGACCATCACAATGCCTTGAAAACTCATTTATATAACATGAGTTTCAACAAGCAAAGGGCAATTGTGACTGATAGGTGTCCTTTGCCTAAAAGAAAACAACCTATCACAAAAACACAAAACTATTTGAATAACAGAAAAGACCTTGACATGGAGAAGCTCATTTTGGTGGGTCCCCTTCTATTTTTAAGAAAAGAGCATATACATGATTCTTGATTTACTTCAAATCATTAGAGTAAGTGGCCTTCAAATTTTTTAGAGATGAATCATCTTTAGTTGCCTACATGCTTACTCGAAGTTGTGGATCTTCCTTATCTTTTTCATCAACCGTGAGGGTGACAGTTACCTCGGTACTATTTTCTTTTCTGTCACCTCCTATAGGTTGCTCCAAAATGCATGATTTTATCTTTCCACTCACCAAAAATAGTATCATCTGGCCAATCAAAATTCAAAACTTCCCTATGCACAGCTATCAAGAAATTTTCCATTGCCTCCAAATCAACAAGATCTTTTATGATATCATTGTAGAAGATTTGTACCTTTTTCAGATCTTCATTTGTTATTGCCCACAACAAGTACCCTTTTTCGATAATAATTGTGTTTAACCTCCTAGATAAAATGTCATCCAATTCCTTTTTTCATTCATCCTTTTCCTTTATTGTATGAGTACTTTTTAGAGCACATGGGAATAAATTAAATTTTCCAATCAAATACTTAGAGAAACAAATTGTTAACCTTCTAAGAAAGGAGTCTTGTTTGTCATCAAAATCTTGTAATTTATTTAACAAATCAAAAACCTTTTCTACCTGATGACAAGTCAAGCTTATGATAGACATATACATTAAAGTGATGTCATTGCTCCTTTCCCTCCAATTTTGTACCAAGGGTTTGAATACAACCTCTTTTCTTTTCATCTCATCCCTGGCCGTTGCTATCTTTGCTAACAAATCAGAAAAGGATGACCATTCCACCCTATCCACCACATACAAGACACCATGTCTCAACTTTTCTTCGTATTCATTATTCAACTCTACATGTAGTGCATATAGTTTACTCTTTTCTTCTTCAAAATCCTCTACATTGTAAAATTGAGGTCTTTAAGGGGTGTTTGGTATATCAACAATTTGGGTTGACTTAAAAGGTTCTACGGATGGCCTTGGGGGATATGCAATTCTAGGCCCGGAGGTTCCTTTTAACATTCTATTTTCCAATTCTTTCCTTCTTTTAACCTCTTGATTGTATGCTTCTACAACCCTCTCATACTTACTCTGTAATTCAAGCATTTTATGTTCCTCTTTTTCTACAGTTGCCAAAGTAAATTGAGAATGATCCACACCCATACGTGCTACCTGTACATGTGAGGTATCATCAACTCTTCTTACAATTATGCTTCCTTGTTGTCCAAATTCATCTCGCTATGTCATAGCTCTAGACCCTCTTCTTAAAGACCAACTAACTAATGCAGCCTAATTCTGAATAAAGGAAGTACCCTGGAAGTTTTCTTTGTCTTGATCCTGGAGATTTAATCTATTGGAAACAAAATTAAAGACTGAAGCATTAGCAATATCCTAATTGGGCAACAACAAGATATTTGATGCTTTCACCATCTGCCTTCCCTCTTCAGGGCTCATATTCTAGAATGCTTTTGTCATTTCTTCTTTTACATGGCCTTGGATAGAAGCTCCATCAATCTCTGGATGCTCTACTTTCAATTTTGTGCATCTTTCCTCAAAACATTTCATTTTCACTGTCTAGGAAAACTGATGGAAAGCTCTAGATTTTACAAAATTATCATTAGAAATAAATTGATGACTTACCTGCTCTAGTACAAAGCCCAATTCCTTGCCTCTATAGTCAAATTCAAACTAGGTGGGGAAGGCTCTTGAAGGGTACCCTCATCAATTTCTACTTGCGTAATAAAAATAACTCCTTCTGACCCTATCTGCTCCACCTGTTCATCGGTGAGTTGTTCTTCTCTGATCCTCAAAGGGGATTGGGTAGGTGAATACTCTTGGTCATATGACCCCTCTTCTCTTATGTATTTTCTTCTCTTTAGGGATGGCTCAAGAGGTCTTTCTTCAAGGATTTCACTAGTGGATTCCACTATCTACTTCCCCTTATCTACAGGAACCTTTTTATTTTGAATTACAGTGTTTCTTGGTCTCTTTTGAGTAATTATTTCACCGACTCCTACTTTTGGAGTAAAAGCCAGCTTTCTCATAGTCTCTTTGGCCTTGTCTAGGAATGAATCAATAAAAAAATTCTTCTTTTCATTCATGGCTTCCATTATTTCAGGGAAAGTACTCATGAGCTTATTTATCTTATCAGCCTCCGTACCAGCATTATCTAGATGATTATATTTCTAATCAAAACAATGAATAAATTCTAAAACTCGGGAGTAGACTCTCCATTTTTCCTTTTTGGTCTCTTGCTCCTGCAAGGAGAATTCATTCCTTATAATGTCCTCTAGATAGTATGAGTCATGTTTGATACTTCCCAATTTAATCCTGTATCTTAAGGCTTGATTCTAAAAACCTTCAGTATCACAAAAATGGTAATGGGAGATAGCCATTTTGTACTGATCTAAAAACTTATATAGAAAGATCCATCCCCCTTTTATAATCACAAACTGATGAGCAACTGTGCATGTAGGAAATATTGACCCCAGTGATATCTTCAATAAGTAAGACTCCTCCAAACCTCCTAGCTGCCACAAAATCTCAGCCACTCGAACTCTCAGAGGTACTTGATACGGTAACACATGAGGTGTACCCTTGTAACCATAAATTTGAAATACAGTGGAAACAGGGTAAGGAATGATATCTCCCAAATTATGTGATACCTCTAAATTACGGGGATTATCCATGGGCCTGATGAGATTCATCAATGCCCTCGGGATCCTAGGATTTTCAATTGAAATGAGGCACCTTAATATGGATGCAAAATATCTATCAAACTTGACATAACTAGCATTTTTGACATCCCAAGTCATATCTACACTCCATAACTAGACTAGCAACACTTCCCCATTCTCTTCTTTGTTCAATTCCATCTCTATACCAAAATTGGTCACCCCTTTGAACAAGAACATATGCATCAATAAAGAGTAATGCCCAAAGGTTTTATCCACCATCCCTTTTGCAATTCTCACCATACTATCATGAATTTCTTCAGCCAAAAAGGAAGCAAAATCAAAAATAACATCTACACCAAAAGAAGCAATTTGCATCATCATATACATGAGGCTGATGGGCATGAAATCCTACTCATCTTCACCAAGAACACGGCACAAAGTCATGTATATTTCTACAGCCTAGGATGTGAAAAGATTCCTCTTAAAAGGTTCCCTAAAAGCTGCAGTCATTACTGGAAAAGCTCCTATGGTGCCAATATGTGCCCTCAATGCACCCTTCCTAATTTCATCCTTCTTTTCTTTGTACTCATTTTCTAATTCCAGTAAACTAATGGGCACACGGTCGTCATACAAGGGTTCTAATTTGAAAACCTCCCTAATCTCCTTTGAACTAATTGAGATTAGAAGCATTCCATTGGTACTTTTTACTACCTGAATAGCCTAGTCATATTTCTTAGCAATGGCTTCAAGAAAATCATAATCCATGAAAAAAATTGGAACTACTAGTTTCCCCAAATCAAAATTCCAAACATTAGCATGCGGGGCAAACAAATTCCTCTTTGAAAACAATTTTTTAAACAAAACAAGACCTATTTCTGTAGTAGTTGCATCCCTAATGCAATTTCCTTTATCATAGAGGCCATCTAAAATTCTTAACCTAGGCTCAGTATTGGATTGTGGGAGTAACTCTAGCAAGTCATCATTAACATTCCTATCCATATAATTAACTTGCCTACAAAATTCTTTCTTAGGTGGAATTTGGATGGTAATGAAAGAACTAGAATCCTATAGAGGTTATAATATGAGTAATCACTTGATGACCAAACTCGTTCTTCTCTGAATCTCTGTAATTGCTCTTCAAACAATTGAGGAATTGCTTCATCTCTTTATCAGGCTAAATACAATCAATAGGATGCTTTGCTCTGAGGATGTGAAAGACTTTGTTTTATGAGATTGGAAATGATAAAATCTCCTGGATCATACTCTATTTTCTCTCACATGTGAAGCCTTCATTCATCATAAATGCGCCAAATTGCACAACAAAGAAGCACCATACTTTCTTTTAAATTTGTGCCGTCGATTTCCAAAAAATCCTACGAACATGAAAAGAGAACTAGGCTAACTTACATTTCTTCTCAACATGTTAGCGGTCGACCCAATAAAATAATTCCACCTATACCTTTCTTCTAATATTGCCCATTGATAACTGGGGATGTGGTTCATCACCTTGCTACCTCACTATACATATCCTTTGAGCACCTTTCGATAGCGAGTTAGTGATAACCATTGATTCTGCTCTAATCTTGTGTCAAACATTTGATATAGCATGTTAGAAAACAATGGTGGCTCCTTCACTTGCTACCTTGCTATGCAAAACCTTCAGACATTTTTCCATAGCGAGTTAGCAATAACCCTTGATTCGAGTTGATTTGATGACTCGGAATCATTTACCTATTTTATCCATGGGGAGTGGGTCCAATGTATCACTATGACTGAGTTGTCTTACATGTTGGTGTATATACTTAATATTAAATTTCATCACCTCTCCTAGACCCTGCTATTTTTTTCATTTTCAGGTGAGTCGCTACCTCGCTACCAGGAAAATATTGACTTCTTGGCTAGCGAGATAGCGAGCTCTAGTGGAATCAAGAACTTTTAGCTTACACATGCTGAATAGGATGCCACCGTGGAATTAACTTGCACAACTTCCTTATGAAAAATCACTTTCTTAGGGCCCACTTTAGTTAAAGCTTCCAACCTATCACAGCTCTTTGACTAGTCGCTACCTCACTACCGGGAGAAACAAGTACTTCTCAGCTAGCGAGATAGTGACATTCTGGGCAAGTCAAAATTTTGGTGCTGGAGAATAGGACACATTTATTGCTAATTAAAACTGGCATCAGAGAGGATGGCCACGCGTACTCAACACCATCTTTTGATATATAAGTGATCATTATTTAGTTGATATATAATGTGAATAGAACTATTATTGTACTTGAATAGAACATATTTTCACCAGGCTAGAGTGTCCATCCATGCCATGATGTGACTATTGTATGGATAACTAATAGTACTTTTGATGTCTAATCAACTGTGTATCAATTTTGTATTTGTAAGAATATATATTAGCATTAAGTTGCATAATTGTATAAAGTTTATTGTTTTAAATTAATCTAAATGATTATTTTTTAATTTCTCTCTTAAGTAA